>CM076583.1:689565638-689894617 GCA_034641835.2 Pinus albicaulis
AGTTGCCGAAGTAATATTTCAATTGCGTTTTGCAGAACTTGTGTTTGCATAATATTTTTTTCAACTATTTCAATAAATTGAAAAACCAAGAGTGCCCTTTTAAATAGGACTCGTAAACGAAGATAGTGGTATTTTTTGAATTTTTTTTCGTTGTCTATATTTTATGTTATTGATTTTTCATTCAATCCCTTTGAAATTGTCTAAAAAAATTTCAAGCATAATGTTTAAAAGAAAATAGATTAAAAATATCATATGAATTTGAAAATTTCAAACTCATATGCCGTTGGATAGAGTATTCCTTCATGAATCCAACATTATCAACTCCGCCACCTAAGGACACGTATTATTGTAAGTTCGCTTGGCTACAAAATAATGTTGCAGAGAAATCTGCAAAAGGGGAGTTAAAACTCTGTTTTTTAGGCTCTCAACAACTCAATAGAGCCCTTAAAATACTCGATCAAGTGTTTAAGGTAAAAATTTAGATATCTCGATTGAGGGTTTAAGAAACCCTCGATCGATCCTTTAACGTTGTTAAACAGTGGCTCAATCGAGCCACCTTTTTTTAATTTTGTGCCTAGGATTTATTGGCGAGAAATTTCAAAAAATGGCTTGATCGAGCCCCTAACCTCGAGTTACACAGGAGCTTAATCGAGGTTTTTTTTTAATGACCGATCAAGTAATATTTAATATATCACATAACTCGATCGAGGGCTTAGAGATTGTTCGAACGAACGTTTAAAAAGGCTCGGTCGAGCTGTTTTTTAACCCATAATGCACCCTCGCTATCTAAACGAATAACCTAGGTCCATGCATAAACCATTTATATATATATATATATATAAGGGAAGGTTCTACAATTCTGTGCACATTGCTAGGGTAGTGCACTCTTTCACCTTATTGTAAGTGAAGACCTTTTGTATTTTTCTGAGGTAATCACTAGTAATGTGATCCATGGATTCAAAATGATCTAAACTTAGAGGGATTATTCATTATTTTGGAATAGGACAAAATATTATTTTTATATATGAAATAACTCACACCAAAAAATGCGTGGAGTTTGGTCCAAAATGTTTGGTTATGAACGAAATACATGTTAGTTTCAAGATGATTTATTTTGGTTATCATGATGAATTGAGCAAGATGATTTATTTTGGTTATCATGATGAATTGAGCACAAGTATACGATTTCCAATGTTGAAGACACCAACAAACTATGGCATCAATAATTGGGTCATACCAACTTTTGGACCTTACATTATATGAGTTATTTAAGGATGAAAAATGGCCCTCCATATATACAATCACCCCATTGTCCATGTTAAGGATGTTCTCTAGGAAAACATCATCATAATTCATTTTCAAAAATCTTAGCATGGTAAGCCTCACACCCTCTTAAGTTGACTCATAGTGATATACATGGTTCTATGACCACTCCTCTTAGTGGGGCTAAATATCTCCTCACTTCCATTGATAATTTCTCTTTTATTCCATATATAAGCCTCATTTTAATCCTAAAACCAATTATTAAGCCATATATGTGGAGTGATTACATTTCTATTGTTATATTTATATTTGGGCTAAAACCTTTCATGGTCCCATTCTAATATAATTGTACCCATTGTCTTCTATATATATAATAAGGAGATCTAGTCTTAGAATCATCAAAATATTGTCTTGTACATTAGATTCATTGTAAAAGGAAGTTTCCCCCTCGAAGAGGATTGTAATTATTTTTCTTATCATTTTTAATTTTCAAGGTTCATAACATTTGGTATCATATCATATAAACCTAGGATTTTGCTGCTTCAAATATGTCATCTTGACATTTTCACTCTAACCTTTTTTTGGGGAGGTTTTAGATGGTGAAACTTGGATAATATTGAGGAGACATCTCGAGGAACATCTAGTTCAAATTTCATAAATTAGTCTCCTACACTTTCAAAGATATATTTAAGTATAACTTGGCCTAGCGTAGAGTTAGGTAAAGTGTGTTTCTTTACTATGTACATTTGTAATTTATAATCCGACGGTCACGATATGTAGTGATCCGATGGTTCACTCTCTCCTCAGTATTACCGACACTTGATCCATGGTTTAACACCCGATTGGTCCATGATCTCTATGTAAAGAGCATGGAGGGTCATTTGTTTGGTAACCGTTTATGAGAGAAGCTTATGTAAATTTTCTTTCTTCATTAATAAATTGTCTGAAGTGGCCGCATTGGCTCAGGCTGTGGACTGTTTCCCCCTTTGAGAGTTTTAACCACGTCAAATACTGGTGTACTGATCTATGATCTATTTTTGAGCTGTGAAATTTGGTATTTGATCTAAGGAACTTACCTTGTAAATTCCTACATGGTATCAGAGCCTGGACCCAGGTTCTATTCCCCCGAGGGGGGTGTTGATTCCACTGAGTTGCGTTTGAGAGGGGGTGTTGGAGAAATCACCACACCTCTCTGGAATCCATAATTCCCACCATGGAGATCCTAGTTACCGGATTGGAAGTTTACCAGTACCTGCGGGTTTTGGTGTAACATAAAACCTCTTCATGGTATCAGAGCCATTTTGAGGTCCGCATTCGTTGTTGATCCAAATCCGAAGCCTGATTTACTGCATGCGACTGTCGTTTTCCAGATCTACTATTTTTTATCATTTTCGGGCCAGGAGAACTACTCTGTTGTGTCCAAAGCGTCTATTACAGTGAGGAACCCATTTCGTTTCATGCGAAAAGGTTTATGGTTTCCCAAGTTATGTCATTTTAGATTTGGAGGTATAAAGTATCCTTTTTGCATTTATGTTTATTAATACTTTGTTTATTTCGGTTTCCTCTATTTATTTCGGTTTATATTTTTTTAATTGTCGGATCTATACCCGCTTCTCTGTGTATGTTCTTTTCTCTGCGCTGTGTGCGACCTCGGGAAATTAGAAACAGTGAAAAAATATATAGTTGCTGGTAAGCCTAACTGGAAATCTAACGTTCTACCATAAGGCTTGCTTTATTTTTGCACGGATTTTGTGTTTTTTTGCAAGAAAAAGCACACACATCGAAGGGCCAAAAAAAACCCTTCTCCTTTCAAACAATTACAGATTCCTTTTACTAGCTCACTTGGTGTAAATTTATTTTATGAGAATAGAGGTCTTGGGTTCAAGTATCTTTCTCAACCTTCTTTTTCTAAAAATATTTTTGTTAAGTTACTTTCTCTTAAAAAACCTTTGGCAAGTTGTCGGTTTTAAAAAAGAGGGTTTTATTTAAAGAGAACATGTAAAAGTAACATTGTAAAAGTGACTCTCACTTATTTATAAAAAGTGTATTTTTCAAAAATGCATAACTTCTTCATCTAGAAGCCGTTTTTCGAGCCGTTTTTTTTGTAATCAACCTAATTTTTCGAGAATTTTCCATTGGAGCAGTTAGTTTCAGCCTTTTCAGTTTTAGTTTAAAAAAATGGAAAGCGCATGCTCGGTTATTCTTAACAACACCAGTTATTTTCGATGGCTACCTCACATGATAGATTTACTCAGAAGTAAACATGGAAAATTTTAGGGGCTAATATTCGTAGGTGGGCTAATTTTCCATGTTTTTTCCAAAAAAAATATTCGCCAATTTCCATTTTTTATAAAAATTATTCGCCCAAATTTTACAATATAAAATTATTTTATGCTAAAAATCGCCAACATTATATAGAGACTATATATAAAATATTTATAAATTTGAACAATTTTATAAATACATCAATAAATTTTTTATAGTTTACATATTAGGAACTAGTGAGATTTGCCAAATTTTTAAACTTTAAGATACTTTTCTATCCTTAAAATTTTCCCTGGAAGTAAGGGCTTTATAGAATAGCCACAAGACAAGAAATTAAACCTACCGATGGAGATAAATTCGCTAAATGGGAAAATAAACAAGATCAAGCATGAGGCTGGATAGGAATGTCCATTGATCAAGATCTTCGATTTCATATACAAGAAGTTGACACCCTTGATGCAGCCCTGAAAAAGCTAAATATTGTTTTTGGCATTCAAAACGAAATCAGGGCCCACCAACTTGAAAATGAGTTGTTTACTTTGACCCCAATAATTTCTCCTCTATTGAATATTTTTTGTCCAAATTCAAGACCCTTAGACTTCTTTTAGAAGGTTGTAAGGTAAAAAATGAATATGGTAGACTTATCTATTCCATTCTTACTAAGCTTGGCCCTACATACTCTCTATTTGTTTCCACCTTCCATTCCACTAGAGAAGCCATCATTTCTCAAGGAACAACCTACAAATCCCCCTATTTTGATGCCTTTTGCGATTCTTTGATAAGAGAACAAGAAAAAATATTACACCTTGGTCTTATTAATATTTGAAACTCTTCTAAGAAAGCCTTAGCATCCCAACAAAAACCATATCCAAAGAATACTAAGAAGTAGAATCCTAAAAGGAATGGTCCTAAACCAAACAAAGGTCTTAAGCACTTTCAGCCGCAAACTGAAAGAGAAACTCAACAAAATGATAAGGCAAATAAAAAAAAATGGAAGAAGACAGATAGTCATTGCAACTTTTGTAATCGTGATGGCCACATAGAGTCTCGATGTTTTAAGAAGATAGAAGCCTTGGAAGCAACAATGAAGAAGCACAACATCAATTTGGAGAACTCTTCAACTACAACTTCAGGAATTGCACTTTCTTCTTGTGGTTATCAAGCATCAAGATCTGGTTATGCTTTGAATGTTTCTTCTTCTTCTCATTCTCGTGAGTGGCTCATTGATTCTGGAGCCTCTTACCACATGGCCAAAAATAAAGCCATGTTTTCTTCTTTAAACGATTATAACACCAAAAATATTTATGTTGGTGATGATAGATCTCTTACTGTTGTAGGGTCTGAAACCATTCATCTAGATAATGGCCAATTTAATGATGTATTATGTGTTCCTACCTTGTCCTGCAACCTTCTATCTGTTTATCAAATAACTCATCCAGGTGAAGGGAAAACAATATAATTCTCACCTCATGATGTTGTAATTAAGGAACTCACATATCCTAGACATATTTTAGCTACTGGAATTGATGATGATTCCACAAGGTTGTATAATTTTGAAAAATTTGGGTCATCATGTCTTCCCTTCGTTTTTTTTTCTCATAATGATGAAGTGAGCAAACTTTGGCATGAGCGATTTGGTCACTTAAACTATCGCTCTCTTCAAACTCTATGTAAAGAAAATATGGTGATAGGTCTTCCTATGGTATCTTTCCGAGATGGTGTTTGTTCCGGATGTGTACTTGGAAAACATCATCGGATTTTTTTTGTCAAATGTGCCTCTTGGCATGCTTCAGCCCCTTTGCAGCTTGTGCACAGTGATTTATGTGGTTCACTTCCTGTTGTTTCTTCCTCTGGTTGCAAGTACTTCTTAACTTTAATTGATGATTTCTATAGATGCACTTGGGTATACTTCTTAAAACTTAAGAGTGAAGTTTTTAACATGTTCTTGGCCTTTAAGGCCTTTGTTGAGAAACAATAGAGACATCAAATTCTTAAGTTAAGATTAGACAATGGAGGAGAATATGTTAACAACAAATTTATCAATTTTTTTATTGAGCATGGCATTCAATTGCAACATACTGTTCCATATACTCCACAACATAATGGTGTAGCTAAAAGGAAGAATCACACCTTAAAAGAAATGGCTAATTGTATGCTTCAATCAAAAGGACTTAGTCTCAATTTTTGGGTAGAAGAAATTAACTGTGCAAATTACATAGTAAATCACACTCCTACTAAGATTTTAAGGAATATAAGTCCAGAAGAATCTTGGAGCTCAATCAAACCAAATGTAAGTCATTTTCGTGTTTTTGGAAGTGATTCTTGGGCCCATATTCCAGATGCGAAACATAAAGCCTTAGAAGCTAAGAGTGAAAAATGCATTTTTGTTGGATATTTTGAAGATGTCAAAGGATATAAACTTCTTCAACAAAAATCCAAAAATGTAATCATTAGAAGAGATGTAAAATTTGATGAAAATATATCGGCCTTTCACCCTATTTCGACAGGTGTGCCACCTTTGAACTGTGAGCCTGATTCGGCATGTGTGCCGCCTCTCTCTATCTCTTCTATTTTTGACAAAATTCCTTCTAGTTTAGATGATGACAGTGAGGATGAAAATCCTCCTCCACCTCTTGAAGATATTCCTTCAGCTCTAAAGCTTCCAAGATGGGTCCGCTCTACTCTGGATGCAACATGTTATCTTGCAGGTGACCCTGCAAATCAACGTCATACACGTTCTCAGTTCGAAAGAACCTCTTCCTTATTGGCTCAAGTTCCAAAAAATCCTGATCTAGACACCTTTGAAGAAGCTCTAGGTCATCCAGATTGGGATGAAGCTATGAATTAAGAATACCATTCCTTATTGGAAAACGATACTTGGGATCTTGTTCCTCTTCCAAGGGGAAGAAAACTTGTCAGATGCAAATGGGTTTACAGAACAAAGTTTGGACCATATGGCAAAGTGTATAAACATAAAGCTCGTCTTGTTGCTAAAGGATTTTCACAAGTTGAAGGCATTGACTATACTAAAAACTTCTCCCTTGTTGCCAAAATTAATTCTATCCGCCTTGTTCCTTCCCTTTTTGCCTCCTTTAAATGGGAATTCTATCAGATGGATGTTAAATCCGCCTTCTTACATGGAAATCTACATCCAACAACCCCCTGGCTTTATCCAAATCGAAATTAGTCTTGTTTGTCGCCTTAGGAAGTCTCTCTATGGTCTCAAACAAGCTCCTTGGGCTTGGTATGCCAAAATGGTTAGCTTTCTCTTAGATAATGGATTTTCTAGGTGTCATTCTGACAACACTGTCTACTCCAAGAAAGTGGATAAGTCCTTTATCATTATTTTTATTTATGTTGATGATCTTATCCTTACTGGTAGTGATCCCAACCATATAAACCGTGTGAAGTCTAGCCTCAAAAATAAGTTTGAAATGACAGACTTAGGACACTTTCATTATTTCCTTGGTCTTCAAATTTTTCAATACAAAGAAGGTATTACCCTTTCATAGTCCAAGTATGCATGTGATATTCTACACCACTTTCACATGGAAGACTGTAAGCCAACCCATTCTCCCTTTCAGTCTAGAGTCAAGCTTTGAGTCACTTGTACTTCCCCTGAAGTTGATGCTACCTTATACTGTCAACTTGTTGGTAAAATTTTGTATCTAACCCATACTCGTCCTCACCTTTCCTTTGTCATTGGTCTTGTTGCTCGGTTTATGCACCAACCTCATGAAAGTCAATGGAAAGCTGCTAAAAGAATCCTTCGATATACTCAAGGTACATTTCAGTTTGAGATTCATTATATTGTAGGCACATCTCCATTGTTTATTGGTTTCATTGATTCTGATTGGGTTGGTGACCCTAATGATCGAAAGTCTATTGCAGGTTATGTATTCACTCTTGGTTCAGGACCTATTACATGGTCTTGTAACAAACAATATTCCATCTCTCTTTCTTCGGCAGAAGCAAAGTATCATGGTGCAGTTGAAGTGAACAAGGAAGCCCTGTGGCTTCGTTAGATCCTGACCAAATTTGGTCTTCATCAGCATCATCCCACTACACTTTGGTGTGATAATCAGAGTGCCATTCAACTATGCAAATATCTAGTTCAACATCATCGTATGAAGCACATTGAGCTCCACATACACTTCATTAGAAAGCTCATTCATGATCATGTTCTTGAAGTGCAATATTGTTCAACCAATGATCAAGTTCATGATCATATGTGATTATTACCGAAAGAAGTTTTTTTTACAAATTATTAAGTTGTCGATATCTTTACAAATGCTCTCACATAAGCGAAGTTTACCAAACTTTGATCTATGCTTGGAGTTCAGGAAAGTTATCATTAAGGGGGGATAGGCTATAATTCATCCTTCCTTTTCCTATTGTGTCACCTTTGTAAATCCTTCAATCCTATCCCAATTTGTTCTTAAGGGGGGATGTTAGGATATTTCGACACATAGGAAATAGTCTCCTTTTGTGTCACCTTTGTAAATCCTTCAATCCTATCCCAAGTTGTTCATAAGGGGGGATGTTAGGATATTCTGACACATAAGAAATAGTTAAGTATAACTTGGTCTAGCGTAGAGTTAGGTAAAGTGTGTTTCTCTAATATGTACATTTGTAACTTATAATCCGACGGTCATGATATTTAGTGATCCGACCATTCACTCTCTCCTTAGTATTACCAAAACTTGATCCGTGGCTTAACACCTGATTGGTCCATGATCTCTATTTAAATATCATGGATGGTCATTTGTCTGGTAACGTTTATGAGAGAAGCTTATGTAAATTTTCTTTCTTCATTGATAAATTTCCTAAAGTGGCCGCGTTGGCTCAGGTCGTGGATTGTTTCCCTCTTTGAGGGTTTTAACCACATCGAATATTGGTGCACTGATCTGTGATCTATTTTTGAGTGGTGACCTTTCATATTTTTTAGTGGTGACCTTTTACCCTATAAATTCCTACAGAAGTTAGGACTTATGAATGCTCTTGAAATTAGTTTCAAATATGTAAGCTTGGAATTTTCTCTATAACCATTTTTATGGGTGGTTTTGATGGTGAAACTTAGATAATATTGATGAGAAATCTCGTGGAACATCTAGTTGAATTTAAAATATTGGTTTTATATAATTTTAAAGGTTTGATCTAAGGAGGTTAGGGGTATTGAATGCTCCTAAAATCAGTTCAAAAAAGTTAGTTTGAGATTTTCACTATAATTTTTATTTTGTGATGTTTAGATAGTGAAACTTGGACCATATTGAGGCAAGTTCTTGGGGAACATATGGTTCCAATTTTAGAGTTTTTTTCACCAAATTTTCATAGATATACTCTGTGGAATTTAGGGTTTGTGAAGGAACTTGAAATTAGTTTTAAATGGGCCAACTTGGTATTTTTTCTGTAACTTCTTTTTTGAGAATTTCCACAGTATGAAATATTCTTGGATATTAGGAGAGATACATAAGTACCTTATGGAATAATTTCATAATTATATTTAAATAATTGAATATGTGGCACACTATACAAGTTTTCTTGTAGGAGGAGGAAAAAAACCAACAAGTTTTGGAAATACGGTTACCATAATATTCACTTGGCACATCAAATTTTGGAAAAACTTGTGAAATTAATGGGAATACATATAAGAGTATTACTTATCAAAGTTTTAGATTCAAAGGGCTCAAATATAAAATATATATTAAGAAAAATTCCAACCATTCAAATATTCTTCAAATTAATGTTTTAAATGTATGTAACTTATATCTGACTTAAATTTTGATTAGAAGATTTAGTTATTTTTTGGTGACTAAAAGTTGTGATAGCGAGAAGTAATATTATATTTTTTCATCATGCCTCTGAAGAAAGCTACCGCACCAATTAAACCTCTCGAAGGCTTGTCCTCAACTGATGAATAAAGTGAAGAATATAATTTAGGTTCTTCCAATTAGAGAATAAAGTTAACGAAATGGCTAGTAGTATGTTGAAAATGTGGATTTATCGAGTTCTCAAGAAAACCTTAAAAGATAAAATATGGATGAAATAGAAAAAAAATATAAATTACAATGAGGAAATGAAAAAATATCAAAGAAGAAATACAAAAATATATGAATATCATGGAAAGATTCTCTCAAGAAGGCTTCATAAAAGGGATATTGATATCTAAGGAAATCACGAAAATAACGAAAATAATTGTGTTGGAACTAAATCACATACAGGGAGTATTTTATCATAATTTGAGAGCAAAAATATTGGTTCACAAATTCATAATCATGAATTTTCAATCCAAGATCTACATTATTAGGTCTTCAAGTTAGCACCAATGAAATTATACACCCTGAATATCAATATGAGGAAGTTTGATGTTAATAATCCTATAACATGGATGTTCCATATGGAGAAATACTTTGATCTACATCAAGTGGCATCATTACAAAAGGTGAATATTTCACCCGTGTGTTTAGAACATGACCAACATGTATGGTATCAAATTAATTATGAAAGGAAAAAGGATTATGTTCTATATTGGTCCATTTTTACACAGAAATTGATATCACATTATGGGGGTATTAATATAAATACACTCTTTAGTAAATTGGAAAATATTCGACAAAAAGTTCTAATTAAAATGCACATTCAACAATTCCAGAAGTTAGATCTTAGGGTAAAGAATATTTTAGAGGATAATTTTCTATACCTATTTATGGTATCATTAAAGGAAAGCATCCAACATGAAGTGCATCTCTTTGAACCTAAATACATAAAGCATGCTTTTAGTTTGGTAAGAAAATTCGAAAGTGAAAGTATGGCCATCTATAATTATAGAGTAAATCACATTCCCTCTCCTAAAATGACAAGGTTGACTCCTTAGAAAATGGATGAAATAAGAGAAAAGGGACAATGCTTCCATTGTGATCGAAAGTACAATAAGGAGCATAAATGCAGTGAGAATAAAATATCCTACATATAATGTGATGATGACAAAGATAGAGTGGAACAGTCACAATGTCTAAAGCTAGAAGAGGTTATTCCAATAATATCTTGTTATGAATTGGTTGGAATCAATAATCCACAAACCTTTTTAATATAAATCTTCCGGGAAATCACATAAGAGTTTTAGGAACCGACGCATTTCGAAATACCAACTGTAGTTCATCATCAGGATGAACTACAAACCTTCAATATAGAAAGATATATAAAAAATAAAAAGGTCACAATATCGATTGGTTTAGGTAGTACCGTAATTTCATCAATTATAAATTGGAAAAACATCTTAATTGCTTTGTTTATCTAGCACTAGAATTTCAAGTAATAATTGTAGATGGAGGTACCCTAAATTGTTCAGGGAAGTGATATAGTATTAAGTTGAACATGGGGGAGTATTTTTTGGATAGTCCCATGATTGCAATCCAAATGGGTGTTGTGGATGTTGTATTAGGGGTCTAATGGTTAAAATTGTTAGGAATAGTGGCCCTTAATTTTCAAGATATTTTCATAAGACTTTCCTCAGAAGGAAATGAAATTTAGCTTAAAGGTATCCAAGGGAAACCCAATAAGTGATAAACTCTAATATCATGCCAAAATTGATAAAAAAAGGGACACCAAGGTGTAATTGTACAATTGTGTTCATTATATGTTCAAACATCTATATCCTTTTCTCTAGTGGATCTCCATAAGTAATAAACAATGATTCCAACTTATTTGGAAATATGCATATGATTCTTCCTCTTGTTCATGATCATGATTATGCTATTCATTTTCATCCATTCAATGTACCACATATAAATGAAGTAGGGGAAACCATATTAGAAGTAAAAACAATCATTGAAATAAGGATTAAAAAATTGAGTAATTCAACAATTATGGAGTACTTCATCAAAAAAAGAACCTAATAGTGGAAGAGGTAACATATGATGAGTTATTCATATCAAATCATTAACATTTAGTCAAGTGTTGGGGACAACACTTGCTTGAAGCAGTGAGACATGTTAAGCCTTATATAAGCCTCTAGTTAGCCCTAAAACACATTATTAAGCCCTACATATTGAGTGATTAGATTTCTATTGTTATATTGTTATGTAGGCTAGAGCATTTCATGGTCCCACTTTATTATAGTTGTACCCTTTGTATCCTATATGTATATATGCTAAGGGGACCTAGTATTAGGATCATCAAAACATGTCTTGTACATTGTATTCATTATAAAAGGAGGTTCCCCCATTGAACAAGCCTATAATTATTTGTTTCTTATCATTTTTAAGGTGAAAGGTTTAGAACATTCTCTTGATTTATTTGGATATATACTATTGAATCCAAGGATGAAGCCCTCAAGAAGTTCAAGGAATTTAAATCCTTGGTAGAAATCACAAAAATCATAAGATCAAATATATCAGGATTAATTATGGAGATAGACACTTTGTTTATGGATTTCATTCATTTCTCACATCGCATGGCATTATTTGGAAAAATCCAACCCTATAGTAAGATAAAGGGGTGCATCAAAGAAGTTGAACCATGGAGAAAATTGCTTGTTGTATGTTGCATTTTCTTGAGATGGAGCTAAATTTATAGAGAGAAGTAATAATTTGTATAGCTCATATCATCAATTGAACACCTTTTTGAGATATTTAACCTATGGCTCTTTTTGAGAGATGATATGGTTAGGAACTCTCTATTGTGAATTTTAAATTCTTTGGATGTCTTGCATGGAACCATATTCCTAAAGAGAATCACAATAGTTTATGGTCCACAAACAAACAATACACTCTAATGGCTATATTGATACTTCAAATTCCTATTTCTTTTATGATCCTTCCATTGATAAGATGATTGAGAGGAGGGATTTTATCTTTGATGAATTTCTTTCCCATGGAATATTGGGATCTTTACCCCACTCTTATTGCATAAGATTCACCTCCAATCATCTTAGTGGACCTTTCTTTTTCAAGACCTAATGATCTTCCCCTTTTGGGTGCTTCTTTTAACACCTTTTCTATAGTAGCTCAAGTAACAATCCATGATGAGGCTTATAATTATGACTTCTCTAATGCTATTAACATTAAATCATCTTCTACTCAGACAACTTTCTTCGATACCGGTTGAGCTACTTCATCATTGTGTTACTAAAAAACTCTATATTTCTACACCCACACTAGGTCATAGCTAGTTCTCATTTAGGCCACATCTACTCTACATAATGTTATACCATACCTTCCCGATGAATAAGAACATAGATGTTGATGGATTTCCTCTATCTCACAAGTTATTTTTTTTAGGATTATGTTGATATTACTATTTTGTTAAGATGAAAAATCCTTATGCATGGAAGGATCCTATGGCTATCAAATATATATTTTTATAAAAAATCAGACTTGGGATATAGTCCTTTGCCTAAAAGTAAGAATCGGGTTGTTGCAAATGGGTGTATAAAACCAAGTATGATGCAGTTGGAAGACTAAAAAAGCATAAACCATGCCTTGTTGCTAAATATTTCTCCTAAAATGAAGGCATGGGATATGTAGAGTTTTTTCTCCAAGTGCTTCTATGGATTCCATTCAGATGATTTTATCTATGGCTACTTCACAAAATTAGAAGGTTCATTAGATGACGTTGTATAAAAAATAATACATAAATTTGAAATGGGTTTCACGAAATTCTATGAAAAAATACCATGGATTATCAACAACAAGGGTATGTTAACCACCAATGGTAAAAATAATTAATGATTGTAAAACAATAAATTAAAATAAATAAATAAGTATAACAATAAGCCATGACTCTTTGTTAAAAGGAACTCTATGCAAATTTATAGGTTTGCACCCCTCAGTATATCTCATCCCATTGATGCAATACAAAAACACACATTATATTAATTATTTCATCACATATTATTTTAGTAATTATTATTTTCTACATTGGTATCAAAGATGAATGGTCAAGCCACACTTGTAGTCATTGCCACACTTACAGTCTATATTATTTATACAAATACTATAATATCATGTGTTGTTGCTTTTGGAAAAAATGTGAAATGTGTGTGAAATGTTCGATGTTTTGAGTGAACGTTCCACTCATCATCATGGAAAAACTGAAGCTTATACAATAAATTAAAGATAGTCAAACTACGTTAAAGAGGAGCTGGCGAGAATGCTTAGATCCAAAAAAAAAATTAGCCGAAATGCTAAGAAATTAGTGTTAAATTATTATTAAATAATGATCAACATAAAATTAATTAAATTATAAATTTAATGTTCAACCAATAGTCAACCTATTTGGAGATTGTGAGTTTGATTTTGTTACTTTCTAATAATAATTTTTATTATTAAAATTTTTATTATACTAATAGTAAAATAAATTATATCCAATTAAAAAGGTTATGTAATAAATTATAATTATAGTTATTATAGATTAAATTATTAATATAAATGTGTTAGTATGTTAAATTGATATTTTAATAAGTAATATAAAAGTAACGTGAATTAAAGTAATTGTGTCGAGAGGTGCTCAATATACGGGAGATATACAACATATAGTCTATCAATCAATCACTGGTTGAATTTTTCCACTACATTCTCTGAGTTCAATAAGAAATTTTCTTTTGCATCCACTAAGTTCATTGGATTACCATGTCACTCCTTTTTTTTTGTATATCTATGTTTTTTTTATTGTTCTAGCTTTGGACTTTCTAACATTCTTTTAGTATGTTGATTATAACTTTTTGTAAGGTTCAAGCCATTGATCAAATTGGCTTGTCCATGAAGATCAATATGACATGCAACCATGCTTTTTTCTTGATTTTCATTATATTTATATTTTGTTCGTCATCATTATATATGTGTAGAGAGAGTAGCAGGAACTTTGCATATAATTTATCTTGAGAAAATTAAGAAGATCAAGTCGAAGTATAGTTTGTAATTGTTAAAATGTCCAAAATGACACTGGCAACAATCATAACTTTCTGTGCCACTTGATTTGGTTTCTGAGTAAAATTAGAAATCAAGGTTCAATAAATGATGGTGTTGGCATGATACTCCATTTTTTGTGTTTTGTTAATACAATTTGCAACATTTTGTGAAAAAATTATAACAGATTATGCCATGCAGGACACTGCACTTTTGGTTGAATGGAATTACAATTTATACTAATATGTAAAAATGTTCCAGTCATATTCATTAGAGAAATTTTGAGGTCTAAAATGGGTCTCAAAATAAAAATGTACAACCAAAACCAACTTTATAAGAAAAACTAGGATTCAAGATGATGATGGAAACCATGAGAGATGATTCATTATTTTTGGAGTAAAAAAGTTAAAAAATAAAAAAATAAAAAATAAAAACTATTTTTTCAACTAGTATTTTCAACTTATCTCCTTATGGTTTTACTCAAATTTCGAGCGAAAACACACGTTGGATGTGGAATTTAATTCCTCATCCAAGAAGTACCCACGTTGCATACTTTCGATGGACCGTGGTGCACAAAAAATGAGGAATACATGAAAAACGTGATTGCAATCACGTTTTTTCATGTATTTCTCATTTTTTGTATAACAGTGCCCATCAAAAGTATCCAACATGGGTACTCCTTGGATGAGTAATTAAATTATGCATCCAACGAGTGCTCTCACTTGAAATTTGAGTAAAATTGTAGGGAGATAAGTTGAAAATACGAGTTGAAAATTATTTTTTTATTTTTATTTTTTTCCTCTATAATTGGTGATGTAATTTAATATTATTTTATTATTTCCACTATTATTTTATAATATTTCTTAGGAGGCCCATTTTAGACATCAAAATTTCTCTAATATTATTTATTTTTGTATGATTTTAAATAATTTGATACTATGCATCATTTAGAAAGTGTGCTTTTGGGAGTGAGGTGAACTCTATTGTTAGAAGAGATGTGATTTGTGGATGGAAAATATTTATCCATTCAAATATATTGACAAATATCTGATGCAGGGAAAATTTTAAGGATGGATATCTATTTGAAAGTTTAGAAACCTTGGCGAATCTTAGTAATCTACAATAGACAAATTGTAAAATGTTTGATGATATTTTTGTAAAAATATCTAAAATTATAATTATATTATATTAGTCTATATAACATATTGGCGATTTTTAAGGTAAAATAATTTCATACTATAAAAATTGGGTGAATTTCTTTTAGAAAAAATATAAATTGGCGAATATTTTTTTAGAAAAAGTATAGAAAATTAGCCCACTTGCGAATATTAGCCCCTAAAATTTTCCTTGATCTGATGTAACCTAGATTTTAGCAAACACGCGAGAATTTTTCTTCAAAATTTAATTGCCTTATGCTTGAAGTTTTGATAGAGAATTATGTCAATTTTACAGAAGAATGAAAAAGGCTCGTGCAAAGTTTTACATCAACAAAATAGTTATCTCATTTCACTATATGGGAATTGACATATCAGAGTCTACCTTGTCAATGGAACGAAGTGTTTACTAAGAATATATATTACACATATTTTTATATTTCTCTTTAATGAAGTGTTAATTTAGTTAATCTAATTAAAATTATATATATATATATATATATATTAACTCAATTGGTTGAGTCTTTATTGTTAAAACATATTTACTATTAAAAATTCACAAATTCAAATATGTAAACCACTTGACATCTTACCATAAAATACTAATCTCAATATTTTCTTAAAAAACAAATTAATACAAAAATGGCCCTATAAAATAGGATTTACAAAGTATTTTTATTATATGAAAAGAAAGAATTGAGTACACTCCATATTGTAAGATGGTAATATGGAAAAGAGGATAGTTTGACCTTTTTCTCATTAGGATAAAAGTTTCGTATTTCAAATAAATTTTATATATTTTAATTTATAATTATCTTTATAATTATTTTATAAAAAAATTATAATTATTTTATAGTTTTAAATATTTCAATAAGATAATTTTAAACATTTAGATTTTTGTTTTTTTTTTTATATTCAATTTTATTATTATTATTATTATTATTATTTCACATATAAATATTTATATATTTAAATGAGAAAGAATACTTATATATTTTAAATGAGAAAGATGTATATTTTATTTATTATATTATAATTTATTATGTAATTTATGATAATTGAATATAGGTGAAGAGGATAGAAATTATTTTTCTCAATCACCAAGAATATGTCACTTATAATTATTATATAATTATAATTTTATTATTATCTTTCATTATTTAAATTGTATTTTTTAATTGCCCATAGATGCAAACTCTAGCTTAATATGGGAGAGATGTTGTAATGTCTTCTTTAAAATTTTAACTAAGTCAAAATTAAATAAAATAAAAACAAAAAATTAATAATTATAATTATAATTATTAATAATTAGTCTCAAGGGGACAACTCAATTGGTGATCAAAGTACTATGAAATCTATGAAAACTGAGAGATCTGGGGTTCAAATCCCTTCGGTTGTGACCCGGTTTATAGAGAGGAGAAGAGGTCATAGATCCTTAGAGGTTGACTAGTAGCTACATGTCAAACATAATGTTGGATTCATATGGCATCTTAGATCTATCTTAACTTTGGATCTGCCAAGTGTTGAGAAAGATCAAATCTCTTAAAATGTATACTTATTTTATAGTGAAAAAAAAATTAATCCTCTCAATTGTTCGTAGATCCAAAATTAAAAATACATCTAAGCTAATATGAAAAATATCAATAATAATGCTAAAGTTATTTTATTGTTAAGTAATATATAATGAATGATGTTATTTTTATTTTACAATGTAATTTTAATATATTAGTATTATCAATTTATCATAATTTTATATTTTAATAAAACCGAACACCATTATATTTAATATTTTAATATTAGCATTAGATATTCCGAAGTTATATTTTATATAATAATTTTTATTTATAAGTAATGAAATATTATTTTAATAATAAGAAGTTTGTTATCATTAGAATTGCATTGATAATATTATATTATTTAATATTATTAAAAAAAAAAATAAGAACTAACCATAAATATTATTACGCATAAATATTATTATTCAAAAGTTATATTTTTATTATATAATAGGTTTTATTAATAAGTGATGAAAGGATTATTGTAATAATAAAAATTTTTGTATCATTAGAATTGTATTTATAATATTATATTATTTAATATTATTAAAAAAATTAATAATAAATTTAATTAGATAAAATATTGTTAAAATTAGGTTATTAATTATAAATTACATCTCATATGGGTAGCTTAATTGACAATTAACTTAATATTAAAATGTTATGTTCATTTGAAATTGAAATTAAATAATCTAACATGTGTAATAATAAGCTAATGTATTAATATTATTATTCTATTTAATATTATTATTATTATAAAAGAGTAATTAATATTAAATTATGTAGTATTTAATAATATTTAGTTATTCATTTTTTAATTTAATGTTATTAGTCTTTACCTAAGCATGATTTTATCAATTGATTTGTTTGTTGAACACTATTAGTTTAGCATTGACTATGACAATTTCTAATGTTTAACTTTATAATTCATTAAAGTATATTTTTTTTAATTAAAAATAATAATTTGTTAGCATTTGATTGGCTTAAAAAGTTATGTGTCTTATTTTAGGTTCTTGACATGTGTCCCATGTCACTCATGAATTTTGGTCACCCTACAAACTTGTCATTTTTCATGGAATCATGTTTGACATATTGTAATCAAAATAAAACTAAAACTATATTTAAGTAAGTTATAATCATATTAACCAGAACTGAATGAAATTAATAATACAACCAAATTGTAAAATAAAGTAAAAAAATCAATAATTCAAACTAAATTACAAACTAAAAAGTAATAATATAAAAATATATTAACTCTGAATCAAAATAAAGTTAGGAAGTTAAAACTTATTATACAAATTGAAGTAACATAACTAAACTAAAAATTAGAAGCAAGTAAAATAAACTAAAGTAATAACTAAACCACATTTCCATGAGACCTTGTAATCTAATTAAATAAATTGATAAAGTTTAATACATATATGTGAGAGTATATTATTAACTTGACAATTATAGTTTCTAGAGTTTTGATCCTAATTGTACCAAATGTCATTAAGTTATATATATATATATATATATATATATATATATATATATATGCATTTTTTTTTTGCTTGGTTATGGCGGTCCTAACATGACATCACGCCAAATATTTGGTCTAAGAAACTACAACCAAGGGATATTTAAGTCGTCAAAGTCACCCGGAGATTGCACTCAGCATCAATTACACCAACGTTTATCATGGTTGGATTTTTTTGCCTTTAGAAAAATTGAATCCGATAACCTTTTCATCACAAGTGTCTTAACAACACACTCTTCACCATCCAACCAAATCTTATTAGCTACAATATTGACATTAAATTCCATCGAAATATATATATATATATATATATATATATATATATATATATTCATCGAAAAATATAAAAATATAACTCATGTCGATTCATCATTGCAACCAAGTCTTCCATTCCATATATAGTTTTTATTTACACCGTGTCGGTATCATTTTTTTTTTTTACTTCAAATTGATGTATATATCGTTGTATGATATGTAACACATGGTATTCAAAGTTTGTGCACGGTTTAATTAGGATTATAAAAATGATATTAACATAAAAGGATTTATGTGATTTTGTATCTAGTAATAACAAAATGGAAAGGAGGTAGTTATTATGCTTCTGAATTTTCAAATAGCATTAAATTTCCACGGATAATGAGAACATTTTTATATTAATAGAGCTATATTTATTATTATTATTATTTTGTGATTATCTTATGTATTTATTTGAATATATAATAAAGTTTTGTGATTAATATGATGGTTAATATTTTAAGTGATATGATTAAGAATTTGATTGTAATTTATTAAATATGATTATGAATAAATTTAGATTAATAAATGTTTAAATGTTTTTTAATTTTAAGTATGAGGGGTTTTTGCAATGCATTTTATTAGATATTATTTTCAGGATTCAACTATGTTAAGTAAGTTATTCATCTATGACTATATTCATGAGAGGTAGTCGTAACTAACTAATTTCTTATGATTTTTGAATAGTCCATTTAGTACTCATTGCATTGGGTCATGCTTATAGAGGTGAAGAAGTGGGATTGAAATTAGTGAAATGAATCACATAGCATCAATTATCACTTCCGAGCTTGAACTTGGTAACCAAGACTTCCCGAAAGGTCTTTTTACTTTTTATTTCATCATTTTTTTCTATTTTAATCTTTATGTGGTTATAATTTCCATATACTCGCTCAAACTAAAAACATTGTTAGTAAGATGTGTGAAAATTTCAAATGTTGTATGGCATATTAATGAAATAGGTATTTGTACATTAACTCCAACGAACAACCAGCATAGATGCAAAATAATAGATGTATATTTGGTGAGAGCGCACACCCACTTTAATGTGCCAACACTCATATTTATCATCACATTTCCAGTTCCACTAGTGACTTCCTCACTAGATAAACTTTGCTCATTTGAAGAGTAAACCTTATATTCTTCTTTATAAAAGCATGTCCTTATAATGTAAGGATCTACACACCAAACAATTAATAACTTATTGAATAGATATTTGCATTATTGAGAATAATATGAGATATCTACATTACACAGTGCACAGTTTGTTTCTGTAATGTGAGATTCAAGATATACACATTAAATAACTATTAAGTCTTTTTTTCTTAACTAAATTAAACATTGGTTGATGTAAATTGAAGATATTTATTAAACATAGCCAAGAAAAGAAAGGTATATGCATATTACAACAACTTCATCTTAAACAAACTTTTCATGTTACTTTTTCATTTTTATTGTTTTAATAACCATTTCAATAAATTTTAGAAATTCATAATTACAAATTTATTTATTTTTTAAAATTAAATTTATTATTATAAAAATAATAGTAAATACAAATAATTAAATATTTTATTAAAATAAAAATTAAGATTTTAATTTTTGTTTTTAAACTTGGTATATCAAAAATTTATATTTATATTTTAAATTAATTTCATATATATATAATTACTTATGTAATTATCTAAATTTGTAGAGTGATCTTTTCATGATCATGAAGCAGTTGTCTAGTAGTGTATCATATTTTATTATTTCATTGGATTGTATTAATTTAAGTTCTTGAATATATTCTAATGTTTCTGGTATCATATTTGAAATTTTTTGTTTCACTTTTGTTTGTATATATAGTTAATGGGCAAGGGCTACGCTACATCCAACAACACTTGTTACAAGATAATATCAGGAAATGTATCATTATTATAATATTGGGGTTGAGGGACTAATGTGAAAGTTATTTGATGCAATCTCTTTAGAAAAATGGATAATAATAAGTAGTTATGTTTTTTTTCTTTACTAAAATATTAGGAGTGGTTATGATGTTAGAATAGAATAAAATTATAAGTTAAGAATTAAATATTCTTGAGATGTTGTAAATAAAGCTAATAGATTAAATGTTATTAACATTATAAGGATAAAAGGGAGGGATTTCATATTATAAAGACCAGTGTTTTTTTAAGATTATAAAGAGTCTGTTGGGGAAGGGGTAAAAATAGGGGATGAATGTGAGGAGTTTGAATTAATACGAATAAAGGAGAAATAATGAAGTGGGTTTCTGAGAGACTTTTTGAAGTCGTCTTCATGATTGAAATTATTGGGGTGTTTTTCAATTTCGAAGGCTTCCTTGATGATGGGTTGGAGATAGAAGTGGGACAACGATTTTTTGAATTCATCAAAGTTGATAAGGTATTTGGTATTGTGGGAGTACTTGACAATAGAAAATCTGGAAATTCTATTATGTTGGATGTTAGATCTATGTTATTTTAGATGAGCTTTAAAGGATCTTATTGGTTGCCTAATGTAGGTTTTTCCACAAGAGCATTAAATTTAATAAACCTCAGCTTCTTGGTCTAGGGGTTTATCAAATTTTGTACTCCTACAAAAAAAAACGACATTGGCCAACTAGGAAGATCCTTTAAATCTCATCTAAAAGAACATAACTGGCACCAAATATAGTATAATTTTCAAATATTTCATTTTTGAGCACTCCCTTGACACCAAACACCCTAGCAACTTTGATGATTTCTAAATGTCGTCATCCTCCCCATTCTAGCCCATGTGCATCAACATAGAAGCTCTCAAATTAAAAATCACCCCAACAATTTCAATCATGAGACGACTTCAAATTAAGTTACTCTTAGAAACCCGCTATTCATTATTCCTCCTATATGCATATCAATCCAAACTCCTCATCTTAATCTCCTCTTCACCCAACTCCCTCCCCAAATATTTCTATAATCTAAAAAAAATCCCACTCTTTATAATCTAAAATCCCGTTAATTTTTGTCTTCATAATTTTAATAACCTTTTATTTATTGATTTTATTTCCAATATCTCAAAATTATTTAATTTCTATCTTATAGTGTATACATTTATTCTATTTTAATATCATAATCACTCATTACATTACATTTTGGTTAAAAAATAATATCAACAAATATTATTATCCAATTTTCTAAACCTTCTCATATGATATTATGCCAATTAAATTTCTCATTAAATTACCTTAACCTAATTATTGTAATAATAATATTTTTCCTAATATTACCTTATAATAATATTAAATTAAAAACTGGGTCAACAGGAGCGGGAGGGGTGCTGCATAGCCCTGAAGGAACAAACAGAACAGAGTTTGCTCAAGGAATTGGACTGAAAAAAAATAACCAGGCTGAAGCAATGGCTCTCTGGAAAGGGCTAGAGCTAGCTCTAAAGAATAACGTTAGATATCTCCACTTTATTTGAGGCTTCGCTTAGGAAATCAAGAACGTCTAGCCCTGCAAAAAGACACAATGAAGCACAAGCCCATGATCTAGTGTCGTATAGAAATTATTCTCCTCCACTTCGAAATTCTGACTCCCTGGCATGTGAAGTGGGACTTAAACAACATAGCACACAAACAAGAAAATCAGGGAGAGGGGCTTCCCCAAAGTCATCTCAAACTAGGGGGAGCAATAGAGATCCATAACCTTCCCTATAGAAAATGGAAATTAATCCCAATAGGACCAAGGGAAATAGCCACAAGAACCAAGAGCTCTCGAATGTCCATGACATATGTCGCAGCTTCCACTCACCTGCCGGCACTCAGAACACGTCGACTCAGCATGACATATGGAGGAGATGGCTCACCCCAGATGTAACCACCCAACACGTGGCTGATGGTGAGGCCAGTCACATCAAGCCGGTGGAGGGAATAAACACAAGCACCAAGGATACGAAGAACATCATCAGTGTGAATCGGTTCCAAACACAAGCATGCGAGAGGGATATGGTTTGCAAAGCAATGAATTTTCTCGGGAGAATGTACGAACAAGGATGAGAGATTATGACATGCTGATCCTGCGAAATAAGATAACTGATGGCTTCCCACGCCATCATAACCATCACTCCAGTGTGCAGAAGGGTCATTCACGCAGAGCTTCATTTGGGAGTGGGAGATTTCAGGTCTAGAAACGCCTCTGCTTGGTTCTTAGGAGCGAAATTGGTAAAGAGACCCTTCTGCATTTTTAGGAGCGTAAGGAGGGGAACACCAACACTGCCATAGGGGACTCAGGTACAGGTAACATAGGAAGCCGTCACCACAACTATTGGAAGGAAATGGACCCTCAGAAGCGGACTCTCAACTCTCCCTCAAACCCGCCTCCAACAGTGGAAGAGATTTGCAGTCAGCAGGAGACTCAATTGGCCCATCTGCACATCAATTTGAACAACTTGATGTTCAATATAAGAGACAAAGACAAAGTTATTGCAGAAAGGATGATGCTGTAGGAGAGTAGGCTCGCAGAGCAAGAAAAATGGATGACCTATCTCAGGAGTGGGGTTCGAAGACTCCGCCAGTAGGTAGAGCACGATGACAAAGGTAAGCATACTGGAGCAAAAATTGACCTTCTGGAAACAATTGACTCGTGTACCCAGCTTGGAGCTGACCTGTGCACCAGAGAGCCCAGCAGCCAACACCAACGTCGCACAAAAAAAACAGAGGGGAAATGTCCAGACGTCCTGTGTTATAATCATTTCCATTAAGTATTTTTTTGATGCAGTGTTTTACAAATTTTCTTTTAGGGGTATACCATAAGGTTTACAGTATATCTAGGAAGTTTAGAACTCTCGAACTCGCTAGTAAATGTAATTTTGAAGCAATTGTGGGCATCATTTTTGTAATAAGCTCTATATATGAAAGATTAAAAAGACATGTAATATTTTGCAGCTGGTCAGGAATCCAACGACTTTGAATTTTAATATAAACACCATACCTGTTCTTGTTAAAAAAATAATATTAAATTAAAATTAATTAACCAAATATTATTAAATACTTCATAACTCAATATTATTAACTCTACTATATAGTAATAATATTAATGCATAAACTTATTATCTTTTTTTTTCTAAGTAAAAGTAGTCTATTAACAGTAAAAGTATAGTACAGCGGGCCGAAGCCTTAACAGTGCCCAGTGTGGAGGCATTTTAGACAGACAAAACTTAGTTTGAGACTGCCCTGCAGGAGGGAAACCAGCCTGTAGCAACCACCATTTAAAAAATCCCACGCAGGGGATCGAAATACCGTGAATTCTGAAAACTGTCCTTGACAAAAACTGGACCATGACAGGAGATAACAGAAAAACAAAAAACAAGCCCTCTGGAGAGGGCAGTGACATAACAAGAAAACCATTAAAAAAGAACAGAATTACTCATCAGGAGCCTCCTGCTCGATTCTGCACCCATAATCTTCCGGTTCATCATGATCGTTGGAGATGTCTGCATTTGAGTGGACCACTGTTTTGGAGGGTGGAATGTCCACCAAATCCGCCTGGCAGTGTCCAGAATCTCCCTGCAAAACATCCTTACTCCCGCTAGGCTGGCCCTTCGAACCCTGAGGCGCCTCGTCCTGATTAGTGCAACCAACAGGACCCTGCCCATCCTTAGGATTCTCAGTCTTCTCATCCTGGGGCTCCTCAAGAAAAACTATTGAAATGGCGACAGAGACTCTCGGACGGTTGAGGGAGCAATCAAATGAGAAGAGAGCGGTGTGGGATTGAGCTGGCAGCGCAGAGGACGAGGGAGAGTCCAGTCTGCGTCCCGAACGAAGTAGACAACCATGGAGAAGATGGGGGAGGCTATCCGAGGGGGAGGAAATCTCTGAAGGCGAGCTAGAGGGGGAAGTCGAACGCCTCCTAGTGCTTCTAGTGGATACGCGCCTGCAACGCATCCTTTGCCTTAGTCTAGGCATGCTTTCAGCGGAATTGGGACTAGAACTCCAGAGAGCCGAAGGATTGACAGGGGGGTGCGTCGGAAGAATATTCAAAAAGACTGTGGCTGACATGCAAGAACCAGAGAGAGAGATATGAATGCTATCATCGAGCTCCAAACAACAATTGCTGCGGCTTCTCTTGCCTGTGGTGGTGCGCTCGTTCGCCTTACTCGCATCAAGATGGCACCCCCAGTTCACCGGCGCTGGGGAAGACGGGGCCATGGCATTTAATAGTTCTCCTTTGCAACGAGAAATCGTCGACAATGAATAACCATTCAATTGAGCCTGATATGAATCAATAACACAATAGTCGAGAAAGCCTCGAGGATCTGCTTCCGGGTTGTGATGTGCGCCCATGTTAAATGTCATTAAGTCCAGCATTAACTTAGCAGGTGGGAATGACGTTCTCACATAAACTTATTATTAATAACAATAATGAATTAAATTTTTAACTAGCACCATCTTACTTTTTTCCCGAGAAAAAATCAAACTTTTTATAAATAGTTACAAAAAGTTACATCGCATATGTCATAGCATTCCATATGAGCGCTCACCTTGACAAAGTAGGGCGAGGCCAGGTCAAAGACCCCAGTTACACATTGCCAAAAACACTGGAATTATATTTGTTTCCTTTTTTCTTTTGAACTTTTTGTCAGTCGTCCAGTGAAGAAGCAGTGTGAATAATGGCCAACTCCATGCTGAGGGGGAGTTGGATATCTTTTAATGAGTCAGAACTTTCAAAAACATGTGCACGCTTGGTGCCAATCACCCCATGGTCACCGTTTTGCTTTCCCTGTTGGAAATCCGCATCCGCAGGCGCGGATGTCTTCTCCTCAATTTCCTTGTTCTCTTGTGACTCTTGCTGATTTTCTATTGTGTTTGCTTTTGATTAACTCCATTTTCCTCTGTCTCTTCATCTGATAGAGAAAAATCCGGGAAGTTCCACCCTTTCTTCTGTTGCGGATTCTTGGGTGCCTTTTTCCGAGTTAAAGTATAGGTGCTTTGTAAATGTCCAGTTTGGTGGCATACTCTGCATCTGAACGTTGTGTTTTCGAAATCAAGTGTTTGTACCAAACGAGTTCTTTGTGAATCAAATTTATGCAGTGTGGAAGTCCTTTGCTTAGGTCCATCTCCATGCATATATGTGCGAAGGTGAAAATCCCTATGTCTATTCTCTCTCGGTCCAGCTTAATGAACCTTCCTATGGAATTCCCATTGCTTTCTAGCACCCAGTGGTGCCAAAAAGGTAATGGTAATTATGTAATCTCACCCAAACAAGCATTTTAGTAACCACCGTGGTGTTTGCATCAAAGCCAGGGACCCATGGGGAGACAAAGAGGCCTGCCCTTCCCTAGAACCATGGCCCTTCAGTAGTAGCAAAAATGTAATCCTCTGTATTGTCAAATTGCACCACGAAAAAACCTTTTGCACAAAGGTAAATATCGCAGTTCTGGGACCAATTTTGGTGTATCCATGCATGTAACACTTCGGGTTTTGGCCAGTACCCATTAAATTGGCATATAACATCTCTTGCTTGTAATACATTGAATAGTCGAGTCACCTCTAGAATTTCTACAGCCAGGTCCGGAATGTGCTCTGTTTTTTCTACGATGTATGGACCTGGGAGGAATAAATCAGGATTTTGTTTTTTCCCTTGTGTGGGGGCCTTCCCTCTCACGATGTCCTTGAATGAGGGAATGCCATTTATTGTTGCTGTTGGTCTGTGTGCTATTGTTTTCCTTGGGGCACCACCTCTGAGCCTTAGGTTCAGGAAGATAGTGACCTCTTTTTGGATATGGTAATCTTGTAGATTTGAAATTTCCTATAGTACTCTTCCTAAGGATATCAAGCTTTGTATCTGGGCCGAGATTCTTGTAGCATCTTGGATTTCGATTTTCAGCTTAGCCACTGAGTTAGAGTCCCTCACCCATAAAATGCTAGTCTTCCCATTAATGGATTTCATGAAGATTTGGTAAAGGGCATGTGGAGTAGATCCCCCAGCACTAAGTCCACAACAGGGCAGAAGGGTTCTGGGTTCAATAATCCCCAAGTCCTCAGTGACCAAAAGAGATGCACAACCATCCCCCATCGCAGCAACAAAAGATAAAGAAGAAGGGTCGTGCTCCACACCGTTCACCCCAACAACAAAACCCCAATGTCAAATAGCTTAAGCAAAAAAAAGGAAGGCGGAGATCAGATGAATACTGGAGGTTTTACGCTGAGCATCTGGGTAGTGCGGGCCACAAACCATCACACACTGGCAGGGGCATCGTGGAAATGTGAAAGGTCAGGCATCTGGGCGAAAGAACCGCAGCCGTCAAGTATTGAAGACCACTGACCTTGAACGCAGAGAGAGTCTCCTCAAGAAGAAAACCCCGCTGCCATAAAAATATTCTTACTATTCGTGCATCTTCCACTCCTACGCCCATCTGGTCCTTCAGAACTAAATTCCCCATTCTCAACGCCACAGATCGAGAGGGCCTCTATATCAGGGAGCCCCAAAACAGGGGGAAGGGAGTTCGAACCTTAACGACAACACGTATTCTGTGTTTGGCTTCCCAGGAAACCATCTTCACCTCTGTTATGGCACTATGCCAGAGATGGGTTCCTTTTTTGAGTCGAAGGAGGAGGAGGTTGAAAACAGGGGGCTCTGGCAGTGACGCAATTTCCACCGCCGCCCCTCTTGTAGCCGTCCAATAAACCCCCTTCTGCGCTCACGAAAAGTGGAAGACATGATCCCGGGAACAGAGCCCAGGTTCCTTGTCCAGCCCAGGCCCATCTCTGTCGACTACTTCTGCCACCAGAAACCCTAGAGTAGATGTTCGTTCTCCACTTCGCTCCATCCTCTCAATTCAGTTCCCAGCACCATCTTATTTATTTATAATATCTTTTGATTTAAATTTTCCATCCTTACTAATATAATATAATTATTAATATAATATATATCTATTAATAATGTTAGTTCTTCCCCAATAATAATATTTATAATATTAATTTTAAAAACACTATATTATACTCATTTATTATTGAATATTATAAAATAATACTATATTATTAGTTATTAACTATCCTAATATAAATTATATTATTATTAAAGTTACTTTAATAATATTTTTGACATAATAATATTTATTATTATTCTTTATTTTCATTTTTAATAATATTAAAAAACATAATATTATTAAGCACTATAACAATTTTTTTTTTAATTATAATAATAATTTCATTTCATATTAAAAATAACTTATTATAATATAATTTTGTAATATTTAATATTAGTATTAATTATAATTATAATTGTGCCTAATTCCATTAAAATATGGAATTATAATAAATAGATAACACTAATATATTTCCTGGATGCGGGTGCAAAGGACAGAGCATAAGGTGATGGCATGGGGGTGCGGCATGGCGGGGCGACACCTGCCCACCCACAAGGCGGTTGACGCTCGACATTTAACGTTGGCTGCTCTCCGTTTAATGGCATTCACTCTCGGTGCTGGTTACATTCCCAACTCCGCTCCTCGATACGATCTCGCGTGTGGCGATATGGCTCGGCCTCCGACTCATATTAATGGAGGTTTATTGCAGGGGGTCTATCGATGCACGGTTGTCTGGAAAGATATAATGGAGAGTTGCTCTGGTTCGGCTAGCGCTCCCTTGCCAGTTAATCAATGGTGCACCCCGGATGCAGGGCTCCCAAATGTGCGCACGGCTACTGGCAAGTGGAGCAAGCTGAATTGCTGTCTGGATTTTGGAGATAATCTCCACTTTTCTCATTCTGGATTCTGTATGCTAGCTTTTGTCTCCCTGCAATTTCATTCGCCTCACTCCTCTGTTAGTCCTACGCTTCCTTTGCTTCTTGGTCCCTCTCTCACGACTGAGAAAATTCCCCGCCTTCGGCAAAGGATGAGGTACCGAAGAGGCACCACCAGACGCCAGCCTCGGCGTTCTCCCTCCACCTCCAGCAACTCCTCAGAGTCTTCCTCTCATTCAGATTGCTAAACCAGAATTCAGAGAGGTCGCCTGCTCCGCTCGGGCCAATACCTGGGTTCCCCTAAACCTCCAATTCTCCCTGCACAGAACCATACCGCGCACTTTTCCTTTAATTGTTCACTCAATCTACCTCGGGTCATTGCCTCCATCACTGTTGTCTTCCACGAAGAGCCTCAGGAGGATGCTCCCAGTTCGAGCCCGGTGGGTCTGTGCAACACTCAAGTCGAGACCTCGGGTTCGACTGTAGGGTCGATGCACCCAGCGAGCAAGGATTTGCAGGGTCAAGCGAGCAAAGATTTGCAGGGTCCGACGAGCAAGGATTGGCAGGGTCAGGCAATCGGGATTCAGGATGTGGACATGGTGCAAGGCGACACTGGGCAAGCGAGCGAGGCGCAGGTGGCTCCACTACCCTCCAGGCGGGAGGTCACTTCCATTGCGGACCTGTACAAGGATGACGGGGAACCAGATGAGCTTTGGTGCAGAGTCGTGGAAGAGCCACCTGATGAGTAGTACCCCCTTCTCAGTTTGGTTTTCCTGTTCAGTTTCGGCCCTTACTCTCGGGCTTGTTTTTGAATTTTTTGTAGTTTCAGTTCATACATCAGTTTTTGCTAGCTGTGGTTTCCAAAAACAAAACTCTATGGCTCCCCTGCATGGGAATTATCTAGAATATTGTTCAAGACTAGTTTCCCTCCTGATGGGCAGTCTTTATCACTGGTTTTTTTGTTAAGATTGCCACAACACTGGGCAAAGATCAGGCTTCGGCCCGCTGTACATTACTACCTCTGTTAATAGAATACCTTAACTTAGAAAAAAAAAACACTAATATATTAAAATTATAATGTAATATAAAAATAATATATTAATATGGTGATGAGGTGTTTTGTTAAGACACTCTATGGTGTAAAGATCACTAGTTCAAAATTATGTGGGAAAAAATCTAGTCATGCTAAGGGTTGGTGTGGTGATTTTGACAACTTAGATGCCCCTCGGTTGCAGCTACTCAAGACAGAGATTAGGCGTGTCAATCATCTCAAGACTCACGTTACATAGCAAATAAAAAACAATAACATCGTTAATATTATATTACTAAACCAATAATTATATAATAATATCATAATCCTAATATTATCATTGATATGATCGACATTACTTTAATATTAATTATTAAAATGATTTAACTTACTAACACATCGATATTAATAAGTATAATATATAATAACTATAATTATAACATATTATATAATTATTGTCATTCTTATTACAAAAGTAAAAAAATCAAACTTTGAATCTCCAAATAAGTTTATTACTAAGTTGAACATTCAACTTGTAATTTATTATTTAATTTTCTGTTGGATCATTATTTTATAATATTTCAATGCTAGTCTTTTAATATTTTGATAAAAAAAAAATTGGATCTAATATTTCCCCTTGGTTTCGTTGATTTAACCTAGTTTAGCTCTCTTTATTCTATTGTACATGCTTCATTTTGTCCCCTAGTGATGAGTGGAGCATCTACTTGAAACGTCGAACATTTCATACACATTCCACAATTTTTCCAGCAGCAACAACACAAGATATGAATTAGAATTTTGAAAGCATACACATTCAAATACTATAATTTTAGAAAATTTCAAAGAAAAACATTATCCTGATGATGAATTATAGTTGGTAGTTCGAAACGCGTCGGTTCCTAAATTTCTTATGTGATTTCCCGGAAGATTTATGATTAAAAAAGAAAAACATTTTCAAAATTCTCAAAGAGGATAGAAATAATTTGACTTAATTAATATTTATCCAAACCCTCATGTAACAAGAAATATGGTTGATATTAATGCAACGACTGAGAAATTGGAGAAAGAGTACAAACAAATATGTAAAACACTTGAAGAATAAATTGATAAAAACTAGAAAGAGCTAAGAGAATGGATTAAATAAAAGAATGGAGATGTTAAACAATGAATTAACACATAATATCAAGGACGCCATAAAAAATATGAATCAAGATATGATTAATATGAGAGTAGATATGACATAAGAGTTCAAAAAAAAGATAGAATACCAAGTAACTTCTTAGTTAGATGGAATTGAAAAGTATCTTAGGGACAAAGAACCCTTGGCACACACAAACCCATAAAATATGGCTCCTTAGCAACCCATCTCTCCAACCACCACTACCACTCCATAACCAAACTCTGTGATTGCGACTAACATGCAAACACACATGTTTTCCTAGGGCTTATCATTTGCTTATGTCAACTAGCCACAACCCTTTTCAACTCAACCGTTATTTTGATAATCAATGTGGCTAAAATCAAAGTGTGGCTTGGATCAACAAGGCAAAATAATATTTTTGAGATACATAACCTCGGCTTCAGTAAAAATAATGTATGCTTCTATGCAACTTTAGGACTATGCATATAAATGATACATGTTATGGAAGTCTACAACCATGGAGAGCCACTATAGTTGGGGTAAATTAAAATATGACTTTTTAAAGAGGTTTCAAGGTATGAAAAAGAAGGAAATTTTTACAAAAATCACTAAAATTAAGAAAAAATATGATGTGGATGAGTACAATGACAAATGAGAAGAATTTTCAAATGCAAGTCCCTAAAATATTAGAAAGCCAGTTACTTGAGACTTATGTGTGTGGATTAGAACCTTACCTCGGATAGGAATTGACATTAGGGGAATTTTGAGGTCTAAAATGGGCCTCCTATGAAAAATATACAACCAAAATAAACTTTATAAGAACCAATAGAATTCAAGATGATGATGTCAACCATGGGGGATGATTCACCATTTTTAAGTAAAAAGGTAAAAAGATTAAAAAATAATAAAATAATAAAACTATTTTTTCAACTCGTATTTTCAACTTATCTCCTAAATTTTTTACCCAAATATCGAGCGGGATTACTCATTAGATGCAAAATTTAATTCTTCATCCAAATATTACCCATGTTGCATACTTTTGATGGACCCTGCTACACGAAAAATGAGAAATACATGAAAAAACGTGATTGCAATCATTTTTTTCACGTATTTCTCATTTTTCATGGAGTATAATCCATCGAAAGTATGCAACATGTGTACTAATTGAATGAGAAATTAAATTTTTCATCTAATGAGTACTCTCGCTCGAAATTTGAGTAAAAACTTTGGGAGATAAGTTGAAAATACAAGTTGAAAAAGTAGTTTTTTCTTTTTTCCCTCCAAACTTTGATGATGTAATTGAATCTTACTTTATTATTTCCACTATTATTTTATAATTTACTTAGGAGGCCCATTTTAGACCTTAAAATTCCCCTAATGAATGCATAATATCATAAATATGGAGAAGGCCCATCATAATGAAAAACTCTTCAGAATAAGTTAAAAAGGTAATCCCAAAAAATATTTACTAGGGTTATTCAAGGAGGAAGTGAGCCCAATGAATATATTTTGAATTTTGAAAGTATCTCCCATTGTATTCCAAAGAAGATAAAATTTACAGTTTGGAAGCCCAAGGATGCAAATATCGTGGAGACAAGTGCTCACTAGGGCAAAAATGAAATAATCACAAGTTGTACAATTATGAAGAAGACAAAGAATATGACACTTCCATAAATGATTTTGATTGTGCAAGAAAAGAAGAAGAAAGAAAATAGTTGTTGAAAATGTGATAACATTTGGTTTTTAGGACACAAATGTGCATCAAAACACCCATGTCATTGAAAATTTGTAAATGAGAAGGTAGTAAGGTTCATGTTGAGGAAAGTATGTTATATTTTAATGAAGATGAGAAATCACCAAAGGTATCATTAGCATCAATCACATGTATTAAGTGGGATTGCAAGAAAGATAAATAAAGGGGTTTTAATAAGGATACAGTCTAAAAGGAAGAAGTGCAACCAAATACATCACATTATACCCCACCTCCTCTAAGGAATAATGGTACCATCTATAATAATAATGACGAGAAACCCATAATATCACTTGCCACAATTATAGGAAAGAAAGAGCCAAGAACCATAAAATTCAAGGGAAGCATTAAGAGTAAATATACCAGCCTAGATCCATCTTAACCCCAGATCTATCAAGTGTTGAGAGGGATCAAATCTCTCGAGGTGCAAACCTCTTTTTTGAGTGCAAAACGTGAGGAAAGGTTTGCACCTAGAGAGATTTGATCCCTCTAGGCTGGTTTCAGTCATGTGCGGCCAAGGAAAATCTATCGAACATATGATTATTTTTATCAATAATATGTAAATACAGATAATATAAATATAATCATTTTATATATGCTAAATATGTATGATATTTATCTGGTCATTTTAATTTTAAAATTTTCTTAGTTACCTCAGTTTTTTTAGATGATAAATATTGTTAATAACTGTAATGATGAAATAAAATTTTTGAATGCATGGTGACAATGTAATATTGTTGAATGATAGAAAATGAAAATATTAAGAATGCAGTCAATTACAAATAGTCTTCATTTTGATCAATGTCAAATTATTTTCTTTTACTATTCTTATTTTCCCCCTTGTTAGTTTTGTCATTTTTCCTTATCGATTATATGAAAAGGACAGTTGAAATCATAAATCATTTAAATATTTAGCTTGAACTATTGTACTAAACATAGTACATTGTCTCTCTTGCTCTTCAATATTAATAGGTTGATTTACTATAACAAAAATATTAATGTACATTGTCAATAATTTTGTGTGCTTACACTGAAATCAATGCACAATGTTAATCCAATCACTTTAAAATTAATGTACCATCAATGTACATCCAATTACATCAAATCATAAATCAACTTCTACACTGAAATCAATGCACCTAATGCAAACAATCAAATAAGACTAGAAAACAACATCTACACTGAAATCAATGCATCTAATATAGGTAATCGAATAGGATTAGAAATCAACATCTACACGGAAATCAATGCATCTAGTGCAAGTAAGCAAATAATATTAGAAACCAACATCTACATTGATATCAATGCATCTAGTGAGAGCAATCAAATAGGATTAGAAATCACCATATACACTGAAATCAACGCATTTAGGGCAACCAATCAAATAGGATTAGAAATCGTCTATATTGAAATCAATGCATCTAGTGCAAGAAGTCAAATATAATTAGAAATCAACATATACACTGAAATTAATGTATCTAGTGCAAGCAATCAAATAGCATGTGAAATCACCGTCTGCGTTGAAATCAATGTATTTAGTGCGAGCAATCATATAGGAATAGAAATCATCTACATTGAAATAAATGCATCTAGTGAAAGTATTTAAATATAACTAGAAATAAACATCTACACTAAAATCAATGCATCTAGTGCAAATAATCAAAATGGATTATAAATCACCATTTACACTAAAATCAAATCATCTAGTGCAATAAATCTTCTTCACTATCTCCCCCTTTGAGCTACATCTCTTTTTCCTTCCATATCTCCACTCTCTCACATCCTCCCTCTTCCTTCCTCTCTCTCCATTTCTTTCCAAAATCCATATATCTCTCTCTCTTCACCCTCCAACTATGTTACTATATCCCTCCCTCTCTCCATATCTCCTTTTTTGTCTCTTTATCTCACCCCAAAATATACACACTCTCTCTCCATATCTTCCTTGTCACTTCATCTCTCTCTCCACTTCTCACTCTCTATGTATTCCTTCTTCCCTCCCTCTCTCCCCCTCCAACTCCATCTCTCTATCCTTCCATCTCTCCTTCTATCTCCCTCCCTCTCTCCTCCTCTCTCTTTTCATTCGTCTCTCTCTCTCTCTCTCTCTCTCTCTCTCTCTCTCTCTCTCTCTTTCTTTGCCCTCCAATTTTCTCTCTTCCCCCATCACTCTCTTCCTCTCTCTCTCACGTCCTATCTATTATCCTTCATTTCTCTCCCTTTCTCTCCTACCTTCCTCTATATTTTCCTCTCTCTCTCTCTCTCTCTCTTTTCCCTCCAATCCTCTTTCTTCCCCCACCACTCTCTCTCTCTCTCAACATCTACACTAAAATCAATGCATATAGTGCAAGAAATCAAATAGGATTAGAAATCACCATCACTGAAATCAATGCATCGAGTGCAAGAAATCATCTTCCCTCTCTCCCCCCTCCAACTCCATCTCTCTTTCCCTCCCTCTCTCCAATCTCTCACATCCTCTCTCTCTTCCTGCCCCTCTATCCCTTTATCTCCCACGTTTATCTCTCTCTCTCTCTCCCTCTCTTCACCCTCCAACTATGTTACTATATCCCTCCGTCTCTCCTTCTCCCCCCATTCCCTCCATCTCTCCTTATTTTTCTCTTTATCTCATACACATACTCTCTCTCTCTCTCTCAACATCTAAACTAAAATCAATGCATATAGTGCAAGAAATCAAATAGGATTATAAATCACCATCCACACTAAAATCAATGCATCGAATGCAAGAAATAATCTTCTCTCTCTTCCAACTCCAACTCCATCTCTCTTTCCCTCCCTCTCTCCACTCTCTCACATTCTCTCTCTCTTCCTTCCCCTCTATCCCTTTCTCTCTCACGTCTATCTCTCTCTCTATCTCCATATCTCTCCCTCTGTTCACCCTCCAACTATGTTACTATATCCCTCCCTCTCTCCTTTTCCCCCCATTCCCTCCATCTCTCCTTATTTTTCTCTTTATATCACCCCCAAACATACACATACTCTCTATTTCTCCCTTGTCACTCCCTCTCTCTCTCCACTTCTCACTCTCTATGTATTTCTTCTTCCCTCCCTCTCTCACCCTCAAACTCCATCTCTCTATCCCTCCCTCTCTCCTCCTATCTCCCTCCCTCTCTTCTACTCTCTCTCTTCCTTCCTCTCCTACCTCCCTCTCTCTTCCCTCATTTCTATTTCTTTCCCTCTCTCTATTTTCCCTCCAATATAAAATGCAGGAGCAATAGAAAAATATGGTATTTGGACCACGGTATTTAGCCCATGGTATTAAAATGGTATTTTTCCCATAGGCTTCACCTAAATAAAACTTTTTTAAACTTTTCTTTATATTTAAATATAAAGATATTTATGGAGTAAATATAAAAAGAGGTTTTATTTACTTACCATACCTTGCAAATATATAAAAATAATACCCCTTGTATATTTAAAATGTTTACTTACATTACATTTATTTACATACCATACCCCTGTAAATAATTTTACTTACAATACCCCCTAAATAATTTACCATGCCTCTAGGGTAAGTATAAAAAGAGATTTTATTTATTTACCATACTCCCTGTAAATAAATAAAAATGTACCCCCAATACATTTCAAATATTTACTTAAATTACATTTCTCATATTACATCTACACATGTGCCTTATACTCTGACATATCAAATGTTTACATTCCATAAACAAAAAGGTAGAAAAAAATAAAATGCAGGAGCAATAGAAATCAAACCTGAAAAATCAATTGCAACTTGTCGACACTAAAATCCTTCCCAAAAATATTATTTTCCAAATCAATCCAAATCAGTTCATTGACATTGAAATCCTTTCCCAAAAATATTATTTTCCAAATCAATCCAAATCAGTTCATTGACATTGAAATCATTTCCCACAAATATTATTTTCCACTTTCGTCAACACCCGAAATCCTTTCTCACAAATAGTATTTCACTGTTCACAAAATCACAGAGATGCTTCCTCACAAATAAAATTCGAGACTTTGTTTGTGTTAAATTTATATATGTAGGGAGAGAAGTGTTTTTTCATTAGGGCTGACATTAGATCAATTAGATTAAATTTTAAATGTTAAATATTAAACATTATTTTTACATTTACGTTTATTACGTGAGATAGAAAATGCACATAGTGTATGTTGAAAATGGCAACAAGAAATAGTGAAGGAGGCCTCCTGAAACATCTTTCTTGATCCTAGTTGGAGATTGATCACCTAAACTAGGTGGGGACCACACATGTGATTTTTGTCGAAAAGTCTATTTTTAGACTATGTCTATTTTTAGACATATGGAGCATGGTCTAGGAGTTGCGGGATGCTATTCTTGGATGATTGGTCAAGTTGGTAAAAATAGATGGACATCTGTTTTTAGACATACAGGTCGAAGTCTATTTTTAGACTGCCTGTCTAAAAATAGAACAGTCAAATATTATTAGCCCTTAATAATATTTAGACTATAAACATTATCTTATCCTCTTGGAGCACTTCAGTTTGATGCTTGGATGTGGCACATGCAGCTGATAGAAGGAAATACACTTTTCCTAAGGGTTAGTTGAGCTATTGCATGGTTGACTTAAGTTAGAACTCAAGTGGCAGAGTTTGGTGGAGTTGATGAGAGAGTTGATGGAGTTGTGTTCGGTTTAACTTAGTTGAACTAGTTGTATTTAGTTAAACTGACTAATACACTAGAGATGAGTGGTGTGAATTAAATATTATTTAATTCACTAATTATTAACTCATACATCAACTAAAGAACACATCAGTTAACTCAGTGCATGTACAGTTCAGTGAAGACAAGTGGAAGAGGTAGGAGAAAGGGTGGAGTCTACTATCAGTTGTGACTATACTGTGCATGAGATTTGCACAAGCTTTGATTGAGATTGCCAATGAGAATTGCGCAGTTAAAGCCAGGGGGATTTGATCCTTGATCTAATTCATTCTCATCTTGGATTGCGCAGTAGAGGCAGGCAAACAGTGGAGGAGTTTTGAACCTGTGACTTGTTCAAAACTGAGCTAGTTTGTGTGTAACTCTTGGAGATAGTACTGAGTACTTGTGAGGAGTATTGTACTATGATTGTTACATGATTCTCTATCATTATAATATACAGATAGTTGGGGGTTTTCAGCTGTAAGCTTTCCCCATTACATACTGTGTTTATGTGTGTTTGACTATTGTGTTTATGTGCGCATGCGACTGTTTCTATTTCCGCATATTGATGATCAATTGTAGAAGAGGTTATGTGTTATGCATGAATTCGAATTAGTGTGTGACCAGGATAATCTCGGTGAATAAATCTTCATTATTCAACAAATTTCTACATGGTATCGGAGCGAGATTGATCATCGGGATCTATTACAGTGATTGCAATTATTTCGGTAGACAGAGTCTGTAACGGGCCAGGTAGCCTCTGGATCCATCCTTTCCTTGAAAGGTGATATATCCAGTAAATTCCCTTACAATCGATCTCTGTGCTAGAAATAATTTGTTCTCACAGATCCAGAAGCAGTTGAGTTTTGAGCTTGGAATTCGAATTTTGCAGCAGTGTTTTCTTGGTGTTGAAGTCAAAATGTCTTATCAAGGATTGCGATTGGAGTATGCTCTTGAAGGCAGCTCAAATTATATTGCATGGAGAGATAGGATGGAGGCGGTGCTTGATGACAATGGGCTGAAGGAGTTCATAGATGCTGAAGTTCCAAAGCCTAGCGATGCAGCCTTGGTTGAGGCTTGGCAAAAGAAGACAGCAAGGTGTCGAAGGATTCTGTTGGAGGGCGTGAAGGATCACATAGTATCCAGCCTGCATGGAAAAGATTCTCCATACTTGATGTGGAAAGCATTGACAGAATTGTTCCAAAGCAAGAGCGACCAGAGGAAGTTGGCGCTCAAGGATAAACTCAGGAAAATAAAGATGGAGAAGAATGACACTATTCCGGTATACTTGACAAAGTTTGTCCACTGCAAGGATGAGCTTGGGAGTGTAGGAGTTAGTGTGGATGATGAGGACTTGGTGAGCTTGGCTCTCCTTGGTCTTCCGAAGAGTTGGCATTCCTATGAGGATTCTGTCAATGGTCGGGAGAAATTGCCAGCATGGGAGTGACTTTGGTCGGATCTTGTGCAAGAGGAGATAAGGCGGAATACCAGGGATGGATCTTCATCAAAGGTATTTGATGAAGAAGATTGCGCTTTGGCTACCAAAGCAAGGAAGGGGAAGGGCAAGGAGAAGGCTTCTCAATCCAGTGCGGATGGTAAAAAGCGTGACATGTCCAAAGTGAAGTGTTTTCACTGTCACGATCATGGACATTATGCCACGAATTGTCCAAAAAAGAAGAAGAACAAGCAGGCTGCTGGAGCTGCAGCTGGTGAGGCTCTTGCCTCGCAATTTGAGCTGGACTTCTCATTGATCACATGCATGGTGTCTAGTGCATTGGGATCTGGGTGGTATTTTGATAGTGGTGCTTCCTTTCACATGACGGGAGATGTGAATCTTTTCAGTGACTTGGTGGAGAAAAATCTCCAGATGCATGTTGAGTTGGGCGATAATGGACGATACAATGCGACCGGCATTGGTACCATAACCTTTCAGAGGGAGTCAGGTAAACTCATTATTTTACAAAATGTATTGCATGTACCAGGTTTAACAAAGAATTTGATCTCAGTCGCAATGTTAGAGGATAAAGGGTATGAAGTTGTCTTTAGAGAAGGTAAATTTTTCCTTCAGCACAAGGCAACGGGACAAGTCAAGAAGGTTGGGATTCAGGCAAAGAATCTCTACAGACTTGAAGTAGATGGGATGTCTACGGAGCTTCCTACTGTTGGGAAGTGGGAGAAAGACATGCAACTAAAGCTTGAGAGGGAGCAAGTTTTGCATGCAAGTGAAAGTGAACCTCAGGGTGTGGAGCAGCCACAAGAGGATCATGGAGTGGGAGAGACCACTCATGCAGAGAAACTTCGTGCTAGATGGGCAGAGGGAGTGCATGCAGCTATACCACCAAGTGAGAGGTGGGGCGACATGCATGAGTAATCCCAGTTGGAGATTTCTGGGCAGGATTCATGGAGATGGTGTGGATCTCATGAATTGAACTTGGCTACGAGGTGCCCACAGCGCAGCAGTAGCAGATCAGTTGGATTGATGTAGGCAGATCAAAGTGACAGTGTCGGATACTGGAGCGCGAATCAGAGTTGACAGCAAGTGCAAGAGTGCATGGGTGCAAGAGTTCAACAGCGCAGTGGTTCCTGATGACATGTGCAGTAGCTAAGCAGAGGTCAAAGACTTTGATGATAGATGCATCAGACTGATTGAGTTGTTTGGAGCCTATTCAGTTTCGGAGATGTTGCATGCAAAGGGTGCATGGCACATGCATGGAGTTGCATGGTGCATGCATGAATTTTCATGGCGCATGCAAAGGGTGCATGACGAATGCATGGAGTTGCATGTCGCATGCATGGAGTTGCATGGCGCTTGTGAAGGTTGCAGGGTGAATGCATGGAGTTGCATGTCGCATGCAAAGACATTCCTTTCTTGTTGAGAAGGAGTGTTGAAAATGGCAACAAGAAATAGTGAAGGAGGCCTCCTGAAACATCTTTCCTGATCCTAGTTGGAGATTGATCACCTAAACTAGGTGGGGACCACACATGTGATTTTTGTCGAAAAGTATATTTTTAGACTATGTCTATTTTTAGACATATGGAGCATGGTCTAGGAGTTGCGGGATGCTATTCTTGGATGATTGGTCAAGTTGGTAAAAATAGATGGACATCTATTTTTAGACATACGGATCGAAGTCTATTTTTAGACTGCCTGTCTAAAAATAGAACAGTCAAATATTATTAGCCCTTAATAATATTTAGACTATAAACATTATCTTATCCTCTTGGAGCACTTCAGTTTGATGCTTGGATGTGGCACATGCAGCTGACAGAAGGAAATTCGAATTTCCTATGGGTTAGTTGAGCTATTGCATGGTTGACTTCAGTTAGAACTCATGTGGCAGAGTTTGGTGGAGTTGATGAGACAGTTGATGGAGTTGTGTTCTGTTTAACTTAGTTGAACTAGTTGTATTTAGTTAAACTGACTAATACACTAGAGATGAGTGGTGTGAATTAAATATTATTTAATTTACTAATTATTAACTCATAAATCAACTAAAGAACACATCAGTTAACTCAGTGCATGTACAGTTCAGTGAAGACCAGTGGAAGAGGTAGGAGAAAGGGTGGAGTCTACTATCAGTTGTGACTATACCGTGCATGAGATTTGCACAAGATTTGATTGAGATTGCCAATGAGAATTGCGAGTTAAAGCCAGGGGGATTTGATCCTTGATCTAATTCATTCTCATCTTGGATTGCGCAGTAGAGGCAGGCAAACAGTGGAGGAGTTTTGAACCCGTGACTTGTTCAAAACTGAGCTAGTTTGTGTGTAACTCTTGGAGATAGTATTGAGTACTTGTGAGGAGTATTGTACTATGATTGTTACATGATTCTCTATCATTATAATATACAAATATTTGGGGGTTTTCAGCTGTAAGCTTTCCCCATTACATACTGTGTTCATGTGTGTTTGACTATTGTGTTTATGTGCGCATGCGACTATTTCTATTTCCACATATTGATGATCAATTGTAGAAGAGGTTATGTGTTATGCATGAATTCAAATTAGTGTGTGACGAGGATAATCTTGGTGAATAAATCTTCATTATTCAGCAAATTTCTACAGTGTACTCAAATACCAAGCTATGTGATCCAAATTTATTAAATTTAATAATATTAATATCATAATATATTAATGTGAATATTAGAATTAATAATAATAATAATAATAATAATAATAATAATAATAATAATAATAATAATAATAATAATAATAGGGTTAATAATGTTTTTTTGGCATGGTATTAATAATAATTTGGCCCATGGTATTTAGCTCAGGATTCACCTAAATAAAACCACTTTTTGAGTGCTCCAAAATATAAATAGGATTATGGAGTAAATATAAAAATATGTTTGATTTATTTACCATACCTATGGTTTATTTATATTTTATTTATTTACCATAATTATTTTATAAATATGGTATTTGGACCAAGGTATTTAGCCCACGGTATTAAAGTGGTATTTTTCCCATAGGATTCACCTAAATAAAACTTTTTTTTTAAAGTTTTCTTTAAATATAAAGAGGCTTATGGAGTAAATATAAAAAGAGGTTTTATTTTTTATTTACCATACCTCAGTAAATAAATAAAAATATCCCCTTGTACATTTCAAATGTTTACTTACATTACATTTATTTATTTGCCATACCCCCATGGTATTAAAATTGTATTTTTCCCTAGGCTTCACCTAAATAAAACAATTCCTTTTTAAAGTTTTATTTAAATATAGAGAGGTTTATGAAGTAAATAAATACCCCTGTAAATAAATACAAATATACCCCCTGTACATTTCAAATGTTTACTTACATTACATCTATTTACTTACCATACCCTGTAAATAAATACAAATATATTTCACTGTCCCCGTAAATAAATAAATAAATATTTCACTATCCCAGTAAATTTTACATTACATTTCTCACATAACATCTACACATCTCTATATACTCCGACATATCGAAAGTTTACATTACATTTCTCACATTACATCTACACATCTCTATATACTCTGACATATCAAAATTTTACATTACATTTCTCACATTACATCTACACATCTCTATATAATCCGACATATCAAAAGTTTACATTACATTTCTCACATGAAATTTCTCACATTACATCTACACATCTCTATGTACTGGGCTGTAGAGTGCCTCTTGAGGCAATTACAATGTTAGTAGATTTGGGAAGTACCCACAACTTTTTGGATATTAATATCACAAGTTTTTAATTTTATTTTGTACTTTGTAAGGAATGACATAGTTACAATTGATGGTCAACAAATCAAATACTTATGGAAATTCCATAAAGTTTCTATATAGATACAAAATATATAACTACGATTTGGATACTATGCAATACCCGTTACTGGAATGGAAATGGAAAAGGAGAATAATGGTTGATGCAACTGAGCACCTATACCATAAACTTACAAGAACAATTCAAGTGGTAAGGGAAGGAATACAAAGTATATGAATGAAAAATATTGCATCACCTAGAAAAGAACACACCAATATTCAAAAATGATTTCAAAATCAAGATACATGTCCACAATGGAAGAAAAAAACATCCAAGATTTCTTTGATGACAAAGAATTCTTAAATAGGAGGGGAATATAATATAAATAATATTATAATATATAAAAGTTGAATTGGTTTTCATCAAATACCATGACTTTCCAAAACTATGGGACTACAAACCACTAGCATTAAAAATAATTAATAACCATAAAATAATAAAGAATGATAATAATGACATGAATAAAAAGTAATGGTTATTTATTAAAATGCACCTTAGACCATATTTATAGTTAGGGCCCTCAATGTATCTCATTTCATTAATTCACTCATTGTTAAATATTTAAATTTATGCACATTGTGTTAATAATTTTAGCGCACATTATTTTAATAATTATTGTTTTATACAAGCAGATGCCAAAAGTAATTTTCTCCATGAAGATCTCTAATCCAATAACCACTACGGTTTGTACAAAACGATTACATACAATTTATTTCTAAGTTGAAGACATATTTATATTGCCTTAAATAAGCACCTTGCATTTCATATGACAAACTCCATTTTTCTTTATCAATTGTGGCTTTACTTGTTACAAGGTTGAGTATAATATATGCATCCATCAATAAATGGACAAACTTAGATTCTTGTGCTATATGTGGGTGATCTCCTTATCAATGGTCACTCCACATCCATAATCAATTATTTGAAGTGCCAACTCAATAAGACATTTGTGGCAACTAATTTAGGGACATCCCATTCCTTTTTGTAACTTCAAATTTCTTAGAATTATGTTGGGATTTATCTTTCTTAGTTACAATATACATTCAATGTCTTGCATGTTTTTAGTATGGAATATATAAATGTATTTGGTATATACTACTTTTTAAAAGAGTTCATAAGCCCAATTTCCTTCAAAATTGTTTGATGCATCTATTTATCAAACTTTGGTTGGTATTTTTCTTTTTCTTACACATAATTAGTCTAATATTTCATTTACAATCAATATATGTTTCTCAGAAATAAAAGATCCTCAAAAGATTCATTGGAAGTTTTCTAAGTATATTTCACGTTATCTTAAGAGAACCACCAGTGTGGAAATTATCTAATCAACAAGGTTTAACATCCTTGTTGTTGCCTTTTTTTTATGCCAATTGGGTAGATGATTGTGATGAATGGCACCCCACCTCAGGATATTTTTTCTTTCATGATTTCAGGATATGTTTTTGGTGTTCTAAGAACTAATAAGGGATGGAAGTTAATAGGTATAAGAGTTACCAAAAATTTCACTTGGCACATCAAATTTTGGTCAAACTTGTGAAATTGATCGGAAGACATATTAGAGTATTATAGATCAATTTTTTAGATTTAGAAGGGCTCCAATATCAAATATATATGAAGAAAATTTATATCCATTCAAATAGTCTTCAAACTATGGCTTTAAATATACGTAAATTATAAGTGACATAATATTTTATTTGAAGATATGATTTTTATAGAGACTGATAAATATGAATACTATTATTATTTTTCATCATTCCTCCAAAGAAATCTACTACACAAATTAAAGCTATTGAAGGCTCATGCTATACTCATGATAAAAGTAAAGAATTATAATCTAGGTTCTCCAAGTTAGAAAATAAAGTTAAAAAAATGGATGGTAATATGTTGAAAAAGGTGGATTTATAAAGTTTTCAAGAAAACCCTAAAAGATAAATTATGGATGAAATGGAAAAGAAGATAAATGAAAATAAAAAAGGAAATGAATTTTTCTAAAGAATAAATACGAAAATTCATGAATACCAAGGAAAAGCTTCTCTTGGAATGACTTCCTAAAAGGGATATTGAGATCCAAAAAACTCATGAAAAATAAGGAGAGCAATTGAGCTGAAATCAATCATTTATGTATATTATTTTATCATAATTGGAGAGAAAAATATTGGTTTAACCATAAACATGAATTTTCAATCCAATACACATATCATTAGGCCTTCAAGTTAGCACCAAGGAACTACTACATTATGAAAATTGATACAAGGAAGTTTGAAGGCAAATATCCTATAACATCTATATTCCAGATGGAGCAATACTTTGATCTACACCAACTGGCATTGTTACAAATGGTAATATTGCATCCATGTTTTTAGAATAAGACCAACATGTATGGTATCAATGGCTTTGTGAAAGGACAAATGATTCAATATAGAAAGGAAATTAAGAAGTAAAAATTTGATCACTAATATTTATAGAGTAAATCATGATCCATATCTTAAATTGACAAGGTTTACTTTTCAATAAATGGATGAAAGAAGAGAAAATGCACTATGTTTCGACTATGATGGTAAGTACAGTAAGGCACATAAATGTAGTTAGAGGAAATTATTATATATATACTGCAAAGATGGAGGAGATCAAGAAGTAGAATAGTCACAGATCTAGATCTAGAAGATATTACTCTAACATTATCTTATCATGCATTGGCTAGCATCAATGCTCCAGAAACCCTCAATATTTAAGGATATATCAAAAAGAAAAAGGTAACAATATGTGTTGGTTCAAGTAGTACCACAGCTTCATCAATTACAAATTGGAAAAACTTATTAATTTCTTTATATAGATGTTTCCATAATTTGATGTAATTATTGTAGATGTAGGTACTATAATTTTTTCATGGGAGTGCTATATTATTAATTTGAATATGGGGTATTATTTGTTGGATAGTTCCATCATTGCAATCCAAATGAATGGTGTTGATGTTTTATTAAAGGTCTAATGATTACAATCATTGGGAACAATGACCCTTAATTTTCAAGATATTTTCATAATATTTTCCTTAGAAGGAAAGGAAATTGAGCTTATAGGTATCCAAGGGAAACCAAATAAAATTATAAGCTTTTTCAAAATGAAAAAAATGATAAAAAGGGACACCAAGGTGTAATTTCACATTTGTGTTCATTATATTTTCAAACATTTGTATTCTTTTATCTTGTAGATCTTCAAAAGTAATCAACAATCATTTCAATTTATTTGGTGATATTTCTAAGGGTATTCCTCATGTTCATGATCATGAATATGCTATTCATTTTCATACTTGAAGTATACCACACATATATGAAGAATGGAAAACCATACTAGAAGTAGAAATAATACTTGAAATAAGTATTAAAAAATTGAGTAATTCAACAATTATGGAGTACCTCATCAAATAGAGGATCCTGCCACTGTAAGAGGTGACATGGGATGATGACGTATTCATACATAATCACTAGAAGTTAATCGAATGTTGTGGAAAACACTTGTTTGGAGACAGGGAGAATGTTGATCCTTATATAAGCTTCTTGTTAGCCCTAAAATCCATTAATAAGCCTTAGATATTGGGTTCTTACATTTTTATTGTTACATTGTTATGTAGGCTAAAACCTTTCATTGTCCCATTTAATTATAATTTTACCCTTTGTCTCCTATATATATGTTAAGGAGAACTAGTCTTAGGATCATCAAATCTTGTCTTGTACATTTTACTCATTGTAAAACACAATTATCCCATCGAATATGACTATAAGCATTTATTTCTTATAATTTTTAAGGTGAAGGGTTAATAAAAGTCTCTCTGTTTCGTTGGATATATTGAAATCAAGGATGAAGCCCTCGAGAAGTTCAAGGAATTTAAATCCTTGGTATAAATTGCAACAATCATAAGATCAAATCTATTAGGATTAATTGTGGAGAAAAACACTTTGGTGATGGATTTTATTCATTTCTCACATCTCATGGCATTATTTGGAAAATTACAAACCCTTAGGATAAAAAGGTGCATCAAATAAGTAAAACCACAGCAGAAATTCCTTGTTGTATGTTGCATTTTCATGTGATGTAGCTAAAGTTTTAAGGAGAATTAATCTTTTGTATAGATCATATCATCAATTGAACACCTACTTGAGATATTTAGCTTATGGCGCTTTTAAGAGATGATATTGTTAGGAACTATTTATTGTGAATTTTAAAGTCTTTGGATCTCTTGCATGGTCCCATATTCCCAAAGAAAAGGACAATATGTTATGTTCCACAAGCCAACATTACATTCCAATGGGATATATTGAAACTTGAAAGGCCTATTGATTTTATGAACCTTCCATAAATAAGATCATTTATTGGAGGGATGTTGTATTTCTAAAATTTATTTCCCATGGCCTATTGGGATCTTACCCCACTCTTATTGCATAAGGTGCACCTTCAATTGTCTCAATAGGCCTTTCATTTTCAAGAGCTAATGATATCCTCTTTTGGGTGCTTATTTTGACACCTTTTCTGTAGGATCTCAATTAACAAACAACGATGAGGCTTGTATTGATGACTTGTATAATGCTATTAACACTAAATCCTCTTATTCTTAGGTGTATTTCTTCAATGTATTATTTGTTGAGCTACCTTATCATAGTGTTACCACAAAACTCTCTATTTCTACACCCCCACCAGTTAGGTCATAGCTAATTCATGTTTGGGCCATATATACTTTATAGGATGTTATACCATATGTTCCCCATGAAGAAGAACATATATGTTGATAGAGGTCCCATTTTTCAATGTTCTTGTTTTTTAGGATTATGCTTATCTTACTATTTTATATAAGACAAAGAAGCCTTATTAATGGAAGGATACTATGGCTATCAAATATGTTGTTTTTATAAAAAAAAATAGACTTGGGAATCAGGTTGGTTGGAAATGGATGTGTAAAATCAAGTATGATGCATATGGAAGACTAGAGAAACATAAAGCATGCCTTGTTGCTAAAGGTTTCTCATAGAAAAAAGGAATTTAGTATTTATATTTTTTCCTCTAAGTGCTTATATGGATTCCATTCAAATGATTTTATCTATGGCTACTTCATTGAATTAAGAGGTTCATTGGATGGTGTTGTATAAATAATAATACATAAATTTGAAATGAGTTTCATGAAATACTATGATAAAATACTATGGATTACCAAAGCCATGGTTCCATTAACCACCAATGGTAAAACTAATTAATAATCATATAAACAAAACAAAAATAAATAAATAATAATAATAAGTCACAAATCTTTGTTAAAATGCACTTTATGCCATATTTATAGGTTGTGTCTCCTCAATGTATCTCATCACATTAATTCAATCATATATATATAATGTTGATTATTTCAGCACATATTGTTTTAGTAATTATTGTTTGTTACATTGGTATCAAAGTTGAAAGGTCAAGCTACACTTGTAGTCACACCACACTTATAGTCTCTATGATTTTTCAAAATACTATAATATATTTTTTTGTTTTTTCTATAAAAATTGGGGATTGCTTGTGAAACGTACATCATTTTGAGTGGATGCTCCTTTCATCATCATGGTAAAAATGAAGCTTATGAAATAGAGTAACGATAGTCGTACAGGTTAAATAGAAGGAGCAGGAGGAGGAACGATTAGGTCTAGTATAATTTGACCAGAAAACAAAGAGATTGGATTTGAAATATTATTAAATAATAATCTAACATAAAATTAAATAATAAATAATAAATTTATTGTTCAACTAAATAATTAATCAATTTCGAGATTATAAATTTGATTATGATACTTTTATAATTAATAATAATAATAATAATAATTATTATTATTATTGGATCCAAATAAATTATATAACAAATTATAATTATAATTATTAATATCAATTTGTTAGTAACTTAATTTAAATTTATTTTACAATGTAATTATAATATATTAGTATTGTCAATTTATCAAGATTCTATATTTCAATTATATTTAATTTATTTATATTAGTATTAAATATTATAAAATTGTATTTGTTAGGAAAATGTTGACGACAGGGTGGGGTGAATTAATATTTTCAATTCACTTTAACTTCCAATTTCACATTCAGAACTATATATTCTATTTTTATTCATGCGACTCACATGTATACGTGACTTTAGTGAATGAAAACTGCATATGTTCAGATTAGTTAATTTTGTTTTTTAAGAACTTCCATCAAATGTTTAACTCAATCATTGAATTATTAGTTCATTGGCCATCCAATATATAGTAAACAACAGATAAATCACAACACATAAGCAACACATCAGCACAAATGAACACCAGAATTTTAGGTGGAAACCCAATGTAAGAGAAGACCACCATTGTTGTTGTCTTTGTCTTATTTATTATTATATAAAGAAAATATTCATTACATCTTGTACTGGTACAGAATCTTACTAGCACACAAGCACCCACCTACAGGTGGTTACAACCTCCACTTGTTCTACACACCTACTGGTAGAGAGCTACAACCCCCTGATCTCATTTACTGGCTCCTACCAGAAGGGAGCTCCTACCGGCCCTCACTGAAGGATGCAACCCTCAACACCTTGTGGACCATGTTTTAGAATGTTTCACATTGGATCTTATTGTCAATCAATCATCAATGCATGTAGGCCAACTTTCATCAAATTTTCACACTGGACCCACACCAACGATAAGCCCAAACCAAATATGCCAAACTAAAATAATGAATCTCAAAATCTCAATCACTAAAGCACTATAAGCCAATTGAATCACTAAAACATCAAGCCACTGAATATTGAAGAAAATGAATCATTGAACTAAATCTCAATTAATGGAATCAAATCAAATCAATGCGATATAATACTGTCACATGTTAACCATTCAACTGTTCACTGATTAATCACACTACTAAATATCAAACAATCATCGTAGAAACAATGTGCAGTGATTGTAAATCCTGATCAATACTAACTTCAGACTATATATGTTGATGTTCTAAAGTATACTCGTGTATAGACGCACTTATTGTGTATAACACCTATGTACATATCTTAATTCACTGAGTGTTGAAATTGAATCACCCACTGAATTACTGACATACTGAGTCATACTAGCAACTAATCACAAATATACTAGTATCAAAATTTGTACCAATATTCAAATCCACAACTAAATCAACCCAATAAAAATTGTTCGATATAGGTTACATGATCAAGACATCATTGACAGACATCAGTAAATAGAACAAACTTCATCAATTCAATTGGCATCCAAACATATATAAACAACTCATATCAAGCAGCAATCTAAAGGAAAATTATCTCAAAATATATACGCAGCTACTGTGAAGCATATGCACGTATAGACGCAACTATCGAGAAGAAAATATCCATATAGATCTTAAATTACTAAATCAACTTCTTCTTTACAAATCACAACACATGAAAAACCTAGATCTTTGCATAAATATTGTCAATGCCACATATTACTGCATAATAATATTGTTAACTCTTCGTAATTTGTAAGATTGGCAATAAAAAATGACAGAGGACAACATCAAACCACTTTGGATTCCAGGACCTAGCCTTCCTGGGCTTAGAGAGGGCTCTCTCTGTATTTTATGATTGAGCTTGATGATTATAATTCTTTATTTTAGGCTAGTTATAGAGATTAGGGGGGTTTCTTGTTTTGATTGATTGAGTGGTTGGAAAGACAGAGTTGTGAAACTTAATCCATTGGGCTATGGAGTCATAAAAGGCTGAATTGTGCATCAACTTTTTCAAGAGGCATTCACAGGGAAAACTAACTATGCAGAGTAGATCTTACTGGCAGTGAGAATATGAGTTTGGGAGAAAGGAGTGAGTTCAGAAACAACTAAAGAGAAGTTAAGGATTCTTTAACTATATTTCAGAGGAAAACATTAAGAGAACAATTCAGTAAAGCTAAAGAGAAATTAAGAATTCTTTAACTATACTTCAACATAAATGTAGAGAAAACAATTTCTGGATTCTGCATCTAGGTCTTAGAGGAAAACATTAAGATAATAGAAACAGATAGAATTAAGGTTCTCTTTCAGCGTATCTTAATCTAAAAATTATGTTTTGCTATCAGAGAAATTGATTCACAACATGAAAATAAAGAAGAAACATTAACACAAAGGATAGGACATCACCATTATCATAGCTCAAGGATCCTATGAACGGTCTCTTATTATTGATGCCCAGCTCAAAACAGTTACAGAGCTCTGATTTTTCTTACAATGCAAGCTTCAGCAGGGTCCATACTTTCCAACGCTTTATAATGAAAATACAAAAAATATTTAACTGCGACTGTGGCGGTTGCCCTAATCTATGTCGGTAGTCCTCATTAACTACAATTTAATTGAAACTAGACAACTGTGGTCGTGCAAGGCCCAAACCAAAAATATCTCTAACAAACCGACTGTAACATTAACTCCTGAACTAACTTCTAAATGTTATTTAATGTTGATAAATCTTCGTCAATCAAAATGTAGGCTAAATGCGGATGAGATGGTATTGAAGAGGCAACGTTGGTGGCTCTAACACCTGGCTCTGTCATTCAGAAACCTCATGGGATTATTAACTTTGTGGAGTGTCGACATCTTCGATTTCTGCTATTATATCACAAATGCCCTTTTTGCCCGACTTGACCCCACTGGCACGTTCCCATTTTAAATGAATCTTCAATCTTGGTGGCTTTAACGGACTTTTAAAACATAAACCCTTTGTTCCTTTAATGATTTGGTAGAAATCCCTTTATCTCGGGTAAATTATGAAAAATAGTTTTGAAGGAGAACAAATGGTATTTCGGACCCTCGCCCTGAAGTGGTAAATGGTAATATAAAGGGGGGATGCAGACAGACTGACGACGTGACATGTAGCAGGATGGGTGGTATCGAATACCGCCCATTCCGCCCCCCCCCCCCCCCTCCCATTATTAACGGTTGGATGGTGAGGGGGGGCTGGAATGAGATGTGGGCCTTTGGATGTATGGTGGGGAATGCAGAGGATGGAGGAAAGATAAAGGGCGATGAGGGGAAGGAAATGACATGGAGGGTAAGTGGGACTGAACTGCAGTGCATATCGCAACTCGTAGTGTTTAGTTATAAGGGAAAATGGTGTAAAAACTAAACATTGGAAAGTGCGACGCACAGGGGACGAGAAGAATGACGTGGCAGGGGAGGAGCGAGACCAGACCACAACACATATTACAGGTCATAGTTTTTAGTTATAAGCTATGAGAGTTGATCAATGAAATTTGTGAAGTGCGGAGAGGAGGGAACCACTAGCTATCAACGGATATGAATCGGCGAAGGTTTTGAACGGTAAGTATTATAAATTTTATATGGTACTCATATTTATTGCAACGGATTATGAGGTAGGAGTGGACCTGCGGAGGTGGGGCCGACATATTGCATCATAAAACTAAATGGATAGACTTGCGGGCGGGCACTATGGTAAGTCAAATGCGATGCGATATCACAATCGCGAATCAGCGATCACGACATTTAGAGTTTAGTTTCCATGCCATGTAAAGTTTGTGAAATGCAATGAGGGCCCACTTTTGATCGCGATCAGGAATTGGGAAGCAGAACAAGGGAAAAAAATTGAAACGGTAAAGTTTTATGTTTTTCAAAGGGAAAATGAAACAGAAAGGAAAGGGCGACGGGGATTGGGTCCCACATTATTTTGCAGAGGCGATTTTATAAGTTTTGGCACTTGATTTATAACAAAAAATTGTGATGACGATATGCAATGAGGCATAAGGGGTCCCACCAAAGGTTTTAAATGAGTTTTTGTTATATATATATATGATATAACGATAAGGTTTCATATAACACTGTTGTTCTTAGGTGGCAGAGCTTATAATTATAAAGTCTGAAACTTTATAATAAAAGGGTTTATAAAGTAATAAGCCCCAAAAAATTATATATGTGAGTTTTTGGGTGGTTTGAATGGGATTCATAGCATGGGAGAATATGGAGGAAACGAGGGGGGGGGGAAGAGGGTGAATGAAATGAAATGGAATGAGGGAAGAAATGAATTTTGATCCCCATTACACCTTGTCAACAACACTTCCTTACTTCTACTGGATGAAGAGGCAGATTGATTCCTTTGAAGATATTTACAGTCAGGAGTTCCCTTTATTTCCCTGAAAATAAATGATAGCCATGGAATATTATTTTTAGTATGAAAAATAGAAGAAATCATCAGTTACCTTGTGATACTGTAAAATACAGGAGTTTAACAATGGCTCCAATAGGGGATGGTATCTCCTTTAGTAGGTGTCAAGAAATTCATTTGACTAGTAGTCTAATCCATTGGGTTGATCCCACTCTGCAATCCAATATGCTAAAATCTTTGTGGTTGAAAATTCTTTAAGCTGAAATCAACACTCTCTTCAATCAATAACTTGAGACACACTTGAGCTGAAAAACTAGAAATCATACTAAAACTAAAACTGGAAAGATACTCAGAGTGTTGAGTTTATTTGGACACCTACCTACCCTAATCTAACTTGGATATATATATATATATATATAGACACTAAGTGAACTCCTTTCTCCAATGCAACCAATCAAGTAAATGAATACATAATTGATTCTTGTTCAGTTTTTTTAGTATGTTGGAAAAAAAAAGGGGCCACTCCCATCTTAATTTTCTATGGACAACAGTGATAAAAAATTTCCGTAAAATCTACAACAAACCATTCCTCGCATGACATACTCCTTTAGATGATTCTAAGAAACCAACAAAAGGATCTTGGAACAATACCTGGCCCTGAGGATTTAAATAACATGATTTATCTAGGGTTGCTCCTTATTCCACTTTGTCAGGCTCATGATCCTTCTGAAAGAGAATATCTACATATTCTTCATGGTCATCTGACATGGCATCCTCATTATATACCACTATGCTATCCTCAAGAAAATTTGATATGTCTTGACTGAGTTGGATGAATTTTATTTGAAGGCCATCATCTTGATGAATAAGAGCACTTTCTAGTAATAGGCCTCCTTGAGAATGTAAGACATCATCAGTATTAATATGTTCTACATTTTTTCCTTCATGAGAAAACACTTTAGTATATGAATCAACAATAGAAAAAATAACAATAATACCCTTATTATATAAAACTTGAGAGGCTGGTTGCATGTTTAGAATATGATTGATTTCTTCTTCAGTTAAAATATGAGGCAATATTTATTTTCCTTGGATTGAACCACAATTGTTTTCTTCTCTTGTGAACACTGATCATGAGGTTGAATGTCGTCTTTAGCCTCACACAAAAGAGCAGATGAATGGTCATTTGTCCCCATAGAGAGTTCCTGTGGATCTTCTTTCATTTCCTGATTGCATTCATTTTCAACTAACTTCTTTTGGTTATCATGACATTTAACTTGAGAATGAAATTCATGAATTGCTTTTAATAGATCCCTAAGATGCCAATTTCCTAAATATTCATCAATATTTATAAGGTATTGTATGAGACCTTCAGACTGATCACAATACTTTTCAGCTAATGATAAAGGTGGATAATTTTGTTTATAATGCTCATAAAACACCTTGTGGAAATCTTTTAAAGAAAACAAACTACTAGGGTTCAAACCTTCATACCATTCCCTTGCTTTCCCTTCTAATGTTTCCATGAACATCTTCATGAGGCAATCCTCATGCCATTCGAACTTCAACCTCCATGAGTGTATATGAATTTTAATGAGGTGTAACAAAGCATCATCAACATTCTCATCTTGAAAATAGGAATATTTCTGTCCCAATTTACCTGAGGCATTTTGTGTGGGAATCCAGGAATGTGAACTATGTTCATTGGAGCATACCTTCATTGCATTCTTGGATCCATCTTTTTAATCAGTCAGAGAAAGGGGTCATTGTATCTTCACAACCAATCTGGATTCTTCTTACAGTGGAGTCTTTAGGTCTACTGAAAGCTGTGGATTCGCCAGGTTGATGATTTCAACTTTATTGTGTCTGGATGTTTGTCCACCATCAACAACCATATACCAATCTTGGAACATACTTGAATCACACAAGATTTTGAATGGGGTTTCTGAGTTCTGATGAAATATTAAGCTTTTCAATAACTCAATCCCTAGTATGGTCGCCATTATGTTAGCTCTCCGTAATTTGTAAGATTGACAAGAACAAACGATAGAGGACAACATCAAACCACTTTGGATTCCATGATCTAGCCTTCATGGGCTCAGACAGGGCTCTCTCTGTATTTTATGATTTAGCTGGATGATTATAATTGCTGATTTTAGGCTAGTTATAGAGATTAGGGGGGTTGTTTGTTTTGATTGATTGAGTGGTTGGATAGATAGAGTTGTGAAACTTAATCCATTGGGCTATGGAGCCATAAAAGGTTGAATTGCGCATCAATTTTTTCAAGGGGCATTCATAGGGAAATCTAACTATGCAGCCTGGATCTTACTAGCAGTGAGAATATGAGATGGGAGAAAGGAGTGAGTTCAGAAATAGATAAAGAGTAGTTAAGGATACTTTAACTATATTTCAGAGGAAAACATTAAGAGAATAGTTAAGTAAAGATAAAGAGCAATTAATAATTATTTAACTATACTTCAACATAAATGGAGAGCAGACAATCTCTGGATTCTGCATCTAGGTCTTAGAGGAAAACATTAAGATAAAAGAAATAGACAAAATTAAGGTATTCTTTCAACATATCTTGATCTAAAACTTTTGTTTTTCTATCAGAGGAATTGATGCACAACATGAAAAGACAGAAGAAAACATTAACACCGAGGAAAGGACATCACCATTAACATAGATCAAGGATCCTGTGAATGGCCTCTTATTATTGATGCCCAACTCCAAACTGTTACAGAGCTCTCATATTTCTTACAATGCAAGCTTCATCAGGGTCCATACTTTCCAACGCTTTGTAATGAAAATACAAATAATATTTAACTGCGACTGTGGTGGTTGCCCTAATCTATGTCAGAAATCTTCATTAACTACAATTTAATTCAAAATAGACAGTTGTGGCCGTGCAAGGCCCAAACCAAAAATATCTCTAACAAACCGACTATAACATTAACTCCTGAACTAACTTATGAATGTACATTAATGTCGATAAATCTAAGTCAACCAAAAATTAGGCTGAAGGCAGCTGAGATGGTCTTGAAGAGGCAATGCTGGTGGCTCTGTCATTTGGAAACCATTGTGGGATTATTAACTTTGTGGAGTGTTGACATCTTCGCTTTTTTCTATTATATCACAAATACCCTTTCTTCCTGACTTGACCCCATGTGCACGTTCCCCTTTTATATTAATCTTCAATCCTGGTGGCTTTAGTATATTTTTAAAACATAAACCCTTTGTTCCTTTAACAATTTGGTAGAAATCCCTTTCTCTCGAGTAAATGATGAAAAATGGTTTTGAAAGAGAAAAATTGGTATTTCGGACCCCCCCTGAAGTGGTAAGTGGTAATAGAAAGGGGGGGTGTGGACAGACTCATGGTGTGACACGTAGTGGGATGGGTGGTATCGGATACCGCCCATTTCGGACCCCCCCCGTTTTTAACGGTTAGATGGTGAGGGTGAGCCGGAACAAGATGTGGGCCGTTGGATGTATGGTGGGGCATGAAGAGATGGAGGAAAGATGGAGGGTGATGAGGGGAAGGAAATAACGTGGTGGGTAAGTGGGACCGAACCACAACACATATCACAACTCATAGCGTTTAGTTATAAGCGCAGATGGTGTAAACACTAAACACTGCGAAGTGAGACGCATGGGGGAGGATAAGAATGACATGGTAGGGGAGGGGTGGGACCAGACCACGACGCATATCATAGGTTCTAGTTTTTAGGTATAAGTTGCGGGATTTAATCACTAAAATTTGCGAAGTTCTGGGAGGAGCTACCCACTAGTTATCGGCAGATATGAATTGACGAAGGAATTGAACGGTAAGTATTATAAAGTTTATATGGTATTCATATGCATTTAAACAAATTATGAGGCAGGAGTAGAGCTGCGGAGGTGGGGCCAGCTTACCGCATCGTAAAACTAAATGGATAGACTTGCGGGCACGCACAATGGTAAGTCAAATGCGATGCGATATCACAATCGCAAATCAGTGATCACAACATTTAGAGTTTAGTTTCCATGCCAAGTATGTAATGTTTGTGAAATGCGATGAGGGCCCACTTTTGATCGCCATCAGGAATTGTGAAGAGGAACAAGGGAAAAGCAATGAAAAGGTAAAGTTTGATGTTTTTCAAAGTGAAAATGAAATAGAAAGGAAAGGGCGGCGGGGATTGGGTCCCACATTATATCGCATCGGCGATTTTATAAGTTGTGGCATTTGATTTATAACAAAACATTGCGACGATGATATGCGATGAGGCATAAGGGGTCCCACCAAAGGTTTTAAACGGGTTTTTGTTATATATATATATAATGATAAGGTTTAATATAACACAGTTGTTCGTGGGTGGTGGAGCTTATAATTATAAAGTATGAAACTTTATAATAAAAGGGTTTATAAAGTAATAAGCCCCAAAAAATTATATATGTGGGTTTTTGGGGGGTTTGAATGGGATTCAGAGTACGGGAGAATATGGAGGAAATGAGGGGGGGGGGGGGGAGAGAGAGTGAATGAAATGAAATGGAACGAGGGCAGAAATGAAGTTTGATCCCCATTACACCTTGTCAACAACACTTCCTTCCTTCTACTGGACATAGAGGCATATTGATTCCTTTGAAGCTCTTTACAGTCAGGAGTTCCCTTTCTTTCCCTGAAAATAAATGATAGCGATGGAATATTATTTCAGTATGAAAAATATAAGAAATGATCAGTCACCTTATGATACTGTAAAATATAGGAGTCTAACACATATCATACCATCACTATAACTACATATATAACATTGTTAGCTACACAAACATAAATAGATTAAGAAAGTATATTCATTAGTCTTCACTGCACTTTTAGATCTATCAAATATGATCCATCTCGTTGCTTCCTAGTGCACACTTTTTTCAGATGAAACCACACATGAACAAACCATTCACTTGCACACATAGCACATTTATCTTCATCTCCTTATATAACTTTTTCCTTAGCCAATAACATAGGAAAATCCTTTGGTAAAGTTGATTGTATTCGTTGATGGGAGTAGATAGATGTTTCCACCACAATTACTATGGGAAATTACCATGGTAATGACTCTTGGTATCCATTTTTTCATAGGTCATATTATGTACATGAAATTTTTTAATAGGACATATGTATGTATGTAACTCTTCTTCACAGGGGTTGTGTATGATTTTCAATCTTCACAATTTTCGTATGCTTTTCAATCTTCACAATTTCCAATCATTTTGTAACCAAACTGCCATTTTATTTCCATATCCTCTATAACATCGGTACTAATATTCCTGATATCCACATTAGTTTCATAACCATAATATTATAAGAAATTTTACATCAAGGACATATTTGTCAAGCAGGTTTCCATCAAGGACAACACATTAGCCATATTGCCAACAATCTCCCCATTTTCACTTGATGGCAATAACTTTGGTGTTTGGAAACCACCCAGAAACACCAAGTCTTCTCTCCCCCTTTGACATCAAAGGAAAAGGGCTGAACTAAGATGAATGGGGTACTTCCCTTGTATATCTCAATATTGTAAGTCTGATATGTTGACATGAAATTTACATATTGACCATGCTCCCCCTAAGCATATGTTGAACCTTCTAAAGATATGAAATAAAAGTACAAGACTTAAAATATATGAACTTTCCTATCACAAATGACTCTATTCTCCCATGATTACATCAATCACCTAAGAAAATTTGTTTACGTATAATACCCAATTTTACATCAATTACCCGGAATATTAGGGTTATATGTATGACATGACTTGATCCTAATAGCCCATACATGACTAAATTTGGCAATGATTACAACATGGGTCTTTTCATGACCTTTACATCAAGAGTCATATATGACATTTATAACCATAAACATGAATATCAATAATGAAGTAGAAAGACCATGATAGTCATGAACAACCACCATGCACCATACAGGAATATACAACATAATCATCTGATAACAACAACATAATTGGCATAATGAAAATGTCATGAATATCCTCTAAATCAAGAAGCAATAAGAAAATAATACAGTGTAGTATAAATAACATACATGTCCTCCTTATCAAGTTCATTAAGATGTAGCATAATTCAATAATAAGGAACCATTCATTACTTCATCATGAGAAACCCAAGCATCAATTATATGCATGACATAGTGACATAAACACACATATTTTCATTAATGACAACAAAAATAACCATATATCAAGATCACCAACAATCATAGTCAACATAATGCAGCAAGAAGTGCTCAAGAAACCATGATTCCAACAATGAACCATTAGGAGCATGGAATATGCTCCCCCTATACCTGTGCCAAATCTTCATCATCGATTCTAATCATGTCATATATTTATCGCCAATCAAAGTGAAATATTAAATACCTTACAACATCTCAACATTCATCATGATCCAATACCTTAAACAACATAGGGGCATCACCAACAGACTGCAAAAAACCAATGTTAGAACCAAACATACAAGAATGAACTAATGAAAAAATATAATAATATCCCCCTGAATTTGTGCCATTCATGTATCACCATAGGAAATCACACATGATTGTTTGAGTCAAAAACCATGTACATACACGACTTTAATTCATAAGAACTATGTACAAAATGTAAAATACTAATTTTTCATGACATGTCAAATCATGTTAAGTTACACCAATTAGTAGAGTGAAGAGGAAAGAATCATACATAACTTCTCTCTTATATATTCAAAGGAATCACGTGTAAGAGGCTTGGTGAATAAATCTGTAACTTGTTCCTTTGAAGGAATATATTCCAACTCGACTGCTTGTTCAAGAACTTTCTCTCTAAGAAAGTGGTATTTGATTGGCATGTGATTAGTTTTTTAGTGTGTGATGGGATTTTTATAGATACTTATGGCAATAGCGTTGTCACAAAGAATAGGTATAGGTTGAGGAATAGTGACTTGAATTTCCTATAATTTTTGGATCATCCATAGAATTTGAGTATAAAAAGCAACAACAACATATTATGATTCAATATTTGATAAATAAATATAACATTGTTTCTTACTAAACCAAGAACTAAGTGAGATCCCAAAAGGAATTCTCCTCCACTAGTACTTTCGTGGTCATCAAAATTACCTGCCCAGTCTGCATCTATTTAATCATGAAGTGCAAAATCTGTGTTTTGGGATACCATAGACCAAGATCTTAAGTACCTTGCAGATACTTGAATATCCTCTTAACTTATTTGAGATTATTTTCCTTAGGATTTTCTTGGAATTGTCCAATTATGCCAATTTCATGCATGATGTTTGCTCTTGTACAGGTAAGATAAATCAAGCTACCAATCACAGATCTATATTTGAATTGATTAATTGTAGGAGAGTCATCATTTTGGCTAAGATTGAATCTTGTTACCATTGCTGTGCACAAGAGATTGCAGTATTCCAGTCCATATTTCTTCATAATCTTCTTGAGATACTTGGTTTGAGAAAGGAAGATACCATCCTTAGTTTGATGAACTTGAAGACCAAGAAAGTATGTTAGCTCACCCAGTAAAGACATTTAAAATTCTTGTTGCATGGTTGAAGCAAATCCTTGACTCATAGATTCAACATTGCTTCCAAATATGATGTCATCAACATACAAAACTACTACCTAAAGTTTGTCTTTGGCATATTTGAAATATAGATTGTTATATGCAGATCCTTTCTTGAATCCCTATTGTTAAAGATACTTGTCAAGACGATAATAACATACACGAGGAGCCTATTTTAACCCATATAATGCATTATTAAGTTTGCAAACAATATTTTTATGATTCCTAAGTATGAATATTTCAAGTTGTTCAATATAAACTTCTTCTTCTAGGTTCCCAATTAAAAATTCATATTTAACATCCATTTGAAATACCTTAAAGTTACGAAAGATGGAAAATGAAAGAAACATTCTTATGTCTTCAAGTCTAGATATAGGCGCAAATGCTTCTTCAAAGTCTATCTCTTCTTGTTAAGAATATCCTTTGCATACAATTCTTGGTTTGTTTCGAATTACTTCTCCATTTTCATTTAGTTTGTTTTTAAATACCCACTTTGTCCCAATTACATTTTTATTATGAGGCCATGGTACAAGTTCACATGTATGTCTCTTTTCTATTTGATCAAGTTATTCATTCATTTCCTTAACCCAAAATTCATATTTTCTTGCTTGATTCACATTTTGAGGTTCAATTGTGGATAGTAAAGCTAAGTGACTAGATGATCCAACAAAAGTTATTGCTTCTTTATCACCTAGAATTTGAGATTCATGGTGATTTTACCAAACGTAATTTGATGGATTCTTTTCTGACACACCTACATTTTCATTTCCTTATTATGATGCTTCTCTTTCTTCTTCTCCTACAACTTCTTGGATTTTAGTAGGGAGTTGTTTGTCATATGATTGTGCTTCTCTTTTTGTACCTATGGATGCTTCATCAATCACAACATCTATAATTTCAACAAGATTTTGGAGTCTTTTATTATAACATTTATATCATTTACTTCTAAAAGAATATCTAAGAAGGATTTTGTCATTAGCTCTATATTCAAAATTTCCAAGCTTATCATCATTTTTCTTTATAAAACATTTTCTTCCAACGAAGTCTAAAATTTTTGACAGTTGCATGTTTACCATACCAGAGTTCATACGAAGTTTTATCACTTTTTACTTGAACATGGGCTTTGTTAAGTATATCCATGGTTGTATGCATTGCTTCTCCCCAGAAGGTGTGAGGTGTTATTGACTCATTGAGCATGGTAAGCGCCATTTTTTGAATTGTTTTGTTCATTATTTCTTCTACTTCATTTTTTTGAGGAGTTTTAGCTATGGAAAATTATCTTTTGATGCCATGTTGCTCACAAAAATTGAAAAATTAATCTGATATAAACTCTCCTCCTCTATCAAATCTAATACATTTTATTTTTAATTCAAATTCATTCCATAGCATTTAATATTTTAAAATTTTAAAATGCCTCATCTTTATACTTTTGTAAACCAACCCAACACATTCTTGTAAAGTCATTAATTAATAGCATGAATTTTTTTTCACCACGAGGAGACTTCTCTCTCATAGGTCCACATAAATAAGTGTGAAAAAGTTCAAGGGGTTTACATGAAGTGCATTAGTTACCTTTAAACTTAACTCTGGATTGCGTACAAAATTGGCATGATTTGAAAATGCTACAGGTGGAGAGATGTATGGAAAGTCACGAACTACTCCCTTCTTTATAGATTTTTAAAGTTGAGAAAAGCTAAGGTGTCCCAATATTTTCTGCTAGAGCCAAATTTCTTCACATTTTCTCAAAAATCAGTGCCTTTTCAGCCTTCTAGGATATAGACATTGCCTAGAATTTTGGTTCCCCTGATTATAGTGTTGCCTATATCAAAATTTCTTACCACACAATTCTTTGATCTGAAAATAACTTCATGCCCTGATCACACATTTGAATAACACGTAACAAGTTCTGTCTTAGCCCATCAAAAAATAATACATTCTTAGCCTTGACCTTTTCTTTTAAGACCACAAATCATTTTCCTTTAATAGTAGTAGGTGAATTATTACCAAAATTCACATTATTTTCTTTCTTAATTTGATTAAAAGAACAAACTTATATTTGTCACCTATCGTATGCTTTGAAAAATCACTTTAGATATACCATAGGTTCTCCTGATCTCCTGCATACAATGCTAGACCAAAATTTTTAGAGGAAGTAATTTTATTTTTCCATACCTTGGGAGGTTTTGTCTTCTACTCATGTTGATAAGATGAATTCATCTTAATTTTTCATTCAGTTTCTTCATGAACAAAGTTATTTCAAATAGAACATTCAACTTCATTCTGAAGAGGGGAGAAATAATTATAAGAAAAATTCTTTGACCTATTTGCATTATGTTGTTTTCTTGATTTTATAGTCATAATCGTTTTATAAGAAACACAATGAACTGATATGTGACCAAAGTTGTGACAAGTGAAGCATTGACCATTGAAGTAAGAATACCTAGGAGTATAATACCTTTTTTACTAGATTTCCCTTTATTCATGGAAAGGTTTTTTTGCCTGAGTATAGATTGACCCTTCATTATTTTTCTATGTCTTACTATTTTGATGATTGCTTCCTCTTACAATATTGATGTAGCTTTTTATACCCACTTTAAAATATTTCATAGGTTCTAATGTTTCACCATTTTAATTTGGATTGTATCCAAGACCTGTCTTGATTAGTGGAGAACATTTAACTTTAATGATTTCCTCTAATGTTTCAGATCCTTTAGCAAATCTGAGATTTAGAGTTTTTTTTTATCAAGTTCCTTTCTTAGACCCACAATTTCAAGTTCTAACTTTTCACAGTGCTTTTCCCTTTCTTGGACTTGTTTCTTCAAAGATTCTTCCAATATTTTAGCCTCTTCTAGACAGATCTTTAGTTGGCTTATTTCTTCAACTAGGTTGTTTTATTTAAACACACTGATTTCCTTTTCTTGATTCTTGTTTATGACCCTGAGTCTATCAATTTCTTCTAGAGAATACATAAAGTCATAATCATCATAATTATATACATATTATTCTTTGAATGCCATAAGTAATTGACAATCTTGATTTTATTCATCATCCTCATTATTGGAAGAATATTCATTACCTTCATGAGAATAAAAATTATGTTTCTTGCTAGTAAAACCTCTTTTTTCATTCTTTGTTTTTTCATGATTTTCTTTATAATGACACTTAGCGGTATAGTGACCTACTCTTCCACAGGAAAAACATTTGAAAGGAATCTTACCTTTGAACCTACTAGTTCCTACTTGGAGCTTCTTCGCAAAATTCGCTTCATCTTGATTTGAAATCTATCTTGTATCTTTGGGCTCTTACTTTTATTTCCCTTTGTTTCAGGGTTTGAATGTTGCTTCTTTAACACCTAATGTATCCCCTTTTCTCATCTCATAATCTCTCAAGATACCATGGATTTTTTCAATGGTGATATTCTTCAAATCCTTCATTTCTTCAATCTCAGAGACTTTGGAATCGAACTTTGGGGTTAGTGATCTCAAAATATTTTCAACAACAAAAATATCTTTTATTTCGTCACCAAGACCTTTCATTTTGTTACAAATTTCATCTACTCTAAGGAAAAATCTTGCAATACTTTCATCATTATGCATTCTAAGAGATTCATAGTGAATTCTATATGTTTGAAATTCAACACTTTTTATGTTAGAGGCACCTTCATAGCTTTGAACCATTGTATACCATATTTCCTTTGTAGTTCTCAACTGCAAGACTTTCAAAAAATCAGATTCAACCGAACCCCCCAAGATAGCATTTACAACCGTTTATTTCCTGCATCATCTGTGGGAATGGAGGTTGGGTATTGATATCCACCTTCAACAATTTCCCATACATCAACACCCAATGATTGAAAATATGCTCTCATTCTGACCTTCCAAAGCAAAAAAATAGTTTTGTTAAACAAAAGTGGCTTTGCACAAAATACTCCTTCGATGTTTCTTCTCTCTTTAGATCTCCCTTTAAGCAATCAAGATTCTTCTGAGGGAGTTGCTCTTATACCAATTGTTAGGAAAAATAATGAGAGGGAGGTGGGGGAGGTGGGGGGACGGGTGGGAAGGGGTGTGAATTATTATTTTTAGTTCACTTTAACTTCCAATTTCACATTCAGAAACATATACACTACTGTTATTCGTGAAACCCTCATATGTACGTGAATTTAGTGAATGCAAACCGTGTATGTTCATATTAGTTAATTTTATTTTTAATTTTTTTAATTTTTTTTTCAGAACTTCCATCAGATGTTTAATTCAATAATTTCATGATTAGTTATTTAGCCATCTAGTGTGAAGTAAATAACATATAAATCACAGCATATAAATAACAAATCAACACATATGAACACCGAGATTTTAGGTGGAAACCCAATGTGGGAGAAAACCACCGCTGCTATTGTCTTTGTCTTATTTCTTATTATATAAAGAAAAAAACCATTACATCGTGTACTAGCGTAGAATCTTACTAGCACACAAGCACCCACTTGGAGGAGGCTACAACCTCCACTCATTCTCTAGCACCTACTGGAAGGGAGATACAAACCCCTGATCTCATTTACCGCATCCTACCATAAGGGAGATCCTACCCCCTCACTGATGGCTGCAACCCTCCACACCTTGTGGACCATGTTTTTGAATTTTTCACACTAGATCCACCTGTCAATAAATCATCAAAGCATGCATGCCACCTTTCATCAAATTTTTACACTCAACCCACACCAACAATAAGCCAAAACCAAATATGCAAAACTGAAATAATGAATCTCAAAATATGAATCAATGAACCATTGTAAACCAACTGAATCACTAAAACATCAGGCCACTAAATATTGAAGCAAACCAATCATTGAAATGAATCTCAATTAATGCTATAAAATCAAATAAATGTAATATAATACTATCACATGTCAACCATTCAACCATTCACTGATTACTCACACTAATGGATATCAAATAGTCATTGCAGAAACAATGTGCAGCCACTGCAAACCCTTATCAATATTAACTTCAAATATACGTGATTGTTCATAAGTATACCCACGTATATATACGCACTTATTTTTATAACACCTATGTACATATCTTAATTGATTGAGTGTTGAAACGAAATCAACCATGGAATTACTGACAAACTGAGTCATAGTGGCAACTAATCATAGATATACCAGCATCAACATTTCGTACCAATATTCCAATCCACAACTAAATCAACCCAATCAACACTTCTAGACATAGGTCATCATGATCAAGACATCAATACATATAGAAGAAAATAAAACAAACTTAATCAATTAAATCGACATCCAAACATTTGTAAACAACCTAGACAAGAAGAAATCTAAAGGAAAATTATCTTAGAATATATATACATGACTACTGTGAAGCATATCCGCGTATGTACACAACTATCAAGAAGCAAACTTGCATACATATATTAAATTACTGAATCAACTTATTCATTGCCAATCATAACACATAACAAACCCATATCTTTTTGTACATATTTTCAACGTCACATATTAATGCATTATCAAATCATACCATCATTATAACCATATATCTAGCATCGTTAGCAACACAAACATGCACTACAAGGAAAAGACCCTCTAGCGGAGGTTAGAAAGGAGGTTTTTAGTGTTATAAAATTGGCCAAAATTGTCAAAAAAACATATGCTACCACATCCGTTTCTGGTAACAGAGGTTTTGGTGGAGCTTTTAACGGAAATTCAACACAACTAAAAACAAATGGGCGGCCAGACATTATTACGGATGTTTTTTCATCGGTGCTCTTATCAGGTTTTAATGCACCGGTGCGTATCAGTAGACAGTGCACCGGGGTGGTCCAAGGAGAATGCATCAAGTTGTTAAGGAAAAATAATAGCACCGGGCTTGGTGTTGGTGATACAATGCATGGGGCCGTTCTAATTGGTCTTGGGATTTGAGCGGTGCCCATAGGTCATATAAACGCGCTGGTGTGTATGGTTAGATAAACGCCTCGGTGCATCGTATCACACAAATGCACCGAGGTTTACAATTGGTATTGGTATTCGTGCAGTGAAAATATGTCATACAAATGCACCGGCGGTTATCGACACATAAACGCCCCTGTGTGTACTATCACACAAATGCACCGAGATTTGTAATTGGTATCGGTATTCGTGCGGTGCCTATTGGTCATCCAACTGCACCGGTGCATATAGACAGAAAAAACGCCTCGGTGCATAGTATCACACAGACGCACCGCAATTTATAATTGGTATCGGTATTCGTGCGGTGCTCATAGGCCGTAAAACAACACCGGTGCATATAGAGACATAAACGCACCGGAGCACCGTACCGCACAATTGCCTCGATATTTTTAACTGGTTTTGGTATTTGTGCGGTCCCGATAGGTAGTATAAATGCACCGGTGCGCTTAATAATACAAGCACACCGGTTTTCATTTTATATTTTTTAGAAACATCAACTTCTAGCAATGCAATTGTTCTGATTGTTTTAAATTCATTATTCATCAAAAGTCGACACATATTATAACAATATTCATATTAAATACATTTTTCTTAATGGATTTGAATGTGATGTTTAGATTAATTTTTTATATCATATCATAATTATTGTGGTTTTTTAAAATTCATTATTCATCAAAAGTCGACACATATATATGTTATAAAAATATTCATATGAATTAAATTTTTATTACTGCATTTGAGAACGACAATGGAGAATGCAATAACGACAATAGAGAACACAATAGAATAAATTAAAGCATATATGTGTGTGTGTGTGCGTGTGTGTGTGTGTGTGTGTGTGTGAATAAGACATTCTTTGTCATACAAAATGGGACAGTTATTGGTATCCCTTTATCTTTCAATTGGGACACTATGTCCATTACATTAAATAAAATGTCTGATTTCACAGACATTTTTCCAAAAATAGTACAACTCCTTGCTTTTGTATCCAAACATAGCGATCATCATTCTTCGCTTGAACTGATATCACTGCTAGAGCTACTTCCATGACTTGGGTTATTTTCAGAAATGTTTTGTTCATGACGTTGATTTTTTTCTTCTTCTTCACCTTCTTCCATCTACAAACATAAAAATAAACTATAATGAGTGTATATACATTGGTGAGAATAATGAAAATTGCAATATTAAATAATATACATCAATGTAAATCGAAAAGAAATGACGTACCAATGCAAAAATTGACTCATAAACTATACACATTCTTTCAAAACCATGTAACATGGCATCTTTCAATATTTGATCTATTGGTGCAATGCCATACTTTGTTTCCTGCAAGTTTTATACCCCATAAGAAATCATATATTTAATATAAAATATTTATTTTTTCTATTAATTATAGATGTAGCTAAGTAAAACAAGATCAATAGATGCTTACAAATTCCACAATTAAGTTATGATATGCCAACATATACACACAACCCATATTTAAACCAATTTCAATCAATTCCTCTGATGGTTCTTCTTTGTATGTTAGCACCTGTTTGGAGACATTCAATGATGATTTTTGTAAAACAACTTAAAAATACAAAAATGAAATCTAGTTAAGTTGTTATAAGGAAGTAAAAATTACTCACAAACTTAGATATCAATCCTTTTCTTCCTTGTCGTCCTGTTTTATGTGTTGAATGGGTTCCATTTTCTTTTCTTTTCTGCAAGAAAATTCTTGAAAATTAATATTTAATGCTAAATTGTTTATTTATTTTACCTAATGATCAAAAAATTCAATGATTACATATTACATTTGAAGCACTTTGTTGTTGAGATGGCTCCTCCCGCGACACAATTTTGTCCATTTCTTTTACCATCTCCTTTTACACCTTTTTGGACATTCCTACTGGCATATTTCTGATATCAGCTCGTTCATCTTTTGACATTTTCATAATCTTCCTGAAAATGTAACATGACAGTAAACTATTTAATTTTTATATTGATATATGAAAATTAAGTATAACAAAAGTGATATTTATAAATAATTTTAGACAAACATCTAAAGGAATATTACTTTTTCATTCCTTCTTTTTTGTTGTTGTACGCTTTTTCTATTAAAAGTCTGACATGTCTCATTGACCAATTCTCTGGAAACTCTTCCTGTAGTTTACATAAAATCTGGTTCCTAGAATCATTGGTTTGGTTTTTGTATGTAAGTGGAAAGAACGTCTATACATTTGTTCCACTAGATCCCTCAAACATTTGTAAAATTTTTCCCCACTTTCGTTAACCTCCAACACCACTCCAGATGAGCTAAGGAGCAATTCATTTTCATTTGCATGTTCTATTGTTTTTCTTTTATTAGAAAAAAATTCATTTTCTGAGTTGTTGGTCCCTATAGAACATTAAACAGAGGTGAATTAATAGAATTTTTCACACATGTTATCTAATAATTTTAATTATATTATTAATGAAAATTAAAAAAAGAAACTCATATTGGATCGATAGTATTTTTTCATCCACCTGATTCATCATTTTGCAATTTTTCCATCAAGCTTATAAGTTCTTCTGGTCCTAGATCAGAAATAATCTTATCGAGCTTCGTCATTTGGTGGCTCTGCATGATACACATTAAACAATACATATTATTTAAACTTACATATAGTTCAAAAATATTTTTTTTGTAAACAATTTACAAAGAACTTGCCTTTTTTGCTTTTCTTGATATGTTATCAATATTTTTGTTACTTGATCTCTTGTTAGTCATTTATTTAACAATATCAAACCTGTATCATATCAGTCAATAATATATTTTTAAATAAACTGTCAACTTCTAAATTAAAATAAAAAATCTCAAAAAACTGGTGCGCCATTCATGGTGAACGCACCGACGTCGATGCGTGCATGTCTTTTCCACACATTGCAAAAACAGTATAATACACCGTATGGTGCTCTATGTCAATAAGAAGCCCCAGTACGTTACATGTCAATGACCGCACCGGTAAACCATCATAAAAATAATAAAAATCGTCCAATGTTAGTTTTTTTAGCATAAATCGGTGCTATATTTTACATATGGCGCACCGTTAAAAAGACATTATTTTTTCACATTACTTATCTGGTGCTATTGTAAACAACAGAGCACCGATGCGCTACCTTACATAGGGCGCACCGTAAAAAATCTGTTTTTTTTTAAATCATTCCAAGGCCGACATGGATTAGGATACGACTATGCTAATCGTCCCGTTGGTTGCATGTCTTAGGTCTATATTTAGCAATACAAAACCTATAAATCTAAACTGAAAAGTCCTAATTTTGAATCATAGAAAGAAGAAGAGGAAATGGGAGAAACAAAAAGAATGTAAGGTTTGTATTTTTTAAAAGTTTTTTTTTGTTTTGTTTTTGAAAATGAACGTTTGCGGTGCGTCATAATGAAATAGCACACCGGCTGCATACTGCGCTGTGATAACAGAGCGCCCCGGTGCACTCTTTCAGACAGGACGCACCGATATTTTTTTTTTTTTTTCATTTACGCAAGGGCCGACATGGATTGGGATCCAACTATGTAGGTCAACCCATTCGTTGGATGTCTTAGGTTTATATTTAGCAATATAAACCTTATAAATATAAATTGAAAAGCCCTAATTCTGAAATCATAGCAAGTGGGAGAAGAAAAGGCAAAAACAAAAATAATGTAGGGTATGTTTGTAAAATGGTTTTTTTTCAAAACAACACGTTGTGCGCTGTGCCATAATGTAATAGTGCACTGGTGCCATATGTTACATATGGCGCACTGATAAAAACATAATTTGTTTTTTAAATTTTTTATCACTGTACTTGCGCGGTGCACTTGTATAATCGAGCGCACTGGTGCGCTATGTTACGAAGGGGGCACCAACGAACAAAAAAGTCTTTTTTAAGATTTACGTAATGGCTGACATGGATTGAGATCTAACTATGCAAATCCTCCCGTTGGTTGCATGTCTTAGGCTTATATTTAGCAATACAAACCCTATAAATATAAATTGAAAACCTTAATTCTGAAATCACAGCAAGTGGGAGAAGAAAGGGCGGAAACAAAAATAATGTGGGGTATGTTTGTAAAATGGTTTTTTTCCAAAACAACATGTTTTGCGATGCTCCATAATGTAATAGTGCACCGGTGGCATATGTTACAAATGGCGCACTGATAAAAACATATTTTATTATTTTTATTTTTTATCATTGTACTTTAGTGGTGCGCTGGTATAACCAAGCGTACGAGTGTGCAACGTTACACAGGGCGCACCGACAAAAAAAATCTGTATTTTTTTAAAGATTGACGCAGGGGCCAACATGGATTGGGATTCGACTATGCAAGTTGTCCTATGGGTTGGATTTCTTATGAGTACAGAAACCCTATAAATCTATATTGAAAAGAAAGAGGGAGAAAAAATGGCAGAAACATAAAGAATCTAGGGTTTTGTTTGTAAAAATTGGTTTCTTTTTTATTTTTGTTTATGAAAATTGTAGAAAAGGTAAAAAACTACAGAAAAAAAATTTAAAAAAACAATAAGATTTGATTTTGTATTTTACTTCATAAAAAACTAGAGAAAAAATAAAATAAAACAATAGAGTTTGATTTCTTATTTCACTGCATAAAAAAAAACTGCAAAAAAAGTACAAAAAAACAATAAACTTTACTCACGTCGTTTAAAATTATATGGTACAGGGTTTGACTTACTAGAGGTTTGGAATTCAGAATTTCTGAATACTTCTGTTCAAACGTATTTCCCTACTCCACAGTGCTCTCGTGCTCTGTTTGCTCCAGGTATGTATCCTGCAAATCTCTGGATGATTTTTTTTGCAAAAATAGTGAAATAATGAAAAGTGTTTAGTATTTAAAGAAATGTAATTAGATTTTCGAAAATATTTTGCAGCCCAATTTTCAATTTACCGCTTTTTTTTTTCACTTAAAGAAAATAGGGTTGCGTTTTTTTTATTGCGGTTATTCATTTAACGGTGCGCTATTTAATTCAACCGCACCAGTGCTACTTGGTGCACCAAAGTTTATTGTTGTTTTTCTCAAATGAAGGGAGAAAATATCATATATTATATGAAATGGGAAATTATTCAAAAACTAGCTCGTTCCATAATATTTCTCAAATTCCATCGCGAAGTTCTCCCTATCCATGTGGAGACGTAATATTTACTTCAGATTTGTTTTATTTTTTCACTATCTAATTGAATTTATGTATGTTTTTTATCCATGTAGTCAATCATGCACAAATTAATTAAATTTATAATGTATAGAAATTTACAGGTTCATGAAGATTCATCATCAAGTTTAGATGCACAAAATCATATTGAAAGTACTGCTCCAAAACATCGAAAGTTCTTATCAGGAGCTGCATACCGCAAGACGAATTTGGTAGATGAAAATAGACAGCCACTTCACCCTGCCAATTGTAACAATATTGTATCTTCTAGCCACAATCCCGGAACAATGATGGTAATTATAATTATAATTTTTTGGTATATATATTGATTAATATGTAATTATTTCAACGTCAAACCAATTTATAATCATGCAATATTGTCAACGTGGTTACTAATTGATATCATAATATTTTGTACTAATCATGTTCAATTTTTTTTTAATTATTAGGATTTTAGTGATGATGAACGACCTACCTACCATCTTCTGTTGCACCCCATGAAAATGTCAAATCGAGAGAATATTGAATTAAGAGAAAAAATTGGAGAGGAACGATACCAAGAATGGTTGAATTTACCACCGATTCAATTCCCGCTACGTCCAGATTCACCAATTAGGAATGACTACAAAAATAGTAGTTCTTCACAAGCTGGCAATTGAGACAATCAAATAGAGGTTGGTATGGATGATTACTTAAGGGATACGACTGTGATGGAGACAATGTTGTTAGATGCATTTGAAAATGATGATCAACTAGGGGATGATGCTCATATCGCTGACGCATTTTTAGAAAGCATTAAATTTGCTTCCACCACCCATCTCTTTGGACCCGGCGGTCAATCAAAATCTACCCAGTTGGGGACAACGTTGTTACTGTACAACTTGAAAGCAAAGTTCGGCTTGTCGAATGCATGTTTCTCAAAACTTTTGAGGTAAGTTACCATAAAGTACTTCCCTTATATATAAATTTGAAATATAATCAGTACACTGCAATGAACATTACAAATGTTAAACTTTATGAACATTAATAATTATATCGACATTAATGTACATTTATTAATATAGCTTTCCATGATCACCAACTACAAATTATTCAAAGATAAGGTTCTTCCGAGTGATAATGTCTTGCCCGGTAGCTGCGAGGAGTCAAAATAATTGTTGAAAATGTTGGTTGTTGAGTACATATCATATCATGCATGTCCAAATGATTGTATTCTGTATAGAGGAGAATATGAAGACAAAGAGATGTGTCCAAAATGTGGGCATGACAAGTATGATAAATCAAAAAAGAAGGGTAAATCACGTACTGGTCCTCCTTTTAAGATATTGAGGCACATGCCTGTAATCGCAAGGATTCAAAGGCTCTTTCTTTGCAAAGAATTTGCTATGTTTCAAGGATGGCATGCCTCACACAGAAGTGAGTTGGGAGTTATGTGAATAGCAATTGATTCAATAGCCATGAAGCATATAGAGGATACATGGTCCGAAAAATTCAAGAATGAAGTACGAAGTCTACGACTCAGCATAGCCATGGATGGCGTCAACCCATATTCCCTCCAGAACACCAAATATTCTGTTTGGCCTATAGTAGTGATCAATAACAATATCCCCCCATGGTTGTCCATGAAGAATGACCATCTTATGTTGGCTCTCATAGTCCTTGGTAGAAGACAAGTGAAGAATATGGATGTCTACTTACAACCACTGGTAGATGAATTGAAGGAATTATCAGATGGGATAAATGTATACGATGTATCAAGACCCTTAGCAACAGAGAGGAGGTTTACATTGTATGGCATATGTGCTTACACGACACATGATTATCCAAGCTTAGGAGTTTGCTCTGGTAAATTACATGTTTAATTTATTGATTTGTTCATGTATAATGTAACAATATTCTTTCACATATTAGTTATTTAATTTGTTGTAATATTATTTGTTCTGATCTTCATGATAGTCTTTAACATTCCATGCATATTAATTAATGTATACAAATATAATCTCGCAGGTCTTGTAACAAAAGGGTATTTTGGATGTAAATGTTGTGGACCTTCTCTGAAAGCTAGATGGTCCAAGGACCTACGAAATCTAGTGTATGAATGCTCCAGGATATTCCTACCAGAAAAAAACCCTTAAAGAAGAGCAGCATCCGCTTTCAATGGTAAACGAGAAAGAACCCAACGGTCTCCAATAATGACACCAGCTGAATGGCTTAGATGAGAGAGATAAGGAGAAGGAGTTCACAGAAATGTTTTCTTCAAATGGGGAGCCTAAGTTCGATGATCCAAATTTCTTCAACACCTATGTTGAGAAATTTCCCATTGGGATGAAAAGGAAATCTATCTTTTATGACCTCCCATATTGTGAGCATATTGAGATTGCCCACTTATTAGATCCCATGCATATATTTAAAAATGTTTCATCTTCTTTATGGAGGCACATATCATTGAAACAAAGTGACACATTGGTGGTTAGGAAAGATATTATTACTTCAAAAACTAAAAATAAATATTGGCCAAGACAATTAGAAAGTATGGGATTAGAGGCAGGCGCTGGTCCCTCTAATTCATGGTTTTTCAAAGAAGGTGATGTCCCATTGATTTTAAAAAAAAGATGATATATCTTTGGCAAAGGAAGTTATAATGGATGTGAGGGTGCCAACTTCATATGGGTCTTCACTACGACGCTGCTTCACCGTGGATGACCATTTGTTGGGGTTGAAATTGCATGACCATTTGAATCTTCTAAGAGTATGTATAATGTCAAAAGCATGATTTTATTATTTGTTATATTAATAAATTTTATCCCATGTGGTGATCATAAAACATAACTAATTTTGTATATTATTGCATGTTTTTATAACTTTGCAGTGTCATTATCCTTTGTTTGTGTGTGGGTGTGTGAAACATGAATTCCCTCAAGACCTAGGACGTGCCATATCTAAATTATCTTTATTTTTACGTTGGATCATGTCAAAGGAGATTCATGTGGCTAGCATTCCACGGTGGTGTCAAGAGATAGTTGAGATTGTTTGTGTGTTTGAGAAGGAATCGCCTATGAGTTTCATGGATTTACAGGTTCATCTTCTAATCCACCTGGTAGGTGAGGTTGAATTAGTTGGGGTTGTTTCTTGTCATTGGATGTTCTTCTTAGAGAGGTACATGAAAAAATTGAAAGGTTTTGTTCGATAAAGGGCAAAACCCGAGGGGTCTATGGGATAGGTGTACATATCGTATGAGTCTTTCTACTATGCTAGTGAGTACATCAAGCAGATCAACAACAAACCAGGTGTGGTGATTTGGAGCGATGAATTGGATGAAGACCAAACAAGTGGAAAAAAGCGCTTGATAAAGAGTAAGCGACTTATAATTTTTCAAATTAAAAAAAAAGTAATTAATTATATTCATGTTGAACTTCGATATAATGTATATATTGATCTCTAAGTACTATATAATGTTGGTTTGATTTCATCAGGGAATGCAGAAATTGAAGCAATCGATAAATTCATTCTTTACAATTCTGAAGCGACACATCCGTGGGTCTCATTGTACGAACAAAAAAGAATGAAATGGGATAGTGACAGGAAAAAATTCATACGGTTAAATGGTATAAGTGTGCCTTATCCCAATCATTTAAAAGAAAATATGCCAAAAATATGCCCTAACAATTGGGTTGTTGACCAAGTCAAAGAGAAATACGGTGCTATCGGTCATTACCCACGTGTTGAAGAGGATGCGCTAAACGTAGGGATTGGGTGCAGCAACTCGGTAATAATTTATATGTAAAGTTGAAACTTATATTAAGACATATACATTTCATATTTTAACTGTTGGATTATTATTTATAAGGCACATGACACTTATATGATTTTTTAAACTTTTTTATAATAGGTTCATTTGTTCCCATCTATGTGGGCATATGGACACCATTTTCACATAGAAAATGCCGACGCTGGAAACATCACACAAGACTGTGGAGTGGAAGTCGAGTTCGATCAATCTAGTCTATCTAGCCACTATGATCAACAACTAGTAAGAGGGATGTTAGGTTACGTCGGAAAGATACAAGAGATCATTGAAGTGTATTTTTCTTCTTTCCAATGTGTTATTTTTAGGTGCAAGTGGTGGGACACCTTTGATCAGAATAATGTAAAGGAAGATCACGATAGTAGGTTGATATGTATCAACTCTAGAAAGATGTGGGATGAAGCGAAGGAGCCCTATGTTTTCCCTAAACATTGCAACCAGGTGTTTTTCTACCTAGATGTGTTGGATAAGGATTGGTGGTTCGTATTGAGACATAACCCTAGATCAAAACATATTTTTGAGAACAATAGTTTTATCATGCCATGCGAGCTAGAAGATAATGAGGGTGATTATGAGAAGCGAGAGTGATATGGTACAATATGTATTATTTCATCAATATTTATACTTTTTAAGATGAGTTTTTCGAAATATTAATGTAATATGCATTTTGAATTAATTGGTAATTTGCATTGTGTTAATGTTAAAATCAATAATTCACTTGATAATTTGGTACTATGTACTTGATCTCAAAAACAATGGCGTACTATATGAATTAATTCTCTTTTTGTATCTAAGATCATAATAAAATAATGATAATTCTAATTAAGTACAGGAATTTATTTGCATTATTTTCTAAATATCCTTATGTTACAATAAATCATATTATTCTATATTTATTATTTTACAATTATTTAAAATTTACAAATTTACAATTTTAAAAATTTTAATAAATTCATTTCACATTAATACAATTAAAATTTTACAAATATTTTACATACAATTAGAATTAGAATTAGAATTAGAATTAGAATTTTACAATTTCACGTACAATAACAATTTTAGAATTTTACATATATACAATTACAATTACAATTTTAGAAATTTACATATATATCATTACAATTACAATTTTAGAATTTTAAATACAATTATAAATACAAATATTACAAATTTACAATATCATGATCATTTGGTATTTATAAATTAATTAATAAACATCACATTCATGATAAGCATCGTACAAACATCATATTTGACTAAAAAACACATTCAAAATTGCTAACTGCATCATCGTGATCATGATCATCTAACAAAACACAATTAACATTATATATTAACATCATCAGTACAACACAAACATCAAATATACATCTCATGCTATCACATACACATCTATCTACAAGTTGCACATTAAATGAACATATCTAACATGACCTAAAAACATACACATAATGATGATCACCAACATGTAAATTAAGTACAACTAGAAAATGAACATAAAATACATGGACTATATATATATATATAACTGAATAATGGTAAAAATATAGAACTGTAATATAAATGTTGTGGATCAGCCAATGATCAAGCCTCATCTCCAAGATGATTGCTGGTAGATGCTACTGGAGGCTCATGCAAATCTGGCGCGGCGCGAGGTCGTGAACGATCATGAGATGTCGATGGTACATTGCGCCTCGCAGTCTACAGACTGTCCATCATGTGCTGTGGCTCGCTCGTAACGTGCGACAGTCCTCTACAGTCGCGTAAACATTGTCGTAACTCCTACGACATGTCGCATCAGGCTGTACATGTCACGCGGAATGCCTCTCCACATCTGTAAGAGCCTATAATCGGCCTCTATATCTCTGAAATCAGTGGGGCGGATGCCTGCCTCAACAAGAAATGCAATGACTTGGTCGCCCAACTCCATCCTGTATCTAGCATCGCTCATACGTTGACTGCGGGCCAACGCACCAGCAAGACCAGGTCTCTGATCTACACCGGCCTCCTGCTGATCCTCGGCATCAAGATCATCAAGATCCACAACTAGATTAGGTGGTGGTGGCGGCATCTCCTCGCCATCATAAGAGTTAATGTCTGCAAAATATATACAAGTCCACAACAATAATTAGAAAATTTCATTACATAATTTAATAAAAACAAGTTAAAGAAAATGTCACAATAAATTTAAATAAAAAAGTAATATTACCTCTATCATCTGGCAGCTCATCATATGTGAAGAGGATGTTGGCACACCCTCGCCAATCCAACCCCGCATAAGGACAGGGGACCATAATGAAGGGATTCTCAAAAAAGCTGGCTAGCAACCCTAGTGCATCATCTGATATCCTCGCTGGAAATATAGTCTCCTCCCTCTTGGGCATCATCTGCCCCCACATAGGAATACGTGCCTTAGTAATCGGCCTACGAGGCTGCCGAAGAAAAGAAGGCCTCGTCTATGGAAACCTCTCAAAAAATAAACAAAACAGCTTTGAAGCAAAAGGAAAGTTGACCCTCCCTTGTGCACGAGCACGACATCTATCTAATGTTGTACAGAACTATCATAAAAAAATGGCAGACCACCTGACAAGTTGTGGCTGCTGTAGTAAAGAATCAACATAATATAAAAGCTGGAAACTAATGCATTGCCTGTCACTGGTGTTGTGTGAAATGGTCGAAATAATAAGTGAGAGACACTGGACCTCCTCATGACCAAACACACCAATACGTAACTGTCCTCCGGAGACTTGAAAATATGAAGGAGACAATATGTCTGCTCTAATGTATCTCTGGGAGTAAACTAACTGAATCCCTGCCACATAGCCAGTTGGAACCTCGGGGAACGAGGGAAAATCCACCCCTCTCCTCGAAAGCCCTATAATAAAATAAAAATCCTCCTCAGTGGGTGTGTACCACTGGTCGATACCAACTCGGAAAGCCTATCGTTGGGCATTCCACCTTCAGATAAGATGTCTCAAAAAACTACTATGGGCTTTTAGGGAAGTAGCCTCCTCATAGAACTTGAGGATGCCTACCTGACTTAGGAGCCCTTGTGTCACTATTGTAATAGGGCGAGGGTACGCATCTCTCTCCCTCTCTCTTGCCTCCCACAATCGAACCATGTTATATTGTTCTGCTTGTTGTTGTTGTTGTTGCTCCTCTTCTCCCCTTTCACGTCTCTGAATGATTGACATATTAAACACAATTTTTTAATTAAATGACACATGTATTTACAAATATACGTATATAAATATTTTTTGAAAAATAAATAAAATAAGAGACGGTGTGCCAAAAACACAGTCACGCATCGGTAACGGTGCGTCACTCCCTAGAGACACACCGACTACGATGCACATAATGATATAAAAAGCACTGGGAGCGGTGCTCCAGAAAATATTTTTAGCATGCCGTTCACTAAGTGCAGTGTCAGGAGGCCGGTGCGTTGACTTCACCCTACGCCCTGGGGCTTATAGCTAAGTCATCACACCACCCTCCTGCCACCGTACATAGTCGTATGGTGCAGCCAGGTATCTAAGCACACCGCTCTTTGTCGTAAAATTTACAATTACACGGTGTGCCTTTGGAATCCACCCTAGATCGGTGCGGATACACTTAGCATTGGTTTACCAACTCGAATCATTGACAATGTCGATTTGCGGTTCCAGTGCGCCAAAAAACTTACGTGCCCCGAGGCGGATAATTTCGTCAACACACCAAGTGGCTGCGATTCAACATTGTCAACAACGTGGCCTGGTAAATGACCGCACCACACTTTTAAAGTTTTTTAAAATAACACTGTGCGCCTCGCGGTACTACCCTGGAACCGGTGCGGACACCTTCAGCACCAGGTGCGGTGCGACCTGTAAATTTACAGGCAGCACTGCAAACCGATGTGAGCCGAACGGCTCGAACGCATCGCGCGACAATTATTTTTTTTTTTTTAATGGTTAATTTTAAGGTTTTTTCAAATTCTAATCTGTTAAAAGGTTTAATTATGGAAAAACAAGAAAAATACCTGTACATTTACCCGTTGAGGAGGCATATTGGCTGTACAATTTAAAAAAGGAAATTGGTCCACTATTTTATAAAATTCAAGCTGGGGATTGGTGGCAATGTACAACAGTAGGGTGTGCAATAAGTGCAATGGGAGCACGGATGTCAGTGCGGCTCAAGCAAGGATAACTTGCAATGGTGCTTGAGAGCTCTGTAGCACTGAAAAATGTGTAAAATGCGGTTTTTTGGCTGTAATTTTTTTTTTTTTTTTAATATTTAATCGTGTTCCAGTGCGCTGGGTTTTTACTAGAGTACCAGTGCATTGTCTTAATACCGCAGCGAGCTCTTTCTATTTTTGCGCGCTTTTAGGAAGCATCGGGGCGGCGTAACTATCACGCACCGGTGCGCTACAGTAATGCGACGCACCGGTAACGGTGTCCGGTGAACCAAACATTCTTGCGGTTTTTTGGCTGTAATTTTTTTATTTAACCCTATTTCGGTGCGCGGGCTTTTTACTGCAGTACTAGTGCATTTCCTATATGCCGTGCCGGGCTCTTTCTGTTTTTGCGCGCTTTTAGGAGGCACCGGGGTAGCGAAATGTTATCGCACCGGTACTCTACAGTAACATCACGCACCGGTAACGGTGTCCAGTGAGCCAATGATTTCTGCAGTTTTTTGGTCGTAAATTTTGTTTATTTAACCCTATTCCACTGTGCAGGGTTTTTACTGTAGTACTAGTGTGTTTGCTATATGCCGCATCTGGCTCTTTCTATTTTCGTGCGCTTTTAGGAGGCACCGGGGCAGTGTTTTTGATTGCACCGGTGCTCTACAGTAATATGACACACCAGCAACAGTGTCCAGTGAACCAATGATTTCTGCGGTTTTTTGGCCATAATTTTTTTTTATTTAACCCTATTTCGGTGCGCGGGATTTTTTCTGGAGTACCGATGCATTGTCTGTATGCTGCACCAGGCTCTTTCTGTTTTCGCGTGCTTTTAGGAGGCACCGGGGCAGTGTGGTTTTAAAGCACCAGTGCTCTACATTATCATGACGCACCGATAACAGTGTCCGGTGAACCAATAATTTTTGTGGTCTTTTGGCCGTAATTGTGCGTGGCATTTATGGGGACCCCGGTGCGTTTCCATCATTCTGCCCCAGGAATTTTATGTTCCCCTCGCTTTTATGACGCACCGGGTCATGGCAATGTGACGCACTAAGACTGTACAATAACTTGACACATCGGTAACGGTGCCCAGTGAACCAATGATTTCTGCGGTTTTTTGGCCGTAATTTTGTTTATTTTAAACCCTTTTCCGGTGCGCGGCATTTATAGGGATCCTGGTGCGTTTTAGTCATTCAGCACTGGGTCGTTTATGCTCCGCGCACTTTTTATGAGGCACCGAGGCTGACGATATGACACGCGCTAGCACGGTTGCTGAATTAAAAGCACCAGGAGGGTGTGTACGGAGCACACTATTTCCGGTGTGCCAATGTTTTATGCGGTTTTTTTGCCGTAATTTTTTTTATTTAACTATCCACCAGTGCACACGTTTTGTGGGCGCCCCAGTGCATTTCATTTATTCCACACTGGGCAGTATCTATGCGGTCGACATGTAAAGCACCGGTGCTCTACAAAAATAAAATGCACCAGGCCTGTGTGTATGGAGCGCATAGTGTCCGGTGTGCCAATTTTTGTAATGCACCTGTGCTTTGTCATATTGAATGCACCGATGCGTTTTAGGTTGATAAGAGCACTGGAAGAAATACATCTGCAAAATCCTCTACCCGCCAACCTCTTCTAGGATCCTCCGCTAGAAACAGACGTCTGGGGTATTTTTATGTGGGGTTCCTCAAAAACATCCGCTAGAGGTTCTTTTCCTTGTAGTGATAAATAGATTAAGAAAATATATTAATAATTCTTCATTTCACTTCCAGTTCTATCAGATCTGAGCCATCTCCTTGCTTCTTGGTGCATACTTGTTCTAGATCAAATCACACATGAACAAACCATTCACTTGCACAGGTAACACCTTGATCTCCATCTCCTTATATATCTTTTTCCTTAGACAACACCATAGGAAAATCTGTTAGTAAAGTTGATGGTATTCATTGATGGGATCAAATAGGAATTGCTGCTACAATTACTATGGGAAATTACCATGGTAATGACCCCTGGTATCCAGTTTTACATGGGTTAGATTATGTACCTGTCTTTTGTTAATAGGACCCGTGTATGTACGTGACTCTTCTTCACAAGGGTCATGTATGATTTTCAATCTTCATAATTTCCATATATTATGTAATTGAACTGCCATTTTCTTTCCATATCCTCTATAACATCTGTACAAATATTCATGATATATGCATTAGTTCCATAACCATCATATTATAAGCAAGTTGACATGAAGGACATATTTTTCAAGCAAGTTTCCATCAATGACAACACATTAGCCATAATGCCAACAATATTCTTGTTATATAATAGGTTATTATTAATATGTAATGAAATGATTATTATAATAAAATTAAATATGTTATCATTAGAATTGTGTGAATAATAACATATGATTTTATATTATTAAAATTAAAGGCAAAAGTTAATAATAAATATTTTTTTGTCGTTAAACTGATTTTATTAATAATAATATAATCTTATAATAGGAAAAGTATTAAATAATATAAGGATAGTTAATAACTAAATAATATAACATTATTTTATAATAAATGAGTATAAAATAATGTTATTGAAATCGATATTGTAAATATTAGTATTAAGAAAATAACTAATATTATTAATAACTATAATAAATATATATTATATTAGTAAGGATGAAAAAGTATAATTAACAAAGATAATAAATAAGTAAAATGATATGTTAAAAATATATATGAATTATATATTTTTTTAAAATTATATTTGGTATTGTTATTAATAATAGATTAATGTATTGGTATGAGGAATTGTTCCATATTTTCGTAAGAAACATGGGAGGGGAAACTTTTGTTATGTGGGAAAAAACTTAGACACATTTCTCTCTATTATGAAGACCTTCAAGGTGAAATGGTGCATCCCCTAAGCCTCCAATGTTTGCAATATGTCAGGACGATTATCCTAGCTTGCTCTCTCCTCAATGAGCACAATATCTCAAGGAAATTCACAATTATTTTGAACTCTAGGCTCTGTGGGGGTGCACTTGAGGCAAGGCTTGCGAATGGGAGATTAGGTCCCTTTGTATCCTTCAAAGAGGTTGTTCAAGGAAATAGCTATGTAATTCCTGGGAAGGTATAGGCCTCTGCATATATGTGTCTAAACATTTTGGGTCCCTATATTGTGGACCAAATGGAACATGCTCGATCCATGGAGGTCAATAACCCGAGGTCTCTACCCTATTTTCAACACTTAAGTCAAAAGTCATCATCTACAGATTTAATGGCTTATAGCCAAAGCCAAAAGCATTACATCAATGTGTGTTCTCTTCATTTACACTTGATTACGACATCTACCTATGTTCTAAAGGATTCTTTATAGTCCAATTTGACACTAAAAAAGAACTGGATTTTGTCCTTAATGAAGGGCCATGGTTCTAGGATAGAGCACGCATATATAATACCCCACGGATTCCTTATTTTGATGCAAAAACCATGGTGGTTACTTCCATGCTAGTTTTTTTTAGGCTTCCAAATCTCTCACTACCAAAATGGAATTACAAAGTTCTTAAATACATTGGGAACAAATTGGGAAAATACAAAAAAATGGAGCTGGAAAGAACATAAAAAGGAATCTTCACCTTTGTAAGGATTTTCATGGAGGTTGATCTTATTAAAGCATTTCCAGATCATATGATATTGGAATATAATAATTTTTAGTGGTCCCAAATTATATATTATCAGAGCACATAATGTCATTTATGTTTCCATACATGTCATCTTCAAAACTCATGCCCGCAAGCTAAGAAGATCACAAAAAGGAAGAAGAGGCAGAAAAATAGAACAAAAGGATGGAATTTTAATGAGACACCTCTTTCAAAAGATGAAGAAGAGGAAACAAAGAGATACAACCCAACCAAACCTAAGATAAAATGAAGGGATATGTAGAAGATTAAATAGCATATGTCTTTCCCACTTTGCGTTTCTATGAAGCAGAAAATCATCAGTATCTATATGGGAATGGTAGTACTAAACAAGCTCATGTTTTTGAGAGTTCAAATTCCAATAAAGATACCCCACAATTGGAGGAGGGCCGAGGATTTGCATTGGTTATGGTGGAACCAAATCTTGATGGTTAGAAAAAGGTACAAGAAAGGAAGGGAAATAAAGAAAAATTAAACACTATTGGTCACCCCTAATTTTATTTTCTCCATTGTTGTTTTATTTTCTGGGACTATGCTTTGAGGTTCATCATTATTAAAAGAATATTTCTCATCTTATTGCTCGATCCTTTTTTTATCATACATGTATTTTTCTATGGGTATTTTTGCATACACATTGTGTGTGTTTACAAAATGTAATTTTTATTTTATCTTAATAAAAATTGTGTTTTTTTTCTCTGGAAAAAAATAGGTTAATGTATTAATAGTATTTTTTACGAGCAAAAAAGACATGTAATTTTATTCACAGATAGATGAAAAATTTACATTTTGTATATACATTGTCATAGTGTATTAAGGAAAAATAGAGAATAAATGTCTGGAGCATATAAGAGAGCCATAGAAGGGAGAAACACGCCCCCCCCACCCCCTCCCCCCCCCCCCCCAAACATTGATCAATTGTATACATACATAAAATATGTACCAGGAAATAAACAACCATGCATATCAACAACAAATATTGGCCACAAAAATGGTCACAAAAGCATAAATACAATATACAAACCACATAAATAGAAAGAATTGATAAAAACAATATATACAGCTGGGACAAAAATATAGAGTGAATTGAAAACATAATTTCAAGCATTTCCAAAGAATGGAAAAAAACATGTCTATAGATAATTAATAACCAATAATTGTAGAGAGAGAAAAAAACTTTAAGTCCTATGTGCAATGAGCGGATTCCACGAGTTGATCTTGATTATGCTCCATTATTAACCAAAGATCTTTCTCCATATGAAGGTCATCCTTTGATAAGTTGACATCATTATTCCTCTCTGCTGAGATTCAATAAGAAAATTTTAGCACCCACGCCTAATGCATTAAGCACCTACACTAGGGTGGGGCCCATAGTGCTATTTTTTGTGCATGTCTATTTTTAGTTATCCATTAATTAGAGATGGACAATAAACTTAATATAAATCTAAAAATAACTTGTAACAGTTAACTGTGTGTGATAAACTCAGTTAGCTAGAGGATTTCGAGTTAGGGGAGTTGGTGAGGCATGTAGAGTAATTCTAGTTGTAACAGAGTTTGAAGTGCAGTGGTGCATTAGTTAATGCATGTTGTAATCAATTTAACTCAGTTAAGTGAGTTAAAATCAGTTGTGCTAGTTGTAACTGAAGATTCAAGTAATGAGAGATAAAATGAATTAAATATTAATTAATTCATAATGAGTGATCTCACATGCAATTGAAGATTTATTATTATTAAATGCATGCATGTCAAATCCAGTGGAGACCCAGTTGAGATCTAGGTGAAAGGGAGGTTGAATATCAGTTGTGACATTATTATCTTGCACACATGAAAAAACCACCCATTGGAGTGCCCATGATACTTGCGCAGTCAAGGAATTCCATAATTCCTATCTTTTAGGGATCTACTCCATTAGGGATTGCGCAAGCAAGACAGGCTGTCAAGAGGCTGGAAATTGACTAAGTATTGGTCAGATTTTTGTGAGGAAATTGTGAGACAAATATCTGGGTGTTGGAGACTCTTGTGAGGAGATTAGACATTGTATTTGTTCCATGATCCATGCTAATATACAATAGAAGATAGTGGGGCTTTTAGTTGTAAGCTTTCCCCGGGAAATTATCTATGTTTTTCGTGATTTGATTCTTCTTTGCTTTATGTGATTAGCGATTGTTTTTTAATTTCGTAAAAGATTTATAGAAGAAATTCAATATTTAACTTTAGTATAATGTTAGATCGGATGAATCCAAGATATACATGCTTTTTGTATAATTTCTACATGGTATCAAAGCACAGGAAATTGCAGAAGTGAAGCAGGAGCTAAGTTTGTGACTAGATAGAATTCGAATTTGCAGAAAAAATTTCTTGGTGCTACAACTGATTCAAGATCGAAATGGATTTCAATGGCTTGAGGTTGGAGTATGCACTCGAGGGCAGCTCAAACTATATTCCTTGGAAGGATAGGATGGAGGCACTACTCTAAGACAATGGCTTGAAGGAATTCGTTGACATTTACATTACTAAACCCACTATGAGAGATGTTGCAAATATTGATGCATAGAAAAAGAAAGTGGCAAAGGCGAGGAGGATCGTATTAGAGGGAGTATGAGACCACATTTTCTCAAGCCTCTATGGGAAAGCCACACCATATGTAATTTGGAAGGCTTTTACGGATCTATTCCAAAGCAACAATGACCAATATAAACTCAGGAAGATCAAGATGGAAAAGGGCGACATCATTCCAAAATATCTCATGAAGTTTGTCCAATGTTGGGATGAATTGGGGATTGTGGGAATAACAGTCACTGATAATGATTTGGTGAGTTTGGCTCTCCTAGGACTTCCTAAGAGTTGGCACAATTATGAAGACTCTATCAATGGACGGGAAAAATTTCTAGATGGGGAACGACTGTGGTCGGATTTGGTGCAGGGGGAGTTCAGACGGAACACCAGAGATGACTCTTCATCTAAGCATGAGGATGATGAGGATTGTGCTTTGGCTGTCAAGGAAAATAAGGGGAAGGGGAAGAAATTCCATTCTAAATCTGTGTCCAAATTCAAGAATCGGGACATGTCCAAGGTGAAGTGTTTTCACTGTTACAAAAACAGGCATTTTTATAATAACTATCAATAAAAGAAGAAGAACAAGAAGGTTTCTAGATTTGCAATTGGTGAGGCCCTTTCCTCGAAATTTGAGCTTGAATTCTCATTGATCGCATGCATGGTGTCAAGTGCATTGGGATCAATGTGGTAATTGGATAGTGGCGCTTCCTTTCACATGACGGGAGACAAGGAACTTTTCAGTGACCTGGAAGAGAAGGATCTCCAGATGCATATCGAAATGGGGGATTATGGACGGTACAGTGCTACCAGGATTGGTACCATTACCTTTTAGAGATATTCAGGTAAACCATTTCAATTAAAATATGTAATGCATGTACCTGGCTTGAAGAAAAATTTAGTCTCAGTCACAATGTTGGAGGATAGAGGCTATGATGTTGTTTTTATTGAAGGAAAATATTTCCTGCGACATAAAACAACACGAAAAGTCAAGAGGATAGGGATTCAAGTTAATAATATCTACAAGCTGGAGGTAGATGGTTGGAAACAATGATGGGCAAGCCCGAAAAAGTGGTGAGATGGGATGAGGGTGATTTATAGCATAGGCCATTGGGCCATCTTCACCATGGAGCCTTGAAATTCATGCAACAGATTTCTACTGGACTTCCAATGGGAACACTTGCTCAGTTATATCCTTGCAAGGGTTGCACCATGGGGAAGTATGTAAAGTCCACCTTTCTTGAGAAGGAGAACCGAGCATCGGGGATCCTTGAGATATTTCATATGGATGTGTGTGGACCATTATATGTTGCTTCAAGAGAAAAACATAAGTACTATGTAATCTTTGTTGATGAATTTTCTCCTAAGTGTTGGATCTTCTTCATGCAGAAGAAATATCAGACATTCTCTAAGTTCTGTGAGTTTAAGGAACTAGTGGAGAAAGAGTTAGGGAAGCAAGTAAAGGCTCTTAGGAGTGATAATGGTGGAGAATAAATCTCTAAAGAATTCAAGAACTTTTGTAGCAAAGAACGAATTCAAAGAGAACTCATAGCACCTCATAACCCACAATAGAATGGGGTCACAGAGAGGAAGAGCAAAATGATTGTGGGTGCAACATGAGTGATGTTGCATGATTAGGGCCTACCAATGAATTTGTGGGAAAAAGCATGCAACACTGTGGTTTATGTGTAGAACCATTTTCCTCATAGGATACTTGGCATGAGTACACCTAAAGAGGCTTTCATTGGTAAGAAACCTGATGTTTCACACTTTGAGTTTTTTGGCTCATCTATTTATGTGCATGTGACCAAGGATGCCAGGAAGAAGCTGGAACCGACAGCTGAGATTGGGATTTTTGTGGGGTACACAAAACACTTCATAATTATCGTGTATATTTCCAAACAGCAGAATGACTGTTGTGCGATGGGATAAAAAATTTGATGAGGGGAAATCCATGCAGTTGTCCCTTGAGAGGGAGATAGACTTGCATGCAGAGGAGGAATTGTTGGTTCCCAAGGATGAGCCTCAAAATGTGGATCAACCACATGGAGAGGATCATGGACTGGAGGAAAACACTCATGTAGAGCTATCCATCAGAAATGGCAGAAGGCGCACCACAAAAGCTGAAAGATTGAGACTTGATGCTACGGAGAATGTAGGAGCCCCTACTTCACAGTGAAGATAGATACAATCTCTTGATCGATTTACTAGATACATGACTCTCATGAGAAAATTCACTATGACTGAACCATCTTCCTTTCAGAAAGTAATGCAGCATCCAAATTGGGCCGATGCAATGGTGGAGGAGTATGAATCCATTGTCAATAACAGTGCATGGGAGATAGTCCTTAGACCGGTCGACAAATAAGTGGTTGGATAGAGATGGCTCTACAAGGTAAAGCAAGTTGTTGATGGGAGTGTGGAGAAATACAAGGCCAAATTTGTGGCCCAGGGATTCTCACAAATCAAGGGGATATATTATGATGAGACCTTTTCACCTGTCGTAAGGTACTCTTTCATAAGATCCATCCTTTCACTCTCAATGAAGATGGGATGGCACATTCATCATATGGATGTGAAAAATGAGTTTCTCAATGGGATCATTGAGGAAGTGGTGTAAATAGAGTATCCTGAAGGTTTCAAAATATTCAACAACGAGTCACATGTGTGCAGACTCAAAGGAGCACTTTATGGGTTGAAGCAAGCATCCCGTGCTTGGTACACTCGGAAAGACAACTATTTCACCAGACTAGGCTTCACCAAAAGTGAAGCAGATGCAAACTTGTACCAAATTTTGGTTGAGGGTAAGCTATTGATCATTGTTCTTTATGTTGATTATTTAATTTTGACTGGTGATGAGTAGCTAATACACTCATGCAAGGAGGATCTTGCAAGGGAGTTCGAAATGAAGTACATGGGACTCCTTCATTATATCCTTGGATTGGAAATATGGCAGTGGGATGGTGAAATTTTTGTGTATCAAGGCAAGTATGCAAAGGAGATACTGGGTATGTTTAACATGGAGAGCTGCAAACCCATGGATACTCCTCTTCCAGGAAATTAGAGGAAAGAGGATTCTACTTCTGGAGAGGTAGTGGATGCTATTGTCTACCAGAAGTTAGTGGGTTCACTAATGTACCTAGTGAACATGAGAACATACATTTGCTACATAGTTAAACAACTAATTCAAGCTATGGTTAAGCCTACCAAGCTCTTCTAGAAGGCAGGGAAACATGTCCTGAGATACCTGAGGGGCACATCAGAGTATGGACTTTGGTACAGACAGATAGAGGGAGTGACGCTACATGGCTTCACATATGCATATTGGGTTGGCAGTCCATTAGATAGAAAGAGCACATCAGGAGGGATCTTTAGCATTGGGTCAACAAAAGTTTCTTGGTATAGCAGGAAGCAATGATCTGTGGCACTTAGTTCAGTGGAAGTAGAATACATGGCAACAAGTCAAGCTGCATGTGAGGCTATATGGATGAGAAAGATCTTGGTTGGTTTGTTTGGTCCTCAGATGGATCCAATAGTGATTCATTGTGATAATCAGAGTTGAATTAAACTCTCGATTAATCATGTGTTTCATGATAGGTCCAAGCATATATATATCTGTTACCATCATCTCAGAGATTGTGTGTAGAGAAGAATAATTTTGCTTCAGTACATTCCCAGGAAAGATCCGGATGCAGATATTCTTACGAAGGCTCTCAACAGGAGAAAATTCGAATACCATAGAGACAGGATCGAGATGAAGGATCATACATTTCTTGTTGAGAGGGAATGTTGAGATTCAACAAGAAAATTTCAACACCCACGCTTAATGCATTAAGCACCTACGCTAGGGTGGGTCACATAGTGCTATTTTTGGTGCATGTCTATTTTTAGTCATCCCTTAATTAGAGATGGAAAATAAACTTAATATAAATCTCAAAATAACTTGTAACAATTAACTAAGTGTGATAAACTCAGTTGGCTAGTGGATTTCGAGTTAGAGGTAGTTGGTAAGGCATGCAGAGTAATTCTAGTTGTAACAGAGTTTGAAGTGTAGTGGTGCATTAGTTAATGCATGTTTTAATCAGTTTAACTCAGTTAAGTGAGTTAAACTCAGTTGTGCTAGTTCTAACTAAAGATACAAGTAGTGAGAGATCAAGTGAATTAAATATTAATTAATTCACGATCAGTGATCTCACACGCAAATGAATATTTACTATTATTAGTTGCATGCATGTCAGATCTAGTGGAGACCTAGTAGAGATATAGGTGAAGGGGAAGTTGACTCTCAGTTGTGACATTATTGGCTTACACACATCTAGCCAACCACCCATTGGAGTTCCCATGATACTTGCGCAGTCAGGAAAGCCATAATTCATATCTTTTAGGGATCTACTCCATCAGGGATTACGTAAGCAAGGCAGACTGTCAGGAGGCTGTAAATTGACTGATTATTGGTCAAATTTATGTGAGGACACTGTGAGACAAATAGCTGAGTGTTGGAGACTCTTGTGAGGAGAGTAGACATTTTAATTGTTTCTTGATCCATGTTGAATACACAATCGAAGATAGTGGGGTTTTTAGCTGTAAGCTTTCCTCGAGAAATTATCTATGTTGTGTGTGATTTGATTCTTATTTTCTTTATGTGATTAGTGATTTTGTTTTTAATACCGCAAACTATTTTTAGAAGTGATTCAGTATTTAACTTTAGCACATTATTAGATCGGGTGAATCCAAGATTTACATGCTTGTTGTATAATTTCTACACTCTCCTTGGTATTGATGATCACTCTACCCCTATAATTTAAATGGTTGTTTCCCTCAACTTATAGTGTCATGCTCTTAAGCTTTTGTGTTATTTTTATGTCAATATATTAATACTATTATTATAAAATGGAGTTAATAATATTTATTTATGTGGTATTTACTAATGTTTTTTTAATAATTTTTAATTTAATGTTATTACAAGATAATAAAAAGAAAGGTATTATTATATAATATTTGGATTAATGGAAATTAATGAGAAAGTTCATTAACACAATATAATATTATAGGAGAAGGTGTAGAAAATTGGATAATAATAAGTGGTTATATTAATTTTTAACCAGAAGGTTACGAGTGATTATGATGCTAGAGTAAAATAAATGTATAAGTTAGCAGCTAAATATATTTTATATGTTGGAAATATAGCCAATAGGTTAAATGATATTAACAATATAAGGTTAAAAGGGGGGAATTTTAGATTATAAAGAGAAGGGGGAGGAAGGGGTAAAAGAGGCAGTTAAGATGGGGAGTTTGAATTGATATGAATAGATGAGAAATAATGAATAACAAGTTTCCAAGAGTGACTTAATTTGAAGTCATATTCATGATTGAAATTGTTGGGGTATTTTTAAATTTTGAGGGCTTCCTTCAAGATGCACTAGGGGTAGAAGGGGGAGGAGGAAAAGCTTTTGAATTCAACAAAGTTGATAAGGTGTTTGGTATTGTGTGAGTGCTAAAAAATGGAAGATTTGGAAATTCTATTATGTTAGGTGTCATATATATGTTCTTTTAGACAAGATTTAAAGGATATTCATGTTTGGACAATGTACTTTTTTTTCCACGAGAGCAGAAAATTTGATAAACTCCAAAACCTGGGGTTTATCAAATTGTGTGCTCCTACAAAAAAACCTACATTGGAAAAATAGAAAGATCCTTTAAGATCGTTGAAAAGAACATAAAGCTAACATTCAACATAATCGAATTTCCTAATCTGTCATTGTTGAGTACTTCCACAATATCAAACACCTTATCAACTTTGATGATTTCAAAATCTTGTCCTCCTCCCCGTTCTACCCCCATCACGTCATCATGGAAGCCCTCAAAATCAAAAAACACCACCTGAATTTCAATCATGAAGACATCTTCAAATTAATTAACTCTTGGAAACTTATTATTCATTATTTCTCCTATATTCATATAAATTCAAACTTCTCATCTTAATCCCCTCTTTTTATCCCTTTCTCCCCCCTCACTCTTTATAATCTAAACACACTCTTCTCTTTATAATGTAAAATCCCCCCCTTTCTTATTCTCATACTATTAATATCCATTAGCCTATTAGTTTTATTTCCAATGCCTTAGAAGTATTTAATTGCTAACTTATACATTTATTTTGTTTTACCATTGTATCACTCACGAGATTTTGGTTAAAAATTAATATAAAAATTTGTTATCATCTAATTTTCTAGATGTTCTCCTATGATATTGTGTCAATTAACTTTCTCAATAAATTCCCTTAGCCTAAATGTTATAATAATAATATCTTTCCAAATATTATCTTGTAGTAATATTAACATTAAGAAAATTTGAAGTCTAAAATGGGCTTCCTAAGGAATGTTATAAAATAATAGTGTAAATAATAAAATAAGATTAGATTACATCATCACATTTTAGACGATTAAAAAAAAAAAACTATCATTTCAACTCGTATTTTCAACTCATATCCCTACGTTTTACTCAAATTTCGAGTGGGAGCACTTGTTATATGTGAAATTTAATTCGCCATCCAATGAATACCCATGTTGCATACTTTTGATGGACTCTACTACACGGAAAAGGAGAAATACATGAAAGAACGTGATTGCAATCATATTTTCATGTGGCATTGTGCATCAAAAGTATGCAACATGGGTACTTCTTGGACGAGGAATTAAATTCTGCATCCAATGAGTGCTCTCACTTGAAATTTGAGTAAAACCCTAGGGAGATAAGTTGAAAATACGAGTTTGAAAAGTAGTATTTTTATTTTATTTTTAATTTTTTAATGCTTTTTCTTTTTTACTCCAAAAACGATGAATCATCCCCCATGCTTGACATCATCATATTGAATCCTATTGGTTCTTATAACGTTGATTTTGGTTGTACAATTTTGTTTTGATGCCCATTTTAGACCTCAAAATATCTCTAATGATTAAAAATTATTAACCAAATAACTCAATATTATTAACTCTATACTATAATTTTAATATTAATAAATTAACATATTATTATTAAATATAATTTTACAACAAGAACATAGTTCAAATATAATTTTTTTAACATACCATCTTACTTATTATCTCTCTTAATTATATTTTTGCATCCTTACTAATATAATATATAGTTACTGGGGAGGGGTGCTATTTGGCCTCAAGTTTATTCCTTATACTATGGGATTCAGTTAACTAGAGAAAATCGGGTAGCCTCTGTCACTATTTTGGGTGACTCCCTCCTTCTTATTCAACATATGGTGAAGGGATGTTATCCAAGGGAAAAAAAAATAGAAATACTTATGAAAAGATTTAGGAAAGCATAAGAAGGGTTAGATTCAATAGCATATTTCCTTATTCTTCATGATCTCAATAAAGATATGGAATTATGTGCTAATGAAGGGGGTAGATTAAGATTGGGAGATTTAAAAATCAATGGTCAACTCAGGCCCTCTCCTCTTCCTTAGAGTTAAATGGATTGGCATTGAAACGTTATGAAGGATTGCATTATAAATCAATTATAGTATGACATGTAAATTATGCTTTGTGGTGAGTCAATTTTGTCAAGTATATACATATAAAACCACATTTTTTGTTGTCCATTTTAGGGTCCCTCTAGAAAAAATTGTAGTTTTGTTGGATAAGAGGGCTCATGAATTTATTTGAAGATATAGTTATGTCATACCTGATGTATTTGTTGTGATCCAATTATGTTTTGTGGTGGGTCAATTTTTTCAGGTATATACATATAAAACTACATTTTTGGTTGTCCATTTTGGGGTCCCTCTAGAAACAATTGTAGTTCTGTTGGGTAAGAGAGCTCATGAATAATTTTGAAGATATAATTATGTAGTACCTAATGTATTTGTTGTGATCCATGCACATATTTTCATATGAAACAAAATTTTCATTTTGGTTTTAAAAAAATAATAATATACAGTGATTAATAATATTAGATTTTCATCTAAATTTTTGGGATTTACCATTTTAATCATCAAAATAGATCTTGGATTTGGCTCTACTAGGGTTTTTGGTGTTCTCACTCTTGTTTGTGGAAGTGGATGTTGTTGTGGGGAGATCATCCCCCCACCTCATTCTCTCTCCTCATTTCGATCTCCAACAACCATACTTTCAATGAACTTGTAAAAACTGATAATAATCATTTGAAACCTATACCTAAGAATTTTGTTAAGAAGTTGGATATGATTCCAAAAATGCAGGCGAAACCACGTAAATATCTGGTAGTGACTATTAATTTAGCTGGAATAGGATTGGTTGGCCAATTTATGGGGGTTTGGTATTCTCTGATATCTTGAAGGTTGTGGGTGGAAATAAACTTGAGACCCATAATTAAAGGCAATGTTGAGTGTGACTTCTACAGAAAAGGTTTCTTCACCTTTTTATTTGAACTTAAAGAAGATCAAGATCTCATATTTAATAGAGGCCCTTACTTCATGGTTGCCTAGGGTATTTACTTGGATTGTTGGACCCAAGATTTTAATCCTTATAATGTTGTTCCCTTAGGTGTTCCAGTATGGGTAAAACTTCATCACTTACCTCTTCCCTATTGGGATGAGGATAGTTTTAGAAACATGATGTATACATAGATAGAATAGAGCCAAGAGATTCAATCTATTCATGTGCCCATATTTTTGTAGAAGTATATATTGAGAAATGCCTTCTCGAAGAATATCAAATCAAATTAGATAATTAGTCTTTTATTCACTAGGTGCATTATGATCGAATCCCTTTCATTAGTAAACATTGTTATGAGTATGGGCACTTTGTGAGGAATTTCCCCAAAAGCGAGGATGCGCTCAAGCAATAGGAGGATGGGGGTCAATGGAAAATATAAAAGAGAAGAAGAGTAAAGACATGGGAAAATTCCCAAAGAAGCTAGGGTCCCTCCTCCTCCATTAAGTCCTTAGAATGTGGAGAAAGATTTGTCTCCACGAGCTCGGAAAAATACTTATTAACATGAAAATTAGTTCATTGTATTGGAAAAGAAAGTTGATGAAGGAGAAGCTTAGGGGGTTAAAGAACTAGAGCATAATTAGGGAGAAAAGGGAGCTAGTGAATCCCATAATGAAAATAAAGTTCCAGAACCAGAACATGACCTTGTGTGAAATATCTCAAAGGAATATGTGCATTAAAAAAGAAAGAACTCAAGCAATTTCTCTAGCAAGGAGGCAAGACAAACTCTAAAAAGTTTCATATGGTGAATTGGAAGGTGGTTAGGCTTCCAAAATTCATAGGGGGTGGTTAGGAATAAGAGACCCCTTCTAATGAATATAAATCTTGTTGAAAACTTGGTTTGGAGGCTAATCGCAGGGGATAATGTTTGACTTGGATTCTATGAAATCGAAAATAAATAGAATTTTGGATTGAGGGAATTATGGGAAATCCTCCTCTCGACTCAAATTCCCTATTTCATATGTTGAGTAATACGCTTATTTCCAAACATAAAATACTTTGTGGGATATATCCTTGTGGTCATCGAATGAACATTGGTTGAGTTGGGTCTTGGGTAACATTCCAAGTCACCTCATTAGTATTTTCAAATATCTTGAATCCACTCTTACTGGGTGTGCTCCTTCCTCCTTATCAGATCAAGATACTCAAGGTTGGGCAAGTGATTTGTATTTTTTTAAAAGTAGTTATCAACCTTTTATCTTCCATAATATTAGACCTCTCCCTTATTGGATTTGGGCATTTATTTGGAGCTCAGACTGCCTCCAAAAAATAAATAAAAATTGTTGGGCATTGGCTCACAGGAAGATCTTAACATTTGGGAATTTATTGAAAAGTGGAATTTTTGGAACTTTCTGATGCACCTTATGCAAGCACACAAATAGATATACATATAATATCTTCTTGGAATGTCATTTCATGCTTAAATTCTACGAAGTGATTTTATCTCAATTAAAATCAAGGGTAATCTAGTTGTCTTCATTGCAAGAGTTGTTGGGAAACTGGGGAAAATGTTATAATGGATATTTTAGGGAAAAAATGATGAAAAGACTCTAGGAAGTTTTTCCTAAATATGTTTCTTGGAAAATTTGGTTTCCTATAAGTCAGGTTGTTTTTCAAGATGAAAGGAAAAATGTCATCAGGATGGTGGGATAAATAATAAGGATTCTTAGAGAATATTTATAGGATAAGAAAATAGATGAAGAGGATTAGAAGTTGAATGGGGAGGAATTAAAATGAATAAAAGGTTTTTATCCAAAGTGGGAAATTAAGGAGAAAACATATCTCAACAAGAGTTGGAAAGAAACACTGTATGAAGATTTTGATCAGTGGCTCTTGGAGCAAAAACATTTATTCTTAAAATTTGATGGAGAAGCAAAAGGAAACCCATGAATGGTGGGAGTGGGAGTGGGGGTGGGGGGAGAGGGGTTATTTTTTTCCTTGAGAATCAAGAAGAACGTATGTATGCTTGGGGTCTAGGTCACACTTCCAACAACGTTGTTTAAGCCTATGCGTTATATTAAGGTTTGAGGAAAATTGTGAATCTAGAACTTATGAGATGATTTTTTTTTTGTGATTAATTAAATATAGTTAACTATTTATGTTTAGTATATCTCCACTCAGATACAAAGTTTGAAGGTTTTAACCCTATACAGAAATTACCTGCAAACAAATTCTTAAAAATAAAACTATAAAAAATGGCGAGAACATAAAATATACACAGAGTTTTTCTCCTAGAATCCAAACAAGGAAAATGAGATAAATTTCTCATTATATTCCTTTCAATGTTACAATACACACACACACACACACACACACACACACACAAATATATTTCAAAGCATTCAAACTCCAATCCATTAACCAGATATTAGAACATCACCATAGATCCCTCGACTGGATGTACAAAATACCATGGGAAAAAACCATCATGCCCAACACCATGTGTGAAAATCATGCACAAAACCATGTGTAGGTCCTCCCACCATCCTTGGGTTTGCCCAACTATTATTGGGTCCGCATAAAAAATATAAATAAAATAAAAAATAAAAAATCTTGGTGTTCTGCCCCAAACCTCGTGTAGGGGGGCTACTGCCACCCTTGCTGCACCCGACGTAATGTAAAAACACCTACGACTAATCATGGAAAGAATATAACACGTATCCAACAAAGTTAAGTCATATTTCAAGTGTATTTATGAGTTGTGTCAATCTATCCCCAAGAAGAAGCTTCTCCATGTTCTTAGATCAAACAACTCCAAGGCTGATCACTTGGGTAATTTGGGGTCAAGGATAAATAAAGGTGAACTTTGGTGGTATGGGAAAATGTGTATGCCCCCCTTCCTTAATGGTTAATCAGGAGACACATAAATCAAAGTGGAGGAATAATTCCTCATGGTTTAATGTGACATTTTGATGCTTTGTAAATTTTGGTTTTTGTTAGATCAATATCGGTGAATGTACAAGCAGAATATTGTAGATATTGTATCATTTTGTTCAAAAGATTCAAGGTTAGAATTTTGTAAATAGTCATTGATACATACTCCATTCCTACCATGTCCATTGGTTTCAAATTTCTTATATAAATCATATATCTAAATCGAGCTTTAACTCAATGTCTTTTAGTATAATAGCTATTCTTAGTTCTTGTTAAAAAAAGTTATTAGTTCTTTGCCTAATAATAATATTTACAATTTTAATTTTAATAACACTATATTATACTCACTTTTATACCCAATATAAAATTGTATTATTTTTAATAAAGTCGCTTTACAATATCCTGACCTAAAAATATCTATTATTAACTCTTGCTTTCATTTTTTGTAATATTAAATTAGATAATATTATTAATATATTTTTAATGACAACAAATTTTTTCTTATCATAACAATCATTTTCTTACATTTTTTTTAAAATAAAAATAAAAGTTATTATATTACATATCTCGATTTCATCACCATAACCATTTACAAGCTTTAGGGACTTATGTTGTTTCAATGTTCTAGTATGACCATAGAAAGATTTCCCTGCCTTTTACATTAAAACTTCTCATAAATTCTACAATATTGCATCAAAAATAGTTTATACTTGCAATACATTTAAAAAAACCATTACTTAGATTTCCCAGAAAGATCAGCCTCTGCTACATTTTCCATAATTATCTCCATGCCACGATACAAGCCTTCTTCAGTTGTTTCAGTAACCACTTTCGTCTCTTGAAGATCGTTTCCGAAATCACAGATTCCACACTTAAAACCAAGGTCCCCAACATTCGTCGTTTATCCATTTTTGCAACTTTAGCACAAACAATTTGATCTCTAGACTTGTCATCTTCCTATCCATGTGCATCTATATCCATTCAAGTTTCTTTTCCATTAATTTGAACCTTTCCTCCCTCTCGCTCTCGACGAGTTCCAACCTTTTGGTTGTAATTTTTTCCATACTCATTAATACTTTAAAAAGGTTCTCAACCAACTATTTCCAGTATTCCAACTCATCATCAGGGACCTGACTCACAGGGGTAATCATGAATGCACTACCTAAAAACTTATTGTTGAGTCACTGAACAAAAGACGCGCAATTATCCTATCTCCCATACAAATTTAACAAACATGCATCCCATCATCTAGGATGAAACTTGAGCGGAGACATAAATTCGAACTTGACTGAGATCCAAAGATCTATCACAGGAAGGATTTCTACCATTCAAACTAACTTGAGACCAGAAGAATGATGCCAAACATTAATAACTAAGAACTAATGTTGTGGAGTATTTTAGTATTTAGTTAATAACTCATAACTAATGATGCCAAACATTAATAACATCAATTACCTCAAACAAAACATCATATCCCATTTAAATCTTATCTTTGTGCATATCCATATGTCCAGGCTACAATTACGAAGAGACGATGAGAGGAACGTGAAGTTCTCATCACCTCCACGTCAAGGAGAACTCGATCTGTCAAAGCCAGATGGAGAAGACACCAAGTAGCATATAACATTTAATTCATATTCTCCATTAACCAAGGTCCTCTCATGAGGAAACGAGCGTCCAAGCTGTGCATTAAACAAATAAAATTGATTCATGGAATTGGGGATAAATTTCCTTGTCCAAAATTTGCTTCTAAAATTCCTTGGCCAAGCTCCACTTTTCGCAAGTTTTTCTGCTTCATCATTTAGGTGCCTACGAATATGAAAGATAGATATATCTTCAAATTTCTTGATTTGCAAAGCTATCCTATTCACAATTGAAGGGAATGATTATTTCCTTATATATTAATAAAAACCTATTTTATTTTATAACAAGAATATTATTATGTAACATTTAATAATAATGTTAAAATATTGATTATAAATGTGTTTCATCCTATTACAGAATGGAATTATGATATATTGATAATACTAATTGCTTAAAGAAGTGTTTTACAACTTAATATGAGAAAGATGTTTTCATGTAACATAACATTTTAAAATAATAAAATAATATTTACATAAACAAATTAAAAAATAGTGACAACAAAAAATTAGTGTTAACCATAAATAAAAATGTTTCAATTTTCACCTTAGTTTCACATCAACTTTATACAAATACATACAATAATTGAAAGAAAAAATAGTTTGATTTACTTTTTAGTATGAGAGAGATAAGTAATTCCTTCACCACTTAATATGGAATTGACATATGATAAGTAAAAATCAATGTGGGTCATAAATAGTTATCATTTAATTAATAATTTCTTTCTAATTAAAGTATGAGGAATATTTGTAAATCCAATGTTTAACATGGATTAATATAAAAAATAATTATGTGTGTGTTCTCTTCTTACACATATGAGGGAGCTTGTATTAACATTTTAATGTGGAGATTGATAATCATAACTAAAATATTTCAACGTCAACTATGTATATATTATAAAAAATAAGTGAAAATAAATTATTATATTTAAAAAAATTATTAGTGTTTTGATCAAAATTAAAAAATCTCTCGAGGTGTAAAGATTTCCTCAAGTTTTGCACTCAAAAAAAGATTTGCATCTCTAGAGATTTAATCCCTCTCAAGTCTTGGTAGATCCAAAGTTAAAAATATCTATACTAGTAAATTAATATTATTCATCTTATATTACTTGACCAATAATTATATAGTAGTATTATAACTCTACAATTATTGTTCATATGGCTAATATTACCATAATTTACATTATTTTAATATTACTTATTCTAATATTAATTTAACTTACTAACACACATATATTAATAATTATAATAACTATAATTATAATGTATTATATAATATATTTGATTGGATATAATTTATTATATTACTAATATAATAATAATTTTAATAATATTATTATTGTTACAAAAGTAACAAAACCAAATTGTCTCGGGGTCAATTCAATTGGAACTTGCTTTGAAATTGGAGTGTTATGTACCAAGAGATTAGATGTTCAAATCACCCTAACTTACATGTGTCTACTAAAGGGGCGTACATATGCACTTAGGGTTATATAGGTAGAAAACTAAATCAACCCCATGTCATGTGAGTATGAAACCAACCTTTGTGTCACATAATTTATAATTTTTTTTTTTGTTAGATCATTATATATTAATATTTCAATCCTAATCCCTTAGTCTTCTGATCAAATTCTTCTTATTTAACCAATCATTCTTAGCCTAATAATAAATTTCACAATATTGATTTTAATAACACTATATTATACTCACTTATTAAAAAATAATGTTAAATTATTTAGTTATTTACTATCCCTATATTACACAGTATTTTTCGGTATAAAATTATTAATAAAGTCACTTTAGTAATATTCTTCACCTAATAATATTTATTATTAACCCTTACTAACCCTTGATTTTATTTTTGTAATTAAATAGCATAATATTATTAACAAAATTCTAATACTACCAAATTTCTTATTATTATAGTAATAATTTATTTACATATTAATAATAACTTATTATATAAAAATAATATAGCTTTTTGTCAATTGGGATTACCTCCAATGGTTAGGTAGAATGGTCATTATCTTCCGTGCCCAGGTTCAAATCCCACCAGTGACATGATGAACTATAATTCCTTGATAAATATTGGTATAATGGCTTCGTGCCTATGAATATTGTTGTATTGGCTTCATGTCTTGTGAACTCTTAAGTGAGTATATGTAATGCCCCATTTTATCTTGACTATGATACTAACTATTATATCTTACTTGTACTTTTGAGAGAGATTCTATGGCTTCTAATTTATTTTTGACGACAGCAGGGTCGATTCTCTGGTGATTATTTTACTATTATAAACCCATGGGATGATGATTGTGATGTATTTTTTTTTATTTCAACTGGCAGTATGTAAATTCTTACGTTACATATGACTATTGAAGAATTCGATGGTGTTCTATCATGTTTATAAATTTGGATGACTATTTTAGGACCATATACTACTTAAAGTTGTTTTAGTTGACAGGAGATCACCTTGGCACATATTGATGGCATGCCTACATTTTCTACCTTGATGGCATGCCTACTTTCTAAACCCACATTTTCTACCTTCTGTGCATATAAAATGCGTCCCAATTTTGATGCCCAATTTAAAACTCAAGGTCTGGGCAATCTTACATGCAGAAGCTCCTTCATAAGGTTATAAAGCCCTCATTGTATACAATCTGCAATTGTATTAAACCCCATATTTCATAAAGATCCAACAACCAAATCAGAGGTGGGAGACATCTAATCAAGTCTGTGGTTTAAACCATATAATAGGGACTTTCGGTCCCACCACCTAATATTTCGTTTACATAAACCTCGGCGTTGTTTTAAAACAAAACCCGACAGACAATGGGGTCCCACAATATATTTCAGTTTACCTCTCGCATTACCATATTAACGCTCGCATTTCCATAAACCAACTCTTCAAAGGGTTAATACGGGTCCCATAGGTAATTTAACATACCTCTGAAATCAACAGCTACAGCCTTATCACATTTCACTTTGATAAATCAACGATGGTCGCGTAACTAAAGTGCGCGAGAGTTAATCCTCCTAAATCACGCGATGAACTGTGGGTCCCAGCCTTTAACTCCCCCTTCACATCCAACGGTTGACGCCTCGTTGCATCAACACCAATGATCCAATGAACATAAACGAATATCGCACTTTTTATCTGTCGAGCTTTAACCCTCCAAAAAAGTGCGAAATGGGTTGTTTTGCAATACAGATTTATGCCACGTGTTGAGCACAGAGATGTATCACATTTTTATTTATGATACAGCTTACCACTTATAAACTTTGCGAATACCGCCGGGTTGGTTATAAAAACTGCTATCACTGTTTATGCTCCCGGTTCCGCTTCTCTCTAGCTCAAGGTTCCGCTCCATTCGTTTTAATATGGTTCCTTCACGTTATAACTTAATTCTCCCTCGCTCCTTGTTATGCATAACTTATCTGCCAACCATCGTTTCTTTAACCACGAACAGAGTTAACAATCCCTTGCACAATAGATCTCGTTTATCTATTTCGAGATTGGGCACACGGGGTTCAATTTACAATACTCTACCATAGTGTTGTCATTAATCTACTAGAGGCGCACAGAACCACCACCGACCCTTTACACAAAGACTGAGATTACGCATTTCCCATGAAATTATTTCTTGAATTGAATCAACACATTGACATTGGCCCTTAACACAGGTTTTATCATACTGGTTCTCACACGCTCTCATCACAGAATATACAGGCAAAATCCTAAACAAATTACAGAGTCCTACTCATACATGGGTTACGGAGATTCAAGGCATTCTTCACACATAATTTAATCAAAAAATGCACAGGTAGTATTGAAACAATTTCTTCCATAACATAATCTTGAAATTACTTACAAAAACCTCCTGTTCAGGCCATATCTTAAATCCGATGGCCTCCTACTCTCCCTACTCTACCTCTCCGGCTTTCTAGCTCTATGCAGCTCTATGCAGGTTTGTGCAGGTCTCTGCCACAGAGGCTTATTTATACAAATTAACAATAATTTTTTCATCTTCCCTTAATGCTAAAAAAAACTCTTGAATTCCTACAGTTCTAAATTTAGCCTAATCCCTAGATAACCTGAAACTGACTATCTCTTCATATGCCCATTAATCATTCGAGGGCAGTTACAATTCTCCACATTTAACTAAAATAAATAAAAACCCACTAAATTCACTACATAAATTCTAACTCTTTTGAAAACTAGAAACCCCTAAGTCTAACAAAAATGCATGGAAATTGTTTTAGCCTAATGCCCCTGCATCAGACTCCCCAGGTTAAAAAGATTCATGATCTCCTGATCATGTGCTTTCATCCTTGTCTTCTTGGATCCCACACTTTATTCTTTAGCTGATCATCTGCGGCAACATTCTTCTTCTGCACTTCACCAGGCTTCCATATCTTATTCTGCATCTTTCCACTTGCTAAGCTTTCACAGTCTCTTTCTGTCTTTCTTCTGCTACTACTTTTGCTTCTTTGTTCTCTTGCTGCTGTCTTTTTCTGGCACACCTTCACGATCAGCTTTCTCATAAATTCAATTTCCTGATCCAATTTATCTTTTGACTGCTGGATATTGCTTCCTTTTGATTGCTGAACTCCTAATTCTGCTTCGGCTTGCTGAGTTCTTAATTGCTGAACTCTAACTATTACTCTTAATCCTACACTTACTTTCTGAAATCTTGAGGTTGCTCTAGCCCCTGCTCTAACTGCCACCCAATCATCCATACCCTCTTGTTCTCTGCAACAACAAAACTCTTCCTAATTGTCATCCATGACAATTTCTTCATTCTCTGACTTCAGCAATCCTCTAGACTGGTATTTAAATTTCCAGTCTCTGTCATCATCTCTTTTCTTCTTCTGGACTAAACATCCCTTAGTCCTTCCATCAGTACCTGCAATCATAAGACAAACATCAAAACTATAAAATCTTGTGTCTCTTCTCCCTCTTCTGGCAACACTTCAGATTGTTGCTCTACCATTTCATTCTCTTCTCTAAATGTTTTCAGCAAACAATTCAGCCACTCATTTTGTACTTGTCTCACATCATTAGTATGCTGCAACTTGGATTCAACATCTTCTTCCTCTTCCTCGACAATCTTCAGCAATTGTATTTCATCCTCTTGATTGATTCTAGAAATCAATTCAAGTTCTTGAACCACTGTATCCTCATCCTCTATCAGAATAAAATTATGATTCTCCACTGCTCTAGCAGTCTCAAAATTCTACCCCACAAGTTTCTCTTGGCCCATCAGCCAAGCCAATTCTTCCTTGTCACCAACAGTAACAAGTTTCTACATATGAGACATGATAGCCTCACCTTCCTTTAGCAGTCCATCTTCATTCAAGACAACTCCAAGTGATGGATTGTCTTCTGCAATGCCTGTAACCACAGTCAAATTATTAGTTCCAAAACCAGAAGACCCAATGGCCTCAATTGATGATTCAATCATCCATTCTCCTTTCTGCAATTCTAAGTCTTTTTTTCCAAGACTCAGAAAATCTTCACCGTCTTCATTCCTCTGTATCTTCACATTCTGCAATCCCCAATTTTGAAATTGAGGTTCTCTCTCTTGCATTGAATCCAGTTGATTCAACAATTTAAATTCTTCATTCCATGGATTAAAATCCCCCACAGAATTCTCGTTCTCTTTTAATTGACTGCCCAAAGGTGTCAACCTTCTTTCAACATCAACAGAGTCTGCATTCACAAAATAATCGTTAAAACAAAAATTATAAGGCCTCAGTGCCTTTCTCTCTTCTGCCAACATTTCAGTATGCTTTCCTGAAATTATTTCCTTCTCTATCAGCACATAAGTATGCTAATTCCAATCCTTCAAACAATTCCCAAGGCTGTCAATTTGTCTCTCCTCTGCATCATCCTCTTCAAGGATGTCTCCTTGCTCTAGTTCATAAAAATGAACATTCTCATTCACATTCATCTCTGCCCTTACGATCTGAACACCTTTTCTCTGTGTTTCTGTCCTCTGCTCTAGAACACTTAACTCATGCCACAATCCTGGCATCTCATCTGAGAAAACATTCATACTGTCTTCACAAGTCAAGTTTCCTACTGTCACTACTTCTTCATCCTTCATCAGAATAGATTTATGATCTTCCATCCCTACAATAACTTCAACTATCTGTCCATAACTCTCCATTTGGCCATTTAACAAAACTAATTTGTCATTATCAGCATTAACAACAAATTTATCATCATCAGACATAACTGTCATGTTCCCATTGAAACAATCTCTTTCATTAAACAAGGAATTTATGAATTCCTTTTGCTGCAGTAACTCAATCTGATCTTCATATGAAAGATAATCATCATATGTGACTTGGCAACTTTCAACTTCAATTATCACAGTTTCATCATATGAACTATCTTCTTCAATACCTGCATTCACACACAACTTGTCAGTTTCAAAACCATAAGACCCCGTGGTCTCATTTGATGATTTGATCATTAAATCCTTCTGCTGTTCCAAGCCTTCAATACATTTAGGAAATTATTTAATGGTCCTTTCTTCAATTTCTTCGAGCTATCCAATTGACTGCTCAAATTCCAGCTTCTGGCCATCATCATAAACTAAATATCCTCAGTTTCCCAATATGTTGGAAAAAAAAACTTTTCCCCAACTGTGCATGGACATTTTCAAAACATCTAGCTGCTCCATTTTCTTCCTTAGAGACAACATCAGTAGTTTGTTCTTTCCCACATGTTCTTCCTGCAAACATATAAAATTTGTTAGATGTAAGGCCATTTGACCTCTTGGTCTCACTTGAAGTCCCAGTCTTCAAGTCCTTCTCCAGATACTCAATCATCCTGAGTAATCTCTCTTTTAGCTGAGCATTTATCATTTGCTCTCTCTTCATCTGTAGCCTCTACCACTTTACCTTCTTCTTCATGAGCCAACCAATTCTATGGATTTCCTCTACCATCCTTTTCAGTTTATCAAACTGTTCTCTGATCTCGGCCACCTCTTCCCAATATTCTTCATCAGTGAATTTCTTCATCATGCCATTTGCTTTGGCATCTTCCTTCACTCTTCTATTGTGGCCTCTCTCAGGACCTTTGAAATATCTGCTATGGCTATTAGTAGCCATTTTCTCGTTCATGAGTTCTTCACTCACAAGCTGCACTAAGCCTCTGCAACAACAAGCTCTCTTGCTGCAACTTTCCTCACCAATCCTCTCCTCCGGATCCAGCTTTTGGCAAGTATTGGTCCCCTATCTGCTGGAACCTTCTGAGCACTCTCTTCTTCTCTCTCTAGGCTTCACACTGCAACTTTCAAGAACACATCTATTCTTCTTTCATCCAACCTCTGTTGGTAATTCTCCAGGTTCTGCCACACTCCTTATTCACTTTAGAATCCTCTGCTAGACTCTTTTATCACTGCCCTCAAAGATGTGATATGCTCTTACTAAGATTTCTTCCACAACTGCTTGCAACCTGAATTCTGCAAATAGATCCTTCAAACTAGAGTTAAACACTGCTCATAAACTCACCTTCCAAGATCCCTGAATGATCTTGCTTCTTCTTTCACCCGCACTACATCTCCATCTGCTGCAATCTTTGGACACTTTGTCTTCAAATTCAGATTCTGCAAACCTGAATACCTTCACTGCACACTTAATCAAATCTGTAAATTCTATCAAACAGATTTGAAAACCAACTTCCTTTACTGTTTCAGTACATATGCATTTCAAAATTAATTCTCAAAGAGCTTATCTAGCTCTGATACCACTTGATGGCATGCCTACATTTTCTACCTTGATGGCATGCCTACTTTCTAAACCCACATTTTCTACCTTCTGTGCATATAAAATGCATCCCAATTTTGATGCCCAATTTAAAACTCAAGGTTTGGGAAATATTACATGTGGAAGCTCCTTCATAAGGTTATAAAGCCCTCATTGCATACAATCTGCAATTGTATTAAACCCCATATTTCATAAATATCCAACAACCAAATAAGAGGCGGGAGACATCTAATCAAGTTTGTGGTTTAAACCATATAATAGGAAATTTCGGTCCTACCACCTAATATTTCATTTACATAAACTTCGGCATTGTTTTAAAACAAAACTCGACAGACAATGGGGTCCCACAATATATTTTAGTTTACCTCTTTCATTACCATATTAACGCTTGCATTTCCATAAACCAACTCTTCAAAGGGTTAATACGGGTCCCATAGGTAATTTAACATACCTTTGAAATCAACGGCTGCAGCCTTATCGCATTTCACTTTGATAAATCAATGGTGGTCGCGTAACTAAAGTGCACGAGAGTTAATCCTCCTAAATCACGTGATGAACTGTGGGTCCCAACCTTTAACTCCCCCTTAACATCCAAAGGTTGACGCCTCGTCGCATCAACACCAAGGATCCAACGAACATAAATGAATCTCGCACTTTTTATCCACCAAGCTTTAACCCTCCAAAAAAGTGTGAAATGGGTTGTTTTGCAATACAGCCTTATGCCACGTGTTGAGCACAGAGATGTATCACATTTTTATTTGTGATACATCTTACCACTTTTAAAATTTGCGAATACTACCAGGTTGGTTCTAAAAAACGCTGTCACTGTTTATGCTCCCGGTTCTGCTTCTTTCTGGCTCAAGGTTCCACTCCATTTGTTTTAATATGGTTCCTTCGCATTATAACTTAATACTCCCTCGCTCCTTGTTACACGTAGCTCATCTTCCATCGTTTCCTTAACCACAAACAGAGTTAACAATCCCTTGGAAAATAGATCTCGTCTATGTATTCCGAGATTGGGCACACGGGGTTCAATTTACAATACTCTACCACAATGTTGTCATTAATCTACTAGAGGCGCACAGAACCACCACCGACCCTTTACACAAAGACTGAGATTATGCATTGCCCATGCATTTATTTCTTGAATTGAATCAACACATTGACATTGGCCCTTAACACGGGTTTTATCATACTGGTTCTCACACGCTCTCATCACAAAATATACAGGCAGACTCCTAAACAAATTACAGAGTCCTACTCATACATGGGTTACAGAGATTCAAGGCATTCTTCACACAGAATTTAATCAAAAAATGCACAGGTAGTACTGAAACAATTTCTTCCATAACATAATCTTGAAATTACTTACAAAAACCTCTTGTTCAAGCCAGATCTTCAATCTGATGGCCTCCTACTCTCCCTACTCTGCCTCTCTGGATTTCTAGCTCTATTCAGCTCTATGCAGGTCTGTGCAGGTCTCTGCCACAGAGGCTTATTTATACAAATTAACAATAATTGTTTCATATTCCCTTAACACTAAAAAAAAACTCTTGAATTCCTACAGTTCTAAATTTATCCTAATCCCCAGATAAACTGAAACTGACTATCTCTTCATATGCCCACTAATCATTCGAGAGTAGTTACAATTCTCCACATTTAACTAAAATAAATAAAAACCCACTAAATTCACTACATAAAATCTAACTCTTTTGAAAACTAGAAACCCCTAAGTCTAACAAAAATGCATGGAAATTGTTTTAGCCTAATGCCCCTGCATCACATATGCATATTTTTTAAAAGAGAATCCATACAGGTGAAGTAGATTCAAAAAATAGAGGAATAACTTGTTCAGAGTTTTTTAGTAACCCAAAGTTTCAGACTTCATAAGTGAGTCCATCATCAGGGCTAAATGCCAAATGATCTTTGGGAAGATTTGAGAGAATTAGGGAAAATAAATAAAAATATGTATAGTGATTAGTAAGAGATTTTTAAGGTTGGTTGGAAGAAATACAAATTTTTTTTTTTTTAAGGTCGGATGGAAAAATACAAAATTTTATTTAATATAAAATATTAAATAAATAATGAGGGGATTTGTTGAAGTAAAAAATTAATGTGGTTGTTGTAAAACATTTTATTATACCTAAGATTTTAACCATTATGAAAATTTAATAAGAAAATTTTATTTTATTATATTTTGATATATTTATTTTGTTATTTCTTTATTTATTAAGATAAGAGAATTAAGATGAAGAAAAAATAATAATTAGGAAAAATGACATAATAAACATTCAAATTTATTTATTTATTTTTAATTTAATGTCGAGAGAGGTAAGGTTTATTAAGGGTTTCCAAGTATTTCTGATGATAAGGCCATCGTCACGATTTATATTATTTTTTCTTTTCTTTTTTTCGATTTCTATGGCCTCTTTGATTTTTCTTTTTAGGTAGTGATCTTCTTTGGAGATCAGTTTGGCATCTTCCATCCGGATGTAGTGAGAGGATGAGAAAGCATGTTCTGCCAAATATGACTTTGAAATTATGTTTCTAGATATGTCAGCAGCATGTTCTTTAAGTCTGATGTTGAGGGATCTACCAGTTTCTCCAATGTATTTTTTTCCACAAGAACATGGTATTATGTAAACTCCTTTTTGCAACCTAGGGTTTATAGGGTCCTTACAGAGTCTACAATATTTCTAATTGTATTAGGTGGAGTGAAAGCAATCTTAATGTTGTGTTTGTTAAGGATTCTAGAAATGTTATCAGTTGTTCCTTTTATGTAAGGTAAAGAGATTTTAGGAATGCCGAAAGTTTTCTTTACGTTATTTTTATTAAGGGTTTGGTGAATAGTTTTGTTGATGTTGTTTTTATTATATCCATTAAATTGAAAGACTTGGCGAAGGTGGTTCAACTCATGTTCTAGGTGGTGAGATTCAGAAATTATGGAAGCCCTAGTAGTTAGGGTTTTAATGATGCCATATTTTTTCTTAGGATGGTGATGTGAGTTAGTGTGAAGGTATCTTTCAGTGTGAGTTTTCTTTCTGTAAAATTTGGTGCTAAGTTTTCCATATTTTTTGGTTAAAAGATATCTAGGAAAGGTAATTGGTTATCTTTTTCAATTTCAATGGTAAATTTAATGTGGCTAGAGAGAATGTTAATGTGAGTTAAAAAATAATTTATTTTTTGATTTACCATGAGTCCATTTTGCGAAAATATCATCTACATATCTTTTCCATTCTTCTGGGGTGAATGGAAAGGATTTGAGGACTTTCTGTTCAAAATTCTCCATGTATAGGTTAGAATTTATAGGGGATAGAGGAGAGCCCATGGCTACTCCATGATTTTGTTCATAAATTATTCCTTTGAAACTGAAGAAATAATATTTTAAGCACAATTTGAGGAGATCTAATTCCCTGCTCTAGTTGACTAACTCTGACATTACATTTTCCTAGATATATCCTTTGGGATCATACATTATTCTTTGAGGACCTATTGTAGTATTACAATAACTCCCCATTTTTTTTAGATAAATAGTATAAAAATAACAATGGGGACTCTTTTAAAATAATTCTTAAGGTTAAATCAACTTTAGAACTTAGAAATTTTAACTTATTAGATTAATTTTTTTTTCATACAAAACATAAGAAAATCACGAAGAAGTGATCTAAGGAACCCATAAAGGATTAAGATTACAAGGAGCAGGAAAGAAATCGCCGAAGTACGATTCGCCAAAACAGTAAACAAGCGATAAGCGAGACTCTGAAACATAGATATGCGAAATGTTGAAATGCTGATGAACGAGGTTGCGAAATACGTCATATAACGGATAGAGATATCACAAATTGTCATACGACATAAGCCGATATCGCATTCTATCATTTAACAGAAAAAACCATCGCAATATCACATGTTTGCATATCGCACATTGTTTCAAAATGTTAAAATATTGCTAATCATTAAAACGCCGATTTACGGATCCAAATAAGATAACAATTTTCAAACTCACACGAAGCACATGCTATCAATTTAATGATAATTAAGGTGTTTTATGATTTCTAGGTTTGTAAATGATTTTATAATTATTTCATATTTAATACCGAGGATTCCCATTATACATGTAATAAGGTGATATGAGAGTTAATAGCATTTGACGTGATCTCAACATACACTCTCTGGTTTTTATTTCAACAGGGTAATACCAAAAAATCAGGCATAAAAGGATGTTGAGGCTGCTTAAATCATGAAGGAAGTCTTCCACCCCACCTCAGTTTGTTGTTCAGCAAGAAGAAGATCACACGATGGCTCCTCTAGTCTTAGACACAACATGTAACCCAGAAATTGGTTCCTCAAGCTGGGAAGGGATTTATAAGTTGTTTGAGAACGAGAATCCACAAGTAATTTTGAATAGGAAGGTTGTAGCTGATGATTCTGCATCCTCAGATTCAGACTCATGGTCCAACGCAACTAACTCTTTTCTACACTGAATTGTTGCATGTCCTAAAATCATTGGTTCTCTCAGGCCTACATATTTGAAGGAAATGTACAAATTACCTAAACCCTTGAAAAGATATGACAATCATTTCATCCAGGAATTTATGCAAGATAAAGAGAATCTTGCAAATGTGATTAAGGATTGGAAAAATGATCCTAATCAACCTAAACGCGATGATAAGCGTATGTAATTAGTAGTTTCTCTTAAAATCCCTTTCTCACAAATTTCTACAATTGTTATGCGGAATTATGAATTACGGATAAAACATTATTCCCTAGACAAGTGCTTATCTAGAACAATAGATTAAAGACTTTGCGACTACTTTTCCTAACTATAAATAGACACACAAAACAGATCAAAGAACTTACTTGGAGTCCAAGTTCTTCCTATTCTCCTTCTGTCACTCTTGCTGTAGCTTCAAATCCAAGCTAGATGTCCAAAAATATTTCCTGCAAAGATGAACACTAAACAACAAAAGCTAGCAATAATACATATGTCTATTCAAGTTATTTAGTTAAATCAATGAAACATAAACCATATACATCAGATAAGAATTCATAATATGAAAAACATGAGCTTATACATATACATATGTGGGAAAGTAAGAAGCAATCTTTATTAATGGATAGAAGGGGAGGTTACAACCCAGTGATTGATTTGAAGTGACCATCTCCAGTAGCATCCTAGCCTCATCACAATGCAGATCTCTCCAGCAGAATGTTACACAAATCAACTTCTCAATTGAAATTCCACCAGCATTTCTGAACTCAAATTCTTCCTTATCAAACACTAAGATCCGTGCTCAATTTATAGAGGAGCTGAAGGTAGTTTTACAATCAATGACTTTCCAATAATAGGAAAGAGATTTTCCCAATATTGTAGATGTCAAATAGACACATGGATTCAAATTTTGACACATGTGAACTCTTATAGAAGGCACTGGCCAAGTGGAGATTCCGGAACAATGAGAATTTCGCTCCCAATGTGACCAACGCACCTATGAGTGTCGAGAAGTGCTTTGCAGAGCAGCCTTGAATGGGGCTACTTGCATATGCAACACACTTAGTCCCTTTAGAGGCAACGTTGATGAGCTCTCATATGATATATTATAAACTTCAAATCTTGGAAACCTTTGTAGATGAAAGTCAGGAATAATTTGTCTTGTTCTTTGTCTTAGGGCATGTTGCAACTGAAATGATAGGGGATGATAGACCCTACTCATTGGTACTGGAGATGATGTCTAGTTAACTAGGTCATTGGGAATGATGCCAAATTTGACCTATAACAAATTGCCCCTTAAAGCATGAAGTCAGAATAATAATAACAATATTTTGATTGAGATGCTTTACACTATGATGGGCTGGAGATGAGGAGGAGTGGCGACCTGCATAAATCTTAAAATACATTACATCATGATATATCCTCTTGATCATAATTGCTGAGGTTAGGCATTCCCATGTTCAACACATAAACAATCTAATAACATGTACATAATTCAGAAAGTCATCTACATTGGAATGTTGCCCAATACAGACATGCCTACAGATATAGGCCCATGTTCAGATGACGATCTATATGTAAGGTCACCGTATAGATGATGTGTACAAAAATCGTGAACTCACAGCCCAGATGGATGAAACTAGATCCGGGGTCTTCTTATCTCGTTCACTCGATCATTCGGGTACAAGTCTAGCCATGCGAATATATGATTTGTAGTCGAACATGGTAAGACATCATTTGATTACCAGCCAATGATGTGAGTTGTTAACAAATGCGAGAGAACCACCATTAATGTCAATGGCCATCAAGGTACTACAATACATTTTGTAAGGCGTGAATAAATGATTTGATGTCGAACGCCAAACAAAATCTTTCAGTCAAAAGTCTGGAAGCGAGGATCTTGTCGATGCTATAACAAGCCTCATGGTACTAGAATTAGATGTTTCTAAGTGACCTTCCTGGATAATGATTTATCATCAACGGGAAGCCACCTTATTGCGAAACGGGAGTTACTGATTTCAGAGACAAAGGTATGACTTGATATAGCAATTTTCAGGGATGAGGGTCATGAGAATGAAGTTTTATGAGTATTGCAGAAGGATGAGTATTCACTGGATGACTTCTCTTGAACATATCGATGACACTGAGATGAGTTGGCAGCATTGACCCAAAATCGAAGTGAAGGTATGATGAACCATAGGTATGAATGAACCGTCAAGAAGATTACCCAACCCAAACAGTGACATTGATGGAGTGAAGTGTCATGTTCAAGAGTGATCTGCTACTGTAAAAAGTTCTGTTCACTTTCCCAAATTTTCCCCGGTCATTTGTCGACTAGTACCTCTTTATTTTTTCACAAGCTTGAGAAGGATAACATATGCTTGATCTATAATTCAACCGTTCGAGCGAATAAAGTATCACTATTTAATAATTTAACGATTCTAGCGATGAAAGAAACTCGATTCTTGCCATGATCAACAAGCACGTCGCTATTTTATATTTTAACGAGCTTAATGGCAGTGATAGCCTGGTCCTTTTTCATATTTAGAGAGTTTGAAAAATAGGACGAAAGAAAACTCCAAAAGTACCTTTTTGTAAATTTGTCACTCAAATCCGAAAAAGTGTAAAATAATATCTAAGAGAACCTCTTTTGTCATTTTCGACCAAGGTATTCATTTTTCATAAATAATCTATCTCAGTCCGGAAAATGGTTAAACTTATACTGAATAAATATCAATTCATTACTTCTACGAGCTCGAAAAGACAAGTGCTCGACGATATTTTCACATTATCGGAGTCTGAAAAGAGCTGAAAGAAGACTCTAGGGGTTACTTTTTCGTTGTTATCGAAGCTCGAAAAATAGATAAAAGTGCACTTCAAATCCTTTTTCATTTTTAACAAAGCTCGAAAAATAAGGAGAAAAATTATGCTTTGTGGTCAAATCATTCTTAAAATAAATCTGCACAACCAATCTGTTCTTCAGTTGTAAGACCTGTTCAGAACAACATCAAATGGATTAAAAATATCTGTTTCATGATAAAAACATAATAAAAATATAGTTTTAGAAATAAATGTAATTTAAAAATAATTAAATGACTATTAAAAGTAGTTTTACTATTCATTTTTACCATTCCAAAGTTACCATTTTCATTTTGGAGCTATGAACCTGATTTTGACCCCGAACTTCAGCTACTGATTGTGATTGTTTCTATGGATGAATTTCATTGCCGTTTGATCCAAGTTAGTGCCATGAACCTCCTCTTTCCTTCAGTAATCATTTCATTTCCAATTTCTGCAAATTTTTAGGGTTTTGAGATCCCTAGGGTAAATCCTGCCCCAAAAGAGGGAAAAACACCCTTGGATGTCAAAACCCACGTTGCATAGCAAGTAAATTGAAGGCTTCTTGAATACACAGTGCATTGTCTCTTGTTAGGGACTACGTTGGGCGCAATCTAGATTTTTATTTTTTGTATTATGCCCAAAATTTGATCTTTATGGTTGTATTTCAGGTTTCCATCAGATTACAATGATGATTACATGGAGGGAAAGAGAACATGAAGAATAGGATATGATTGCCTTGAATGATCCAGGTATAGTTAGAGCCCTACGAGATTTTGGACTGCTAAAGTACTTCAGGTTGTCAGGGATGAGGTAACAAATAGAACTCATGGAGTTCTTAGTTCGAGCATGGGATCTAGCTATCGAGGCATTTCATATTAAGAACCAAGTGGTTCCCATAAGAGTCGAGAATGTATATTTTCTTATAGGTTTGTCGAGGAGAGGCTTGCTTATTTCGCTCTCGGGGTCTACTATTGGAGGAGAGATAGTGAGAGATTATGTTTTGCAACATTTTTATCCAGGGGAAGTGCTAAGAAAATATGGAAAGATAAACATCCGGGATGTTAGAGATTTGCCTTTGAGAACTATCATTTTCACGATCGCAAAACTTGTCGGCACCATTACACTACATGTAGCGAATAGATCGTATATGTAGTACGCGCTAGAGTGTATGAAGCCAACAGTCTTCAACTGGTCTGAAGTTGTACTTTCTCAGATAAAGGAACCACTAAAAAAAGAAAAGGGAGGAAGGAAAAATAACTTCAGTTATGGCTCAATCTTCATATCATTCTCTTTAGAACAGATTCCACTGATGTAGCCACAACATGTGACACTGGATGTGTCTAATCCTAGAGATCCACAGATGTAGAGATGGGTAGAAATCATGGGTAGGCATGCAGGCCAATCGACCATTGTGTTCTCGACTGCGTTCTTCACCTGGTTCCGGCAACAAATTGTCGCCATCGATGAGTATGCATACGCAGGTGTTGATTTTCGAGGAAATCCAGATTTAGCATTACTAGAAGGCGCTCAATGGGGTGCAATAGGTAAGAATGTTTTGACCATGTTTTTTTATTTTTCTAAGGTTTATACAATGTTTTTGTATTTTTATGTTTTCCCAAAACTAAAATAAATTTTTGATGTAATGCAGATGTTGGTCGTGTTCAACCATTAGAGGAACCGAAGAGTGAAGCAGATGCGCCAGTAGAGAGGGCTATCGGGAGAGCAGTCCTTTAGGATCTTGATATGGCTGAGACTCTAACTGAGCTTCGGTAGCACATAGAGGGTTTGACCTTTTGGATTCCAGATTGCCAGATCGAAGAGTTGCCCATGCGATTGCAGCGACACACTATTGGGGTTCCTAATCACTCGATGTGGTTACTGTGCAGGATAGCTAGATCTATAGCATGTTACCACGAGCACCACTAGTTTACTTTTGACATTTTGCATACATTTTGAGATCAGATGACCAATGTGTCTTGGGCACAAATTTTTGTAAGAACCTATAACTATCTATCTATATGATTTCAACGTTTTCCTATGTTTATTGTGTAATCATATTCAATGATGTGAATGTTTTCTTTATATATGTTGCAAATGTCTGTCTAAAACTTGAGTAGCTAAAGAATCAGTCAATGTGTTCAAATTTCTAGAAATGTGTTGATATTGAATAAAATCAAAGTGTCTTTCCAAAAGTCGAACTCTTAAGAAAAATCTATGCAGTGTTGGATTTCTAACAATATAAATGCTAGTAAGTTGTAATACCACAAGTTGTGAATCTAACCTTATGATGATGCGGTTAATACCAAATGAAATGGCATCAGAGAGAAGTTCGATCAACGTGCTATACTTAGTGATATTGTTCATCGATCTACCAATACAAATCCCTTGAAAACTCACTAACTCATCGTTCAGAGTGAAAATGGCCCACGCTGTAGAGGATAGATTCTATGTACTATGACTAGCACCATCAGCATATCCAACAAATGGTTCCGAAGATTCAGACATCTGCGATGACATGTAAAGAATATTACTAACGTCAAGAAAACTCTAAAAACAAACTAAGATAGTGAATGCAAATCAACAACATATATATACAATATAATACAAAAGATTACTACGTTCATGATTAAGCATAGTAACGTTTCAGATACAACCCATTTCTAGGCTGCACCAACAAAATTCCATTGTAATCAACCAACTCATAGGCACCATTAGCAAGAACTCTTTTGACAATATAGGGGCCATTCCATAATGGCTCAAATTTTCCTATACCTATTACATTAGCTTCTTGATCGTAAAGGATGAAGTCACCCTATGAGAAAATGCGAGGCTGGACATTTTTTCCGTATTGCGCCTTTATACGTCTCTTATGTGCTTCGTTGGCCAATTGGGATTCACGACGCATTTCATCAAGATGGATGAGGTTAAGGAGACACACTTCTTCTTCTGAGGTGTTAGGTAACAAGTCGATTGTGAGTTTTAACGATGGTATTTCACATTGGATTGGTAAGATATCTTCTAGACCATACACTAATTGAAAAGGAGTAAATCCAGCTGCATTTCTCACCTAGGTTTGATACGCCCACAAGGTGAAGTACATGATCAAATGCCAATTTATTTTACAAACTCCTATCATTTGTTGAAGAATATGTTTAAGAATTGCGTTTATAGCTTCAACTTGTCCATTTGGTTCTGGATAATAAGGAGTAGAATTATCATGTGACAATCCTAACCTGGTAGTTAATTCAGTCATCATGTGGTTGCAAAAATGATTCCCATGATCTGTAACTATAGCCTGTGGGACTCCAAACCATGCAATAACATGATTAAAGAAAAAAAATGCAGTTTTCTATCTGTGTTGTTGAATATAGGCATCGCTTCGGCCCATTTGGTAAAGTAGTCGACTGTGACAATAACATAACCATGCCCCCCAGACGAACGAGGGTTATAGTTCATGAAGTCAATACCCAATTTTGAAAATCGTCCCACAGAGACAACAAGATGCATTGGCGCCGGTGGTTTGTGGATTTTACAATAAAAAATCTGGCACGCATGACAACTTCTGACTGCGCGGATGCAATCTCGAAATATTGTAGCCAAAAGTAACCGACGCGAAGTATCTTCTGTGTGGTAGCGTATCTATATAAATGTCAACCACAAGCCCCATCATGACAATCATTTAAAACATTTTCAGCCTCCTCATGAGTGAGGCACCTCCTTAAAATGGTATCGACACCTCAACGATAAAGTGTATCACCGACGATAAGATAATCTTTAGATTGGTATTGAATATGTCATTGTTCAGAGTGAGACGTATCAGGCCAAAATGTTTGAGTTTGGAGATAAATGATGAAATATCCATACCAAGGATCAGATGATCTGATCAGAAATAGAGACTCGTCAGGAATTGATGGTTCCGACGTAGTTGCAGTACTATCAGAGGGAAGGTCACAGAGAAGCTCTGCCAAAACCAAATACTTCTTTGACTTGGATTTGATGAATTCCAAATCAAATTCCTACAAAATGACAATCCATTTTGAATATTTTTCCCCTAGAAATTGATGTGATAAGATGTAAGTCATGGGGTTGAAATCCGAAATGAAAGTGGTCTTTCGGAGTCAGATATAGTGGCGAAATCTTTGAACAGCTTGAACAGCTGCCAAGGAAAATTTTTCTATGTACAAATACTTAACTTCTATATCATTGAGATTATGACTCAAATAATAGATTGGATGTTCAATTCCATATTCTACTTCGACCAAAACCATAGCAATGGTCATTTCAGCCACGAAAATATATAGGAAATAATCATTTTGATAATTAGGGGGGTACATTAATGATGCTCGGACAAGAGTATCCTCGACAACATCAAAAGAAGCTTGCGCAACTTGGTCCCAATGGAAGGGAACCCCCTTTTTCAAGAGTCCAATAAATACTTTAGCCATTTTGACGTATTTTGGAATGAACCTTCTTAGGAAGCTAGCCTTTCCTTGAATTTTCTATATCTAATGTAAATTTTATGGCCCAGGCAAATCAAGAATGGATTGAACCTTCAATGGGTCGATTCGAATTCCTTATTTTGAGACTATGAATCCAAGAAAACGACCAAAACCAACACAAAACACATATTTATGTGGATTGAGGAGTATTTTGTAGTGTCAGCAGCGTAAGAATATGGCTCTCAAATGCATCGGGTGATCAAGTCCCATTTCATGAATGTGCTGGTAAATCATCTAGATACGATTGAACAATGTGTTTGATGTCATTGAAAGCATAATCCATTGCTCTCTGAAAAGTTTCCCCAACATTATTTAAACCAAACAGAAGTTTCCTATAAGTGAATGTGCTCCAAGGATAGATGAATGTTGTCTTATTTTGATCCTCTGGGTGGATATTGCTGGAAAATCCATCCATGAATGAAAATATTACGCATCCAGCACAATCGTCGATAATCTAGTTGATAAAAGGGAGTAGGATAGTTATCTTTTGGACAAGCAAGATTGACGTCCTGATAATCAACGCACACTCTAATTGTTCCTTGTTTTTTCATGATAGGAACGATATTGGAAACCCACTCAGTCAGCGGAACAGGGTAAATGAAACCAACACGGAAAAAAATTTCAACTTCTACTTTTATGGTAGCAGGTTTCTTTGGATGAACATGACGAAGTCGTTGATGCATCGGTTTGACATTAGGATACATATTAATAGTGTGTTCAACAATACTAGTATCTATGCCTGGTATTTCCTCGTAAGACCAAGAAAATACATCACGAAATTCACGAAATAGAGAGTGATATGATTCAAGTTTTGATGGAGAACAAGATACACCGACATGAATATTTTCTACAACACCAGGTTTGGTCGAAATATCGATAGAAATGATTTCTTCAATATTTGATAGATTTCGCTCGGAATCGACTGAATTAATAGGTAAAGAATTCTAAGAGAAATTTTTGATTGATGGGTGATATAGTTCAGTAAGATGATTTTCTTCATAATTAGGAAGATGGGAACGATGATGATAATCTTCCCATGGTTCTCCTTCTGACATCATGGCTTCCAAAATATTATCATCTGTCAAGAACATTGAGGAAAATGGATCAGAAGGAGTACCAAAATCTAAGGAACGATCAACCCAAACAATCGACGATGTTGATTTTGGATTCGTCGCCCAAGCTAGATAGATTGGTTACTATGCCAGCTCAATAGGGCTGAGCGGCACAAACTCATCCAACATAAAAATTTTAGAATTACCTGTACTCTCCCTAAAGCCAGATAGAGTGGAAGAGATCATGTAGCAGGTCTCTATACTTGCAATTTTTGCCGACATCGCAAGCAGCCGTAATGCAAAGGTTCCAATGAGAGTGGAATCCTTTAAGAGTCCTACACCAATGTTCTGGAATTCTAGTTGAGGTATGTGAATGAACGGAATGCTTCCAATTACCTGCAAAGCAGAGGAAAAGAAATATAGCTGATTAATGACCATGATATTACCTTTATATGGAAAGGCTATCATTCTAAAATATGTAGAAACAATTGTAGTCATTGCATATACCCATGGTCTTCCAAGTAGAATATTATAGTCAAGGGGTCCGTCAACAACCTCGACATCAACATTCACTAATTTTCCCCCTAGTTCAACATGCAGGTTATTAATAATACCACAAGGCTTATATGTACGTCCATCGAAAGCCTTCAACGTCATTGATGATTGTGATAAGTGCAGCGAGCCAAGTGACTTCCAACAATCTAGAGACATAATGCATGTAGATGCTCCCTCATCAATAATAGTATGATGAACAAGGTGATTGAGAACATTTACTTGTATGGAGAATGCCAATTCTTCTGGTATTTGTGGCACATAGCCCGTATGATTAAAGACGACAATATTAGAATCAGTCGGATTAATTCCACCAATAGCCGACAACAAAGCCTATTTTTGGGAGGGCAAATTTTGTAATACCTCAAGAGCAGACATAGCTGAAGGGGATTGAGCCAAATATTCAACTATATTATAATTTTGAGCAGCTCTTACTTGAGGATTGTATGTCAATTTGTGAGTTACTCCCATTGGTGGCTTGATTGTCAATTTAGGAATAGCAGTAGGTGGTATTGATTCCGTAGACAGATTCATAGTCGAGGTAGTAGGTTGATCAATGGCCTGAATACCATAATATTTATTGCACATTGACACCAAAATATATGTTGAAGGTTTTGTGATGGATAACATAAGTACTTGGGAACTAGAAGCTGGACCTGTAACAACCATGTTTGTGTCCGGATTTGGAAATGGGTCAAATGTATCTGTCAACATAGCTGACGCATGGGAAGTCTTGATGATTTTTGAGACTTCAGTGCAGTGAGGAAAATCCCTAACAAATTTTTCCTCATTATAGATTATGCATGGATAACGAGGTTTCCTAGGTCCAGACAATTGATCAGATGATCTTTCCTGTGGGTTAGAAGTTTGATTTTTCTTAGATTTCCCTTTTTTCTTACTTCTGGGTTGCTTGCCACTTTTTCCTTTGTCAAACGACATGAAATTAATATTGAAAGGAGTAGGATCATATGCAGTAGTATGATGTATGCTTGTAGTACCAATCAAGCCGTCTCCGGGATGAGAGTCCTTTAATTGAGGATGAACATTAAAGTTAGATCTCGGTGCATTAGTAATTTTTTCATAAAGCATGCCAGACTGAGTATAAATCAAGTCTAAATATTGGGCACGAGCGATAACCTTCTCTTCAGTGATGACGCCACCCTTAGCCACATCCTCAGTTATAGATGTTAACATGGGCTTAATGAACCATTCAGCAAGGAGCTGATCTGGAACAAATGTCTTAGCCATTCTACGACGACAACGCCACTCATGAATATGATCTGAAATGTGAGTAGCATTAGTATGTTTGAAATTGGTCAAGAGTTCCGTTCCAGTTTCATATCGTATGGGTAACTAGAAATGATTAAAAAAGATAGTATCTAGGGCAGTGAAAATATCAAAAGAAGCTCTAGGTAACTCATTGTACCATTTTGTAGTCAAACCTGTGAGCATACGCTAGAAAAGACTTAGTCGAACAAAATCATCATTCATAGAGTTTGATGAATACCATAAATGATAAGTTATGACATGAGTCGATGGATCTTCTCCAGGGTTTCCATTGAACTTAGGAATATCTGAGGGTAATTTGTGAGGTATCATCGGCCACCAAGGAGCATAGTTGATTAGATAAATGGTTAGCCGAGTTAAATATAATAACTCTAAAGTTACAACAAAGGGCAACTGCCTATTAAGGTCAGGTTGAGAATAACCAGGGTAAGATGGAATTTCTTGAGTAACAGGACTTTGAGCACCAACATAAGGAATCTGCTGCTGGTAACCCAGATAGGGGTTATTTTGAAAAGAAAACACTTGAGGATTATGTTGACCAAAACCTGGATATGATACTTGTTGAAATGAAGTCTGAGGTATTTGCGCCTGAGGCTGCCAAGGAGTCTTTCCACCAATCATGGAAAATTTTAGGGGCTAATATTCGCAGGTGGGCTAATTTTCCATGGTTTTTCCAAAAAAAAGATTCACCAATTTCCATTTTTTTGTAAAAATGATTCGCCCAAATTTTACAACATAAAATTATTTTAGCTTAAAAATAGCCAAAATTATATAGAGACTGTATATAAAATCATTATAAATTTGTATAATTTTACAAACATATCAATAAAGTTTTATAGTTCACATATTAGGGACTAGTGAAATTCACCAATGTTTTAAACTTCAAGATAATTTTCCATCCTTAAAATTATCCTTGCCACCAATGTTATAACCAAAATTAGAATAACTTGGATTTGATTGATAGGTATAACCAGGTTGTGGCTATGACATCCCATAAAATGGTAAACCAACTTGTGAATAAATGATTCCGGCTACAGGTTATTGTAAATTAACCGAAGTATTTGGAGTTTGTGGACCCAACATTTGAGGGTATTGAGTTGAAGGACCCATTTGATAAGGTTTTTGTACAACATTTTGATTTTGTAACAGGGGTAAAGATGTATTAACAAGTGGAAATGATGTGGGTGTAATAGGTTGAACTGGTTGATACGAGTGTACAACCACTTATGGTTGGATAGGAAAAGTGGGTTGCCATTGACAAACATTCATTTCGACATTAGGTTGACCAGAAATTGACGGAGTATTGTCATAGTGGGTGACCAAAGGTTGCCCCCCAACTTGAGGAGGATAATAAGATGAAAAATATTGCTCTCTAAATGTTGGGATTCTAGTTGATATGGTACTTAAAGGAATAGACCCTGAAGGACCAGCTTGATATTTCCCTGATGATGTGTATAAAGAATCAAGCCGTTCAGTACTCACTATAGGATTACTAGTTAGAATACTAGACGATGACATTGGTAAAGTCCATGGTTTTGAAGATGCACCAGAGAAAATTCCAGATAATGATTTGTAACCTGATGGGATAATAGGGCCACCATGAAAATATGACTTTGGTGAAGTTATAAACATTGGTGAGGTAGCTAGGGCAGGTGTTGACATAATTGGAACAGATGGCCTGACCGAAGATGTTGGTTCAGGCATGGTTACTTGACCAAATGTATACCCTTGAATCGACGGGAGTTTGAATGGGAACAGGATCAACAAAAGCAGATGGTGACAATTGAGGAAAATACTCATACAGGTAAAGGTCCTTCCCAAAATGGGTTGGAGTCAAAGGTGTCTCGTCTTGTGGGATTTTTTTAATTGCAATTAAACCAGGTGGAAGTATTTCACCGTTAGGCCCAAAGTATATTTCAGGTGTTTGACTGTGTGATATGGGAGACTCAATGTCTACAGAAATTTGTGGGATGACCAAGGCATGAACAAATTCTGGTTGTTCGACTTCAGGATTCAGATGTTCTGGCAAATAAGAGACAGGATCTGGATCAATTTCTTGTTGAACAATGTCAGGTCCAAGAGGTATGGTATCACTGATTGGATGGAGTGTGACCAAGGGTAGCTGTGAGGACTTCGTTTCGACAATAGTAGACGGACCGAGATGTGTAGAAACAAATTGAGCTAACTCTGGTATATGGGAAGATGATGTTTCACCAGAGGTACAAATTTTACTTGATTCGGCAGAGTGTGATCGCCTTCGCCTACCAGAAGTAACTTTTGGTGCTAATGGTGGTTTTAATGCTAATCTATGCGAACGACGGGGGAAAGGATTTTTTTCTTCCACGAATACTGATTTATTTTAACCAAGAACAAATAAACAAAATAAAAGGGTAATTCTAGGAAAAAGGTTTACCAAGAAACTGTGAACTGCAGAATACCTCCTGGCGAACCAAGAAGGACGGGCATGCAATCTCCTCGAATGTTGTGTTTGGTGTATCACAATTTACAAGGCGACGACTCAGTTCACTATGGATGGAGAGCACCTAAAAGTTGTCCTCCCAAATATACTCGAAGGTACATGGAGGCCCAAGTCTATATTAGCACTGTCTGATGAGAAACTGCACAGTGAGAGCACCCCTTTATACTTTTCGTACTTTAACACCTCCCGATATACCCGAAAGTACGTGGACGAGCTACGATATACTTACGTACGTGGAGTGAGGTATCACACTCGGAATGTATCACAGACAAGTTAACGACAACTACTATGTTTTACGATGCCGGAACACGTTTCTAGCCTAGACCTTCTAAATGTTATCGTTATGGTTCCAATTCTTTGTTAGGTAAATTGAGATAAATTTTTAGTTGATCTTGTTTATCAATTTTCCTTTCAAAGGTTCACCGCGATGATGTATTGGAAATTCCTAAAATGAAAACTAAGAATGATAAGAAATCTTTCACTTTTAGTTTTTCAATAGCTACTAGATGGAAAGAACAATCAATTTGAGAGAAAACAAATCAAAGAATACAAACTAAATGCATATTTCCTAATTGTTCCTTTTTGCAAAACACACAATCCACTACATGCAAATGCAGGTTTTTCTTTTCCAGTTTCTTTAATGTTATGAATGTAGAAAAGAAACTAAGTGCACTAAATCAATAAAAAAAAATGCCTTTTAATTTTGAGAAATGAGGAATATAAACAACAATTTCTCTTTTGAAGGAAAAATGAGGAATTAAACAATAATTTTTCCTATTAGGAAACGAAGAATTTATGGCAATTTCCTTTTCAAAAGAAAACAGATCTAATGCGACAATGAAAATAATTTGAAATTAATTCATCAATGATAAAGAGAAACACTTTAAACAAACATTAAACAAACTATTCTTTCAAAGGAGGAAGAAGTAGATAATTTCACTGGTCAATATGAGGCTTTAGGCTTTTCAAAACATAGCAGAGAACAAACTGAAAACAAATTGTAATGAAGAACTCAATGGAATATGGATGCTTTCAGGAGGCAATGTAGTCTCTAAAGAGAGACAGTTCTTTGAAACGCATGCCTGAAAGGGAGACAATGCTATGAAAAGCACCGTGTCCTGTCCAACAGTGCGTTGGGCGCAGTGTACAGTAAAAAACACAGCTGTTTAACAAACTTCTAATGCAAATTTGGATTTGAAAAAAACTAATATTTATGAGTAAAAGCTACTGGGTGAATAAATAGAGAAAATAAGAGACAAATACATCTAGGATGAAGGGTAAACTCCCCAGCGGAGTCACCAATTTGTTATGCGAAATTATGAATTACGAATCAAACATTCTTCCCTAGATAGGTGCTTATCTAGAACAACAGATTAAATAATTTGCGACTACTTTTCCTAACTGTAAATAGACACAGAATAGATAAAAGAAATTACTTGGAGTCCAAGCACTTCCTATTCTCCTTCTTTCGCTCTTGCTGTAGCTTCAAATCCAAGCTAGATGTCCGAAAATATTTCCTGCAAATATGAACACTAAACAACAAAAGATAGCAATAATACAAATGTCTATTCAATTTATTTAGTTAAATCAACAAACCATAAACCATATACATTATATAAGAATTCATAATATGGAAAACATGAGCTTATACAGATACATATGTGGGAAAGTAAGCAACAATCTTTATTAATGGATAGAAGGGGAGGTTACAACCCAGTGATTGATTTGAAGTGACCATCCCCAGCAACATCCCAGCCTCATCACAATGCAAATCTCTCTAGCAGCATGTTACAAAAATCAAATCCTAAATTGAAATTCCACCAGCATTTCTCTACTCAAATTATTCCTTATCAAACACTAAGATCTGTGCTCAATTTATAGAGGAGATAAAGGTAGTTTTACAATCAATGAATTTCCAATTATAGCTAAGACATGTTCCCAATCTTGTATATGTAAAATGGACACATGGATTCGAAGTTTGACACATGTGAAATCTTCTAGAAGGTATTGGCCAAGTGGAGATTTTGGAACAATGAGAATTTCACTCCCAATGTGACCAACACACCTATGAGTGTCGGGAAGTGCTTTGCAGAGCAGCCTTGAATGGGGCTACCTGCATATGCAATGCACTTAGTCCCTTTAGAGGCAGCGTTGATGATCTCTCATATGATATATTATAAACTTCAAATCTTTGAAACCTTTGCAGATGAAAGACATGAATTATTTTTCTTGTTCTTTGTCTTAGGGAATGTAGCAACTGAAATGATAGGAGAAGATAGACCCTATTCATTGGTACTGGAGATGATTTACAGTTAACCAGGTCATTGGAAATGATGCCCAAATTGACCTATAACAACAATGATATGTCATATGTTTGGGTATTCAAATACAACCAAGTTTAAAGAAGATTGGAAACCCCTAATAGAAGCAGCCTCTAATGGCTATATCCTTGATTGGGCCAATATTTTGTTTGATAATTTGATTAGATTTATCACTGTCTATAGAGAAAATCATAATCTTGCCCCCAATATAGTCACCCCTTTTAATATGAGTTCATTTATCTTAGATGTTGTTTGTTTTTCTACTGAATTTCCATCATTTGGATGGAAATGGACCGGAGAAGTCAAAACCCCCATCTTTATATAGTTATTATTCCTATGGGAATAAAAATACCACTCCAATATGTTTAAAATATGAAATGATATAATTCTCCGAGTTTTTCAGGTCATTTTTGAAAGGAAAATTTCTGGAGTCACCCATGAAGCCAATAGAAATCTCAGGTCCTAGAGGAAGATGGTTTGGTGAGGAATTTTTCACGTAAATCCAAGTTTTTGGAAGTCAGCCTTGTCCTTATATATTCCAGATAAATTATTGGCCAAAGAGATTTCTTATTAGCCCGTAGGTAATGGGTTGACTAATTTTTTTAAAGAAGCCAAAAAGACATTGTGGGAAACTTTTCCTATCACATGTGGGTCATAAAATATCAAAAATTTCAATCATGCATGTCTTGAAATTGATCGATTAAAACCTTTCAATTTTACAGTTCTGCCAAACAGAAGTTATGATACATATGGTGTTTCCAAAGAAATAACAAATCAAGTGAAGTTATGATCATTTGCAAGCAAGCCTGATAAATTTGATGATGTGTTTAAATCAATTCTATAATTCTCAAGGGTTTTGCAAATAACAACTGTGAGATTCAGTCCAAAAGAAATAATACAATTCAAACAATATTTTCAACATAGGAATTCTCATTTTTCTAGAATACATGTTCCACAGGCCAATGCCACAACAAATTCCAATTCCTCAAGTTCAGATTCAATTGCCAGAAGCAGAACAAGTTCAGATTCAAATTCATCAAGTTCAGATTCAATTGCTAGAATTCGAACAAGTTCTGATTCTGATTCCTCCAGTTCAAGTACAAGTATCAGTGGTAGAACCAGAAATCGTAAATGTTCCACAAGAAGAGAGATTTAATCAAGACTAGGAAATTTTTGAAAAATCATTATCTGATACTAAAACTTCTGCTGACCAGAATTCTATTTTGTTAGAAACTCTTCCCGCTGAATATTCTATAAGAAAAACTGTTCATATGGGTGAATCAAGCATTAAACAATTATCCTCTAATTTAAACGGTTCAGGAGATCAAATAGAAATTCGAGAAATCTCATTCACTGCAGAGGTTTTCAAAATTTCTATTCAGTAAAATCAGACACCAAGGACCAATGGCATAGAGGAGAGACAAGAAGAAACAATGTCATATGACATGGAGATTATCACTTCTTTTCCAACAATAGAAATAATTCTGAAGATTGAATAAATACGTCCTTTGGATGTATTTTACAGTCCAAAGCATAAAGTTGTTGTATCGAGGTCAAAGAAGAAGTGAAAGATTGAAAATTATCCATAAATACCTATGGACACAACATCAATGCAAGTTCTGTGGAAAGGAACAAAATCAACTCCAGGAAAAGAACTTGGCCGATTATCTCAGTTTGCAGGTGCTTATGCAGATGTAACTATTCATAAGGAAACAAATATTATGTCATTAATCATGGAGAAATATCAAAAAATGACTCAATGGAGAAAAGTTTCTTCGAGGAAAAACAAAGACTAGAGCAGGAGTTTCAATCAAATATTAATAATCTGCAAATCGAGTTTGAAGGTATCAAACTCAAACTTGAGAATGAAGCTAAAGAAAAGGATTTAATAGTCCAGCAACTACATCAAAACATTCAAAAATTCCAGGAGAATCCAGAACTTAATGAGGTAAAGAAAGAAGCAACTGGGCAAACATTGCTAGTAAACCAATAGACAATTTTCTATCCAAAATACCAACAGATTCAAGAGCAGATTAAAATAAGTGATCAGTTAGTCACTCAAATTTTTGATTTGAGGATTTATTCTGAGGAAACTGATGATAAAGTGTCTAAGTATCTATATTGGCAAGACACACTGCAAGGGAGAGCGACCGATCTTCCTCGCCTTGAAGAATCAATAAAGGACACAATATTTGGAGACTGGGACATGAAAATGAAATTTGCAAAATTAGCTATCATCAGAGCTAAGAACATGTCTTTTAACATCTCTGAATATATTAAAGATTCTCTTCTGCAAGCTAATATTATCCAGGATATTCTAAAAGATACTATGCCTGAAGTCAACCTTTTGAAACAATATTGGCAGGGAACATCAAGCAGGAAGCTCTTGACATAGAAAACTTGACAAACATAATCATGGAAGTTTACGGGTATCTGTTGATCAATCCAGAAAGTCAATTGGGAGTGTTGAGGTGTCACTCCAGTGCAGCAGTTCAACTTCTTCCAACACTCAATGATGTAATATTCACGGGCCAGATGAGAATGCAGCCAATGCGTCCCCCCTAGCTCGAATATATGATCAAAGCTCTCCAGCTCAAGGAACAATTAGAGAAAGGATCCGAGAAACAGTCTTAAGAGTGTTAGACCTACTGCATTTTAATTTCCTTGCTTTTAGTTTATAGCTTAGATTATATTAAGAATACTTCTTTCACAAGTATTTTATTTTTGTAATATTAATTAGTATTTAAACCCCTTTCATGCATTTAGAAAGGGGTCCAAATTTTTGAGAAGGCGACTTCTGGAACTTACACTATTGTTTGAACAAAAGTATATAATTGAAAGTTTGAGCCCAGAGGCTATCTTTTCATAACTAATCTATGATGCAATGGGTACTATTATCTGTGTATTAATTGTTTTATGCTTTTGAGATGATAGAAAACTTGTTTCTATTTATTTGTATCTTTCTGATAAGCATTGAAATGATATATATTCTTATTAATATTGATAAAATGTATTGAATGATATGTTGTTAGATAAGTGACTTTGAAAGATGTTATATGATTAATGTTCTTCATCAACTAAATCAATTACATTGAGTTAGTTTCTTTAATGTTCTTATATTCATTTTAGTATTCAAATGATCTATATTGTTTCATACTTATGAATTATTACTCTGTAATCATATAAATCGATCTATCCCGAGAAGCGGTTAGAATTAGTTTTATTTCTGATATTAGTAGAATAGATCACTCCATTCATGTTGATTTTATTCCATTTTTTAAAAACTCATTTTATACGGGAAACTGGTCCCTATATCCCCAGTTGGACCTACCATTTCAACGGAAAAGGAGTAGCAAGGAGTTGCACTAACCTCCCGACTGAGTGGAATCCGTGATGTTGAGAAAGTCACTCTCTAGCCTTCAACATTTTTGGTGCTAGAAGGAGGGCATCTGACTATGTATGGAAGATAAAGTTGAATCTCATTTGAAAAGCCAACATAGGATTCAAACTCCATCCAAAGTTTCTATAGCTTCTAGATCTCGCTCATTATCTCCAAGTCATAAACCTAAAGCTGCAGAACCATTTCTTATATCTCCTGAAACATTACCTTTTATATCTTCTTTAGAATATATTCCTGAATCTCCTGAGGTTCACTCTTTGATTGAAAGATTAGAACAAATATCTATATCTCCATATAAAACAGCCAAATCAGAAATTTCTAAAGAAATTATTACATATAAATTTTGAAGTACTGGTGTGTTAACTCGATCACAAAGTGAAAAAATTGGGATAAATCCTTTTGATTTTCCTATTTTATCTCATCTAAAGAAAAAAACCACATCAACATCTCAATTAGGTATCAGTTAGATCGCATCATCTTCATTGCCATTCACTTCAACCATCTCTTCTAATCAACCCATTTATTTTCATCAACCCATTTCTAATCAAACAAATAGTGCTAGTATAAGTAGTACTATTCCAACAGTAATTTCTTCTCCATCCACATCTGCTTCTGTACCCACTACCTCATCTTCACAAGAACCAACTCAAGCATTGGCCAATCTACCATGGGTTAATCCAGGAGTTGTGCAAATGCAAAATTTACATCCTCTCCCTGATCTTCCAGAAAAGTGGTTACCAAAATATAATCCCGATGATGGTCTTCCTGTTGAAGAACATCTCAATAATTTTAGGTTGGATATGAGTCTCCATGGTATGCAACATGAAGATGTTGTAGTAAGATTGTTTCCTTATACTTTTCAAGGATCTGCAGAATCCTGGAATTTTTCCCTCCTTTCGAGTTCAATAGGAGATTGGAATAATTTTCAAGACCTATTTCTTGCTAAATATGGTGATGAAGGACAATTGCGTCCTTAATCAATGATATTTCTAATTTAAAATATAGTTCAAATGAAAAGATCAAATATTTAAGTTATTGAATAAAATTCCAGTTGCCTCTCGACTAGGATTGGATATACAAATAGAGTGGTGCATATCTTCTCTTCCTTCTAATATACCACTATTTGTAGATAGAGCTAATAAGCCTACCCTTGTAGAAAATATGAAGTAAGCCTTGTCTGTAGAAAGAAGAATCGTAGCTTTAGAAAAGAAAACTGAGTTAGAAAACAATAAATCTAAAAAAGTAACATTCAAAGATGATCAAAAGAAGAAAAATCCTAAAGACCCTTTCGATCTTGAAGGATTGCAAAAGGTCCTGAAGACCATGTCAAACGAAAGGTTGAAATCAAAAAACAAGCTGCTGAGACCTTTACTAAAAAAACCTTTAGATCATTTAGAAAAAAATCAGTCATCTGTATCACAGCCTCCTAATATCATTTCTAATGTTGAATCTGAAGAAGAAGAAGAAGTTACAGCTTCTACCAACGAATCTCAAGATGAAGAAATAACAAAATTACTTGGATTATGGGACTTTATCTTACATTCATATGATGAAGAGATAAAATCTAAAGCAATGCCTATTAGCACTATAAGTAAGGCTTCCACCGAACCAAATCAATCAATTAAAAAGCAGAAGGTCCCAACTTCTATTGCTAAAGACAAACCTGTTAATAAAAAACCACCATTCAAACCATCTCAGCAGGTTATTACTGAATCTCAGCCCATTAAATCTGTACCCAATCTTCAATCTAAAACTTTGGTAGTTTCAGATACTATTGAATGCAATATTGTTGAGGATATGAAGAAGATTAAGGCCAATATTTCACTTCATGAAGTTAGAAAATTAAAGCAACAACATAATATTTTATTGAAATATTTAAATGTAGTTACTGCATCTCCTCTTCCTACAACTGTTATTGCTAAAACTGCTAATGGAATAGGCAAGCTTCCAATTGACAATTCAAAAAAATTAAATTCTTCAGATGCTATTTTGATTGGTGATAGATCCAATTCTCATACACCTCCTTTCCTCTTAACTTATGAAATATACAATAGAAATGTTCATAACTATTTGATTGATTCTGGAGCATCATCCAATATAATTCCATATTCAATTTGCGAAAAGTTAAATATCACACCGCAGAAATCATCAGTTAACATAGTTCAATTGGATAAAACAAAAGTTAAGGTCCTAGGAGAGATCAATTGGGTAAGTATTCGGTTGTCATCAAATCCAAAATTTGCTCAAATTACCGATATAATGATTATCGATATCCCTGAATTCTACGGTTTAGTTCTTAGCAGAGACTAATTTGAAAATTTACATGGATATTTTGCAATAGTCTGGTCTCACATGTGGCTTCCATACAGTGGAAAACCCAACCAAATTAGATTTGATCGCGATTTAAAGCATATGAAATACTTAGTTACAGATATAGGAGAAGAAAACAAACCCATAGCATTCAATAATAATATTTTGGGTAATTATTTTTCCGATTAATTTTTGGGTAACTTGAATGCTAAAAGTTCACCTTTCTTGATCGATTCTATTAATTCACAAATAGAAAATTTTTCCCAAAATAATTCTTCCAAATGCTTAAATTTCGAAGAAGAAACAGAGATGCATTCTCCATTTTGGAAAATTTTCTTTGATGGATTGGGATCCAATGATGGTGCAAGAGTAGGATGCGTCCTTCTTAATCCAAAAGGTGAAAATAAACTATGCTAGATTGTATACTTGAGTTTGAATGCACTAACAATATTGTTGAATATGAAGCTTTAGTTCAAGGTCTTCGTAAATCAATAAGTCTATATATACAATATATTCAGGTATTTGGAGATTCAGAAATTGTCGTAAGACAAGTACGAAACACCATTCACTGTCTCTCAATTCACTTGAAACATTATCAATCTTTGGTTCAAGATCTCACATCTAATTTTTTAGCATTCAATATATCTCCTATTCCTAGATCACAAAATGCTAATGCTGGTCTTTTGGCTAACATTGCATCCAAGCTAATTCTGCTTGAAGATTTTAGTCCTAACAGATTCTTTATCGAATTGACTTTTTGTCCATTTGTGCCAGATAATGTTATTAATTGGCGAGTCTTCAATGATGATGATGACATTTTAAGTTTTCTTACTTCTGAAAAATCTTATGATGATCAAATTCTAGATGAAGGTGAACATGATAATCAAATCAAGAAACAAGTTGATAAGAATATTTTACCAAAATATGTGGTAAAACTTGAATATTTATATGATTTAAAAGACAGATTCAAAAAAATCAACAATTGCAAACTACAAAGTTCTACTTTGAAGTACAAATTAGTTAATTTAGGATCTGAGAATCAACATTGAGATATAAATCTAGGTCTTACCCTTTCACCTGAAGAAACTTAATGCGTTCATTTCATTATTGAAGAGATACAAAGATATTTTTGCATGGAATTATGAAGATCTTAAAACCTACAACCCATATGTCATTCAACATATTATTCCTATGGTACCTGGCGTTCATCCCATCCAACAAAAGCTCAGGAAAATACATCCAAATTTGGAAACTAAAATAAAAAATGAGTTAAACAAACTTTTGAAAGTTGACCTTATTTTTTCTGTTAGACATTCAAAATGGGTTTCTAATCTAGTAACTATAAGGAAAAAGAATGGTGATATCCTTATTTGTATTGACTTTAGAAATATAAACTAAGCATGTCAAAAGGATATGTTTCCTTTATCTTCAATGGAACAAGTTTTACAGTCAATATGAGGTTTAGAATTAATGTCCTTTTTAGATGGATTTTCAGGATATAATCAAATTTTGGTTCATCCGGACGATCATTTAAAAACTACATTCATAACAAAGTGGGCAACCTATGCATACCAAAAGATGCCATTCAGATTAATGAATGCAGGAGCAAATTTTAAAAGGGCCATGGACATTGCCATTAAAGAATTGATAAATCAAACAGTGGTCCTATATCTTGATGATATAACCATATATTCAAAAAAGAGAAACAATCATTGGCATGAATTAAAATAGATATTTGAAAGATGCATAAGATTTGGAATTTATCTTAATCCAAAGAAGTCAATTTTTTCTTTAAGTGAAGGTAAACTTCCTGGTTTTATCGTCTCAAAAAATGGAATTTGTATTGATATTGACAGGATTAAAACAATTTCAAAAATTCCACTACCACATAACAAAAAATTGATCCAATCCTTTTTAGGATAAATAAAATTTGTGAAAAGATTCATTCCATATTTTTCACATATTGTCCTTCCATTGCAAAAGATAATAATAAAAGATGCATTTTTTAAATGGTTAGAATAGGAAAAGGAAGCATTTCAAATTATTAAACAAGCAATCATTGATGTTCCCTCTCTCTCAACTCCAAATTTTAACAATAATTTCATTCTATATACTTTTACTTCTGATCTATCATATGCTGTCGTATTAACTCAACCAGATGATAAAAATATGGAAACTCCAATTGCCTTTTTTAGTTCTAATTTTCAAGGAGCTAAATTAAAATATACAGGAGTTGAAAAACAAGCATTTGCAGTTTATAAAGCGATGAAATATTTTTTCCCTTTTCTTCTGAAATATCATTTCAAAGTAATTGTTCCTTTCTCATCGGACATACAACTACTTATACAAAAGGAATTAGGAGAAAAGAGAGCCAATTGGGTAATTGCCATGCAAGAATACCACTTAGAAATTAAACTTGCTAAAATTTTTAGAGGACAGGGGTTTTGCAGATTGATAATAGGAATGAATGATGCATCACTTGATGAGGTAACTGCTACTCTTGAACAGTTCACTGAGGTAATCAATATTAACCCTTAATCTCAATATTTTTATTTAATATTTTATCTAAAGAATGGCTATGCACCACTTAATTTAGATTCCAAAATGAAAAAAGAATTAAGATTGAAGGCTAATCAATATCAATTAGTCAATGATGTATTATTCAGAAAAAATTACAATTATGTTTTTCTCAGAAGTCTTGAGAAAATTGAAATACTTAATGTGCTTCAGGAACTTCATGATGGACCAGTAGGAGGACATTTTGGTGGAGATACCACAACCCATAAAATTTTACACGCAGGTTATTATTGGCCAACATTATTCAAAGATGCACATAGCTATGTAATAAATTGTAAAACTTGTCAAACTATGGTAGGAAGACAAAGAAAAGCTTCCATGCCACTTCAACCAGTCAATATGGAACAACCTTTTCAAAAATGGGGACTCGATATAATAGGTGAAATCGTTCCTCATTCTTCTAAGAAACATAAATATATATTTACTGCTACAGATTATTTTACAAAGTGGGTAGAAGCAGTGCCTCTGAAGACAACCAACTCTGAAAATATTATTGATATCATTGATCTATTTATCATCACAAGGTTTGGTGGCATTTATGCTTTAGTATTTGAAAATGCATCTTATTTTTCTGGAAATACCATGATAGAATTTGCTTTGAAGAGAGGATTTAAATTGAAATATTCTGTGAATTATCATCCTCAAGGAAATGGTTTCGCCGAATCCACAAATAAAAATATCATAAGAATAATTAAACGTGCCATTGATCAAAACCAGAAGAATTGGCACAAAGCTTTGACTTTTGCATTATGGGCAGATGGGATAACTAGAAAAGCTTCAATAGGAAATTCTCCCTTTCGATTGGTATATGGGAAGGAAGTAGTTTTACCTTTAAACGTAGCTATCCCATCAACAACCCTAGTATAATTCATTAACAAATAACCTTTTTCTTCATTACAATCAAGATTGTCTCAAACAATTAAAATGGAAGAAGAAAGAGAAAAGTGTAAAATGGTACATAATCATCATCACCAATTGATCAAAATTCCATTTGATTCAAATGCAATTAAAACTAAACAATTTGAAATCTTAGATTTGGTTTTGAAATGGGATAAAGCACATGAGGACAGAGTAAAAAACACAAAATTTCAGAAGCTCTAGCTTGTCCTTTTCAAATAAGCGAAAAAATAGTTCCATCAACTTTTATTTTGCAAAACTTACAAGGGAAGAAGGAAAATCTTCTTGTTAATGGACTTATCCTCAATAAACACTTTTCTTGAAAGAACGAGAAGTTATTTTGTAAAATATGTACATACTTTAGTTTATAATAAAACAAGTTTTTGTAATTTTACGCAAAACACGAAACACTTCATCATTTTTATTGAACTTGAAAGTTTTAATCTTCAAAGATATAAAAATAGGAAATAAATCATTTTATTTAAATCTCTATTTCTTTAGAAAATTTTGATTCAAAGTAGCCAAATTCGAAAGAAGAATTTTTCTAACCAATGTAAATTGAAAAATTATTTTGACATGAATCAAGTTTGAAAAGTTATTTTTACAAAGTATAGGATTTTGTTGAAGTATTAGCATCTTTTTCTTAAATGGTCGTCCAAAAGCTCATAAGGAGCAAAATGATATCCTCCCCATTCATTTGTATTAGATATGTTTCAAAGTATAATTCAAAAATATAAAAAAATTTAAACTTGAGAGGTGTCATTGCGATTCGACTCATCATGTTCATAGGAAATCAGTAAACTTGAGATTATCAAACTGGCTACCAAACCAAAGATAATGGCTCTAGGCTTAAAAACTTGAGACAAGGGATCTCATCACAAGCCATATTGTTCAAATTTACTAATAACCAGTGAATGACATTATCACTTATGGCTAACAAACCAAGATAATGATTTTAAAGTAACAAAAATAAAAAATAAACTATATTACCTTTGGAGATATCAATTACGTTATGAATGGGATACAGGATCATTTTGGTTAAATAGTAACCCCATCGAGGCTATGAACGTCTGCTCACAACAGAGGCTCTACTAGTGACTAACAAGTTCATCAAACAAGCTTAAATTTGACTGAATTCCTACTTATCTTTTCAACTTATTACAATTTGATTCATTTAGAGAAAAATTTCATTTGCAAAAGTAAGAAAAAAAATTTCAAAGTAAAACCAAGCTATTTGAATTGAACTTTATCTATAATAAAGATAGATTTCAATTATTTATAATTCCCTAAAATAATGTCTTTTTTAGTATTAATATTTATCAGAGATTCTAAATTCATCCAGTGTATCGCCAATTGTTGTAGTATTACAAAAACTTCCCATTTTTTTAGATAAATAATATAAAAAGAATAATGGGGACCCTTTTAAAATAATTCTTAAGGTTAAATCAATTTCAGAACTTAGAAATTTTAACCTATTAGATTAAGTTTTGTTTTTTTTCATACAAAACATAAGAAAATCGTGAAGAAGTTCTCGAAGGAACCCATAAAGGATTAAGAGTACAAGGAGCGGGAAATAAATCACCTAAGTATGAATCACTGAAACAATAAACAAGCGATAAGCAAGATGTTGAATCACCGATATGTGAAATGTCGAAATGCCGATGAACAAGCTTGCGAAATATGTCATATAATATATAGCAATATCGAAAACTATCATACAACATATGCCATTACCACATTCTGTCATTTAATAGGAAAAAAACATCGCAATATCGCACGTTCACATATCGCACATTGCTGTGAAACGTCAAAATATCGGTAATAATTAAAATGCCGATTTACGGATCCCAATAAGATAAAAATTGTCAAACTCACACAAAGAAAATACTATCAATTTAATGGTAATTCAGTTGTTTTATGATTTCAAGGTTTGTAAACAATTTTATAATTATTTTAGATTTAATATCAAGGATTCCCATTATGCATGGATTAAGGTGGTACAACAGTTAATAGAATTTGACGTGATCTAAACATACGCTCTCCGGTTTTTCTTTAACATGGTAATACTAGAAACTCGAGCATAAAAGGATGTTGTGGTTTCTTAAAGCATGAAGGAAGCTTGCCACCCCACCACAGTTAGTTTTTCAGCAAGAAGAAGATTACGAGATGGCTCCTTTAGTCTTAGACACAACATGCAACCCAAAAATTGGTTCCTCGAGCTGGGAAGGGATTTATAATGTGTTTGAGAACAAGAATCCACAAGTAATTTTGAATATGAAGGTTGTAGCTGATGATTCTGCATCCTCAGATTCAGACTCATGGTCCGACACAACTAACTCTTTTCTACACAAAGTTGTTGCGCGTCCTAAAATGTTGCCATATACTGACTTAGTAATATGGCTACTATATCATGTGGACACCTAAGATAAACAAATTTTTACCAAAACAGAACAGTCATTGGTTCTCTCAGGCCTACAGATTTCAAGGAAATGTAAAAATTACCTCAACCCCAGAAAAATATATGACAATCATTTCATCCAGGAATTTATGTGAGAGAATGAGCATCCTACAAATGTGAATAAGGATAAGGAAATGATCGTAATCGACATAAATGCGATGATAAGGGTATGTACTCAGTAGTTTCTCTTAAAAGCCCTTTCTCGCAAATTGTTGCAATGATGTGTCATTTTTTTGGGTATTCAAATACAAACACGTTTAAAGAAGATTGGACACCCCTGATAGAAGCAGCCTCTGATGGATATATCCTTGATTGGGCTAATATTCTATCTGATAATTTGATTAGATGTATCATGGTCTATATAGAAAATCATAATCTTCCCCCCAATACAGTCACCCCTTTTTATATGAGTTCATTTATCCTAGATGTTGATTTTTTTTCTACTGAATTTCCATCATTTGGATGGAAATGGACCAGAGAAGTCAAAAACCCCATATTTGTACAGTTAGAATTCCTTTGGGATTCAAAATACCATTCCCATATGTTTAAAATATGCAATGATATAATGCTCCAAGTTTTTCAGGTCATTTTTGAAAGGAAAATTTCTAGAGTCACCCATGAAGCCAATAGAAATCCAATAGAAATCTCAGGTCTATAGGAAGATGGTTTGGTGAGGAATTTTTCACGTACATCTGAGTTTTTGGAAGTCAGGCTTGTCCTCATGTCCTACCCTTATATATTCTAGATAAATTATTGGCCAAATATATTTATTATCAGACCGTAGGTAATGGGTTGGCTAAATTTCTGAAAGAAGCCAAAAATACATTGTGCCCAACTTTTCCTATCAAATGTGGGTCATACACTGTCGAAAATTTCAAGCATGCATGTCTTGAAATTGATCGATTAAAACCTTTCAATTTTCTAGTTCTTCCAAACATAAGTTATGATACATATGGTGTTGCCAAAGAAATAAAAAATCAAGTGAAGTTGCGATCATTTGCAAGCGAGCCTGATAAATTTGATGATGTGTTTGAATCAACTCCAGAATTCTCAAGGGTTCTGCAAATAGCAACTATGAGATTCAGTCTAGAAGAACTGATACAATTCAAAAAAATCGTGAACAGAGGAATTCTCATTTTCCATATTACATGTTCCAAAGGCCAATGCCACAACAAATTCCAATTCCTCAAGTTCAGATTCAATTGCCATAAGAAGAAAAAATTCAAATTCAAATTCCTCAAGTTTAGATTCAATGGCCAGAAATCGAAAAAGTTTTGATTCTGATTACTCTAGTTCAGGTACAAGTACCAGTGGTAGAATCAGAAACCACAAATGTTGTACAAGAAGAGAGATATAATCAAGATTGGGAAAGTTTTGAAAAAAAAATTATCTGATACTAACACTTCTACTGATCAGAATGATATTTTTAGAGAAAATCTTCCCACTGAATATTCTCTAAGAACAAGGATTCATATAGGTGAATAAAGCATTCAACTATTATCTTTAATTTAAACGGTTCTAAAGATCAAAGAGAAATTCGAGAAATCTCATTCACTGCAGAGGTTTCCGAAATTTCTATTCAGAAAAATCAGACACCAAGGACCAATGGAGGAGAGGAGAGACAAGAAGAAATAGTGTCAGATGACATGATATTATCCCTTCTTTTCCAATAGCATAAATGATTCCGAAGATTGACTAAATACCTCCTTTGGATGTATTTTACTATAATATTCCCAAATTTTCACTTGATATTTGGAATATTAGAGTTCTTAATTTTCTTAATGAATTAAGTAAATAAAAGGGTGGAGGGACCCATAATCCTCAAGATGAATAAACATCCACTTTTTATGTGTGAATGTGGACTAATTAAGCCTAGATCTACACAATGAGGTAGTGGAGCAACTACTAATGTGAATGGAATTGGAGATCATGTCTCATTAATGAGATAGATCATGGAGGTTGAAGCAGTCAACTAAGATCATGGAAGGCATCTAATGAAAGATCATAGGGAATTCATGATGAAGTGATGGAGGAAGTTGTGCAATTAATGCACACATGATGGAGAGGGTGTACATTGCACCTACACATGATGGATGAATTTGAGAGACAACACAATCAAACATGGAGGATCATGTCCACATGCACAACGCAATTAAATGAGGGAAAAGGCACAGGAGGGCTCAAAAACTATATATTAAAGGAGATGAAGGCAACAATCAAGGTAGGCTATTGATTATATATTTTGAGGTCTATTTAGATCTGGAATTTTTATGTGACATTCCATGCTTTCTTTGGTTGTTTAGCTAAGATTGCAAGTGATGTTTAGCATAGGGTGTTTCTGGTCAGGAATCCCTCCTCTTTCTTTGAGTAGCTCTGGAAAGAGGGTTGTACTTCATTCTACATCAGACATTGGTGCCACTTAAATTTTCCATCATTTGCAGAACATCTACCTTCAGGAATTACGCAATTTCTGAAGATCAGTTTGGGAGGTGGAGGGTATCTTCAGTATTTAAACTGGGGAACCAGTGTAGGATTATTCCTATCACCTTGGGCTTCAAGATCAGCAGTCCTAGGGCTTCATTTCATATCTGGAATTAGGCCAAGAGTTATTGACCTCCTAGCAGCAGTAATTCCATCCAGAATTACGTTGTCCATCGTTGCAGATCCAAAGGAGGAAGGAAGTTGCTAGCATTTGAGCTAGTAATCCTATGAGGGATCATCCCCTCACCTTGCCATTAGTATTTCCATTAGCCTGGAGCCTATTGCAACATATTTCAGGAGGAATAGAGCCTCTCTCTCTTTTACAGTGCAGTTTCTGTAGCAAATTCATATTCAGTTGCTGCAACTTGAAGGAGGAGGAAGAGAAGGCAAGATCTCAAGCTCCTAGCTTGTAGATCCAAAGGAGGGATCAACCCTCAAAGCTTAGATATGTTTGTAGAACATATTGCAGCCATCTTTGGATCAAATATACCTTCAGATATGTAAACCCAACAGACAAAGGATCAAACCCTGGGAGGGTGATTTTCCAAAGTTTTCGATCTGGAAAATCCTTTCTGGGTTATCTTGGGTTCCCATCACATTGGCTAGATCTTGAATCTTGGCATCATCAGAGCTCATAAGCTCCCTAGATCTGCATTTCCTTTTTGCAGCATTTTCATGTATATCAACATTAGAAGGGATAGCGTAGTATTTCTTCTATAAGCTCACGAGTTACGTAGTGCTAGTTGCAGCACCATTGTAGGGTGATTCTAGGCCATCTCTTAGGCTAGATCTACTCATCTTTTGTGCATTGTGTAACCGATTCATCTCCATATAATAAAATGGCTTAGCTTCTCTATATATTATGATGTTGTCTTTAGATTTATTGTTTACTTAGTTTCAGTTCTTATATTGTGTTTCAGTATTACTGCATTCTCCACATTGGGATATTACAGTGGTATCAGAGCATGACATTTGGCTTAGCTTGTGGACACTTCATCTTTTGCATCAAAATAAGAAGCAGATAGATGAGATATATCATGAAGGAGGATGATAACCTTGCCACTCCTCTCTTTAGATCCATGGAAGATCTCTCCAATTAGGTCAAAAAAATGAAGAGAGAAAGGAAAAAGGAGGATACAAGAAGAAGAATTGAAGAGGAAGGTCCAAGCACTTCCTATCATCAAAAAAGAAAACTGGAGAATCATAGATCTCCTCATAGATCTACTATACCCACTTTCTTTGAAGAAGGTGAGAGGTATAGAAATGAATAAAGAAAAGAACCTGAGACTCATGAGACTCTCATTTTGTATCTTGAAGAGTACAGGGAACAGACTAGAGCTACCGATGCATTTCCTGTATGCCGCGCCGAGCTCTTTCTGTTTTCGCGCACTTTTAGGAGGCACCGGGGCGGCGAAATGTTATCACACAAGTGCTCTACAGTAACATCACGCACCGGTAATGGTGTCTGGTGAACCAATGATTTTTGCGGTATTTGGCCGTTACTTTTTTTTATTTAACCCTATTCCGGTGCGCGAGGTTTTTACTGGAGTACCGATGCATTTCCTGTATGCCGCGTCGTGCTCTTTCTATTTTCCTGCTTTTAGGAGGCACCGGGGCGCGCGTATTTTTAATGCACCAGTGCTCTAAAGTAATATGACGCACCGGTAACAGTGTCTGGTGAACCAATTATTTCTGTGGTTTTTTGGCCGTATTTTTTTTTTATTTAACCCTGTTTCGGTGCATGGGATTTTTGTTGGAGTACCGGTGTGTTGTTTGTATGCCGCACCGAGCTCTTTCTGTTTTCACGCGCTTTTAGGAGGCACCGGGGTGACGTAGTTTTAAAGAACCAGTTCTCTATAATATCATGAAGCACCGGTAACAGTGTCTGGTGAACTAATGATTTCTGCGGTTTTTTGGCCGTAATTTTTTTTATTTAACCCTATTCCGGTGCGTAGCATTTATGGGGACCTCGGTGTGTTTCCATCATTTCGCCTTGGGAATTTTATGTTTCGCTCACTTTTATGATGCATCGGGTCATGGCGATGTGACGCACCAAGGCTGTACAGTAACTTGAAGCACCGGTAATGGTGCCCGGTCAACCAATGATTTCTACGGTTTTTTGGCCGTAATTTTGTTTGTTTTAAACCCTTTTCCAGTGCGCGGAATTTACGAGGATCTCAGTGCGTTTTAGTCATTCGGTACTGGGTCGTTTATGTTCTGCGCGCTTTTTATGAGGCACCAAGGTTGACGTATGACACGCACCGACGCGGTTGCTGAATTAAAAGCACAGGGAGGGTGTGTACGGAGCGCACTGTTTCCGGTGTGCCAATGTTTTATGTGGTTTTTTTGTCGTAATTTTTTTTATTTAACCATCCACCAGTGCGTGCGTTTTGTGGGCACCCCGATGCATTTAATTTATTCCACACTGGGTGGTATCTGTGCGATCGACATGTAAAGCACCAGTGCTCTACAAAAATAAAACGCACTGGGCCTGTGTGTGCGAAGCGCACGGTGTTCGGTGTGCAAATTTTTGTAATGCACCTATGCTTTGTCATATTGAACGCACCAATGCATTTTAGGTTGATAAGAGCACCGGAAGAAATACATCTGCAAAAACCTCTGCCCGCCAACCTCCTCTGGGATCCTCTGCTAGAAACGGATGTTTGGGGTATTTTTATGTGGGGTTCCTCAAAAACATCCGCTAGAGGGTCTTTTCCTTTTAGTGATAAATATATTAAGAAAGTATATTCATCATTCTTCATTGCACTTCTAGTTCTGTCAGATCTAAGCCATCTCCTTGCTTCTTGGTGCATACTTGTTCCAGATCAAATCACACATGAACAAACCATTCACTTGCACAGGTAACACCTTGATCTCCATCTCCTTATATATATTTTTCCTTAGACAACACCACAGGAAAATCCGTTAGTAAAGTTGATGGTATTCATTGATGGGATCAAATAGGCATTTTCGCCACAATTACTATGGGAAATTACCATGGTAATGACCCCTGGTATCTAGTTTTACATGGGTTAGATTATGTACCCAACTTTTGTTAATAGGACTTGTGTATGTACGTGACTCTTCTTCACAAGGATCATGTATGCTTTTCAATCTTCATAATTTCCATGCATTATGTAATTGAACTGCCATTTTCTTTCCATATCCTCTATAACATCTATACCAATATTCATGATATCTGCATTAATTCCATAACCATCATATTATAAGCAAGTTGACATCAAGGACATATTTGTCAAGCAAGTTTCCATCAATGACAACACATTAGTCATAATGCCAACAATACTCTTGTTATATAATAGGTTATTATTAATATGTAATGAAATGATTATTATAATAAAATTAAATATGTTATCATTAGAATTGTGTGAATAATAATATATGATTTTATATTATTTAAATTAAAGGAAAAAGTTAATAATAAATATTTTTATGTCGTTAAACTAATTTTATTATTAATAATATAATCTTATAATAGGAAAAGTATTAAATAATATAAGGATAGTTAATAACTAAATAATATAACATTATTTTATAATAAATGAGTATAAAATAATGTTATTGAAATCGATATTGTAAAGATTAGTATTAAGAAAATAACTAATATTATTAATAACTATAATAAATATATATTATATTAGTAAGGATGAAAAAGTATAATTAACAAAGATAATAAATAAGTAAAATGATATGTTAAAAATATATATGAATTATATATATATATATATATTTTAAATTATATTTGGTATTGTTATTAATAATAGATTAATGTATTGGTATGAGGAATTGTTCCATATTTTCATAAGAAACATGGGAGGGGAAACTTTTGTTATGTGGGAAAAAACTTAGACACATTTCTCTCTATTATGAAGACCTTCAAGGTGAAATGGTGCATCCCCATAAGCCTCCAATGTTTGCAATATGTCGAGAAGATTATCCTAGCTTGCTCCCTCATCAATGAGCACAATATCTCAAGGAAATTCACAATTATTTTGAACTCTAGGCTCCGTGGGGGTGCACTTGAGGCAAGGCTTGCGAATGGAAGATTAGGTCCCTTTGTATCATTCAAAGAGGTTGTTCAAGGAAATACCTATGTAATTCCTGGGAAGGTATAGGCCTCTACATATATGTGTCTAAACATTCTGGGTCCCTATATTGTGGACCAAATGGAACATGCTCCATCCATAGAGGTCAATAACCCGAGGTCTCTACCCTATTTTCAACACTTAAGTCAAAATTCATCATCTACAGATTTAATGGCTTATAGCCAAAGCCAAAAGCATTACATCAATGTGTGTTCTCTTCATTTACACTTGATTACGACATCTACCTATGTTCTAAAGGAATATTTATAGTCCAATTTGACACTAAAAAAGAACTGGATTTTGTCCTTAATGAAGGGCCATGGTTCTAGGATAGAGCACGCCTATCTAATACCCCACGGATTCCTTATTTTGATGCAAAAACCATGGTCAATGCTAGTTTTTTTTAGGCTTCCAAATCTCTCACTACCATTATGGAATTGCAAAGTTCTTAAATACACTGGGAACAAATTGGGAAAATATAAAAAAATGGAGCTGGAAAGAACATAAAAAGGAATCTTCACCTTTGTAAAGATTTTCATGGAGGTTGATCTTATTAAAGCGTTTCCAGATCATATGATATTGGAATATAATAATTTTTAGTGGTCCCAAATTATAGATTATCATTAGGAGAATTTTGAGGTCTAAAATGGGCCTCTTAAGGAAAATGTACAATCAAAATTCACTTTATGAGAACCAATCATATTTTAGGGGATGACATCATCCCTAACTGTTGAGGTGGCATTGATTGAGTTAAATGTACTTACTTGTCACATTCTCAATGGTGGATAAAAACTCCTGGTTAACCATGGTAGTGCTCTAAGTACTTTTAAAGTCATAAAGTAAAGTAATCATAATAAATGTCATTTCACACTTTTGAATAAAATATTATTATTGTCATTTCAATATTATAAATCAAATCAATTCCATATGTACTATAAAATTCATACATGAAACAATATATTACATATATTATATTATATTATTTTCATATAGTATTTTAATTACATGTTATTATATAATTTAAATAATATAAATTTTAATTAATAGTATATTATATAATTAAGAATTTATGAATTTATATTTATATTTCATTTTAAATTATTTAAGTACAAAGGACAATTCCATTAGCTGTGCAATAATAATGCATTTTTCTTGAAAATTTCATTCTTATTTATAGTCACATCAATACAATTTTTTTACTAATTTTATTTTGGTACAGTTTTTGAATTGAATTTAACCATGGTTACATGGATTTTGGTGCAAAAAGTGAATGGCAAACTCATAAATATTATTTTATTGGTTTAGCTATTATTTTATTATTTCCTTAGGAGGCTCATTTTAGACCTCAAAATTCCCATAATGAAGAGCACATAATGGCATTTATGTTTCCATACATGTCATCTTCAAAACTCATGCCCGCAAGCTAAGAAGATCACAAAAGGAAGAAGAGGCAGAAAAATAGAACAAAAGGATGGAATTTTAATGGGACACCTCTGTCAAAATATGAAGAAGAGGAAACAAAGAGATACAACCCAACCAAACCCAAGATAAAATGGAGGGATATGTAGAGGATTAAGTAGCATATGTCTTTCCCACTCTGCATGTCTATGAAGTAGAAAATCATCAGTATCTATATGGGAATGGTAGCACTAAACAAGCTCATGTTTTCGAGAGGTCAAATTCCAATAAAGATACCCCACAACTGGAGGAGGGCCGAGGATTTGCATTGGTTATGGTGGAACCAAATCTTGATGGTTAGAAAAAGGTACAAAAAAGGAAGGGAAATAAAGAAAAATTAAACACTATTAGTCACCCCTAATTTTATTTTCTCCATTGTTGTTTTATTTTCTGGGACTATGCTTTGAGGTTCGTCATTATTAAAAGAATATTTCTCGTCTTATTGATTGATCCTTTTTTATCATACATGTATTTTTCTATGGGTATTTTTGCATACACATTGTGTGTGTTTACAAAATGTAATTTTTATTTTATCTTAATAAAAATTATGGTTTTTTTCTCTGGAGAAAAATAGGTTAATGTATTAATATTATCTTTTACGAGCAAAAAAGACATGTAGTTTTATTCACAGATAGATGAAAAATTTACATTTTGTATATACATTGTCATAGTGTATTAAGGAAAATTAGAGAATAAATGTCTGGAGCATATAAGAGAGCCATAGAAGGGAGAAACACCCCCCCCCCCCAAAACATTGATCAGTTGTATACATACATAAAATATGTACCTGGAAATAAACAACCATGCATATCAAGAACAAATATTGGCCACAAAAATGGTCAAAAAAGCATAAATACAATATACAAACCACATAAAATAGCAAGAATTGATAAAAAATATATACAGCTGGGACAAAAATATAGAGTGAATTGAAAACATAATTTCAAGAATTTCTAAAGAATGGAAAAAAACATGTCTATAGATAATTAATAACCAATAACTGTAGACAGAGAGAAAAACTTTAAATCCTATGTGCAATGAGCGGATTCCACAAGTTGATCTTGATTATGCTCCATTATTAACCAAAGATCTTTCTCCATATGCAGGTCATCCTTGATAAGTTGACATCATTATTCCTCTCTGCTGAGATTCAATAAGAAAATTTCAGCAGCCACGCCTAGTGCATTAAGCACCTACACTAGGGTGGGGCCCACAGTGCTATTTTTTGTGCATGTCTATTTTTAGTTATCCATTAATTAGAGATGGACAATAAAATTAATCTAAATCTCAAAATAACTTGTAATAGTTAACTGAGTGTGATAAACTCAGTTAGCTAGAGGATTTCGAGTTAGGGGTAGTTGGTGAGGCATGTAGAGTAATTCTAGTTGTAACAGAGTTTGAAGTGCACTGGTTCATTAGTTAATGCATGTTGTAATAAATTTACCTCAGTTAAGTTAGTTAAAATCAGTTGTTCTAGTTGTAACTGAAGATACAAGTACTGAGAGATCAATTGAATTAAATATTAATTAATTCACAATGAGTGATCTCACATGCAACTGAAGATTTATTATTATTAGATGCATACATGTCAGATCCAGTGGAGACCCAGTTGAGATCTAGGTGAAAGAGAGGTTGAATATCAGTTGTGACATTATTATATTGCACACATGAAAAAACCACCCATTGGAGTTCCCATGATACTTGCATAGTCAAGGAATGCCATAATTCCTATCTTTTAGGGATCTACTCCATCAGGGATTGCGCAAGCAAGACAGGCTGTCAGGAGGCTGTAAATTGACTAAGTATTGGTAAAATTTCTGTGAGGACATTGTGAGATAGATATCTAGGTGTTGAGACTCTTGTGAGGAGAGTAGACATTGCACTTGTTCCACAATCCATGCTAAATATACAATAGAAGATAGTGGGATTTTTAGTTGTAAGCTTTCCTCGGGAAATTATCTATGTTGTCCGTGATTTAATTCTTCTTTGCTTTATGTGATTAGAGATTGTTTTTTAATTCCGCAAAATATTTGTAGAATAAATTCAGTATTTAACTTTAGTATAATGTTAGATCAGGTGAATCCAAGATATACATGATTTTTTTATAATTTCTACATGGTATCAAAGCACAAGAAATTGTAGAAGTGAAGCTGGAGCTAAGTTTGTGACTAGATAGAATTCAAATTTGCAGAAAAACTTTCTTGGTGCTACAACTGATTCAAGATCGAAATGGCTTTCAATGGCTTGAGGTTGGAGTATGCACTCGAGGGAAACTCAAACTATATTCCTTGGAAGGACAGGATGGAGGCACTACTCTAATACAATGGCTTGAAGGAATTCATTGAAAACGACATTACTAAACCCACTATGACAGATGTTGAAAATCTTGATGCATAGAAAAAGAAAGTGGCAAAGGCGAGGAGGATCCTCTTGGAGGGAGTATGAGACCACATTGTCTCAAACCTCCATGGGAAAGCCACACCATATGCAATTTGGAAGGCTTTTACAAATCTATTCCAAAGCAGCAACGACTATAGGAAATTGCCACTCAAAGATAAACTCAAGAAGATCAAGATGGAAAAGGGTGACACCATTCCAAAATATCTCATGAAGTCTGTCCAATGTCAGGATGAACTGGGGATTGTGGGAATAATAGTCACTGATGATGATTTGGTGAGTTTGAATCTCCTAGGACTTCCTAAGATTTAGCACAGTTATGAAGACTGTCAAAGGATGAGAAAAATTGCTAGCTTGGGAACGACTGTGGTTGGATTTGGTGTAGGAGGAGTTTAGACAGAACACCAGAGACGACTCTTCATCTAAGCATGAGGATGAAGAGGATTGTGCTTTGGTTATCAAGGAAAATAAGGGGAAGGGGAAGAAATTCCATTCTAAATCCATGTCCAAATTCAAGAATCAGGACATGTCCAAGGTGAAGTGTTTCCACTGTTACAAAAACAGGCATTTTTCTACTAACTATCAACAAAATAAGAAGAACAGGAAGGTTTATATATTTGCAGCTGGTGAGGCCCTTGCCTTGCAATTTGAGCTTGAATTCTCATTGATTGCATGCATGGTTTCAAGTGCATTGGGATTAGTGTGGTATTTGGATAGTGGCGCTTCCTTTCACATGACGGGAGACAAGGAAATTTTCAGTGACCTGGTGGAGAAGGATCTCTAGATGCATATTGAAATGGGGGATTATGGACGGTACAATTCTACCGGGATTGGTACCATTATCTTTAAGAGATATTCAGGTAAACCATTTCAATTAAAATATGTAATGCATGTACCTGGTTTGAAGAAAAATTTAGTCTCAGTCGCAATGTTGGAGGATAGTGGCTATGATGTTGTTTTTATTGAAGGAAAATATTTCCTGTGACATAAAACAACAAGAAAAGTCAAGAGGATAGGGATTCAAGTTAAGAATATCTACAAGCTGGAGGTAGATGGTTGCGCAACAATGATGGGCAAGCCAGACAAAGTGGTGAGCTGGGATGAGGGTGAATTATAGCACAGGCGATTGGGCCATCTTCGCCATGGAGCCTTGAAATTCATGCAACAAATTTCTACTGGACTTCCAATGGGAACACTTGCTCAGTTAGATCATTGCAAGGGTTTAACCATGGGGAAGTATGTAAAGGCCACCTTTCTTGAGAAGGAGAACCGAGCCTCGGGGATCCTTGAGAGATTTCATATAGATGTGTGTGGACCATTCTTTGTTGCTTCAACAACAAAAAATAAGTACTATGTAATATTTGTTGATGAATTTTCTCGTAAGTGTTTTATCTTCTTCATGCAGAAGAAATATCAGACATTCTCTAAGTTCTGTGAGTTTAAGGAACTGGTGAAGAAAGAGTCAGGGAAGCAAGTAAAGGCCCTTAGGAGCGATAATGATGGAGAATACATCTTTAACGAATTCAAGAACTTTTGCAGCAAAGAAGGAATTTGAAGAGAACTCATAGCACCTCATAACCCACAATATAATGAGGTCACATAGAGGAAGAACAGAACGATCGTGGGTGCAACACGAGTGATGTTGCATGATCAGGGCCTACCAATGCATTTGTGGGCAGAAGCATGCAACACTGCGGTTTAGGAATAGAACCGTTGTCCTCATAGTATACTTGGCATGAGTACACCTAAAGAGGCTTTCATTGGTAAGAAACCTGATGTTTCACACTTTGAGTTTTTTGGCTCATCTATTTATGTGCATGTGACCAAGGATGCCAGGAAGAAGTTGGAACCGACAGCTGATATTGGGATTTTTGTGGGGTACAAAAAAACACCTCATAATTATCGTGTATATTTCCAAACAACAGAATGACTGTTGTGCGATGGGATAAAAATTTTAATGAGGGGAAATCCATGCAGTTGTCCCTTAAGAGGGAGATGGACTTGCATGTAGAGAAGGAATTGTTGGTTCCCAAGGATGAGCCTCAAAATGTGGATCAACCACATGGGGAGGATCATGGACTGGAGGAAAACACTCATGCAGAGCTATCCATCAGAAATGGCAGAAGGCGCACCACAGAAGCTGAAAGATTGAGACTTGATGTTGCGGAGAATGTAGGAGTCCCTACTTCACAGCGCAGACAGAGACAGTCTCCTGACCGATTTACTAGATACATGGCTCTCATGAGAAAATGCACTGTGACTGAACCATCTTCCTTTCAGGAAGCAATGTAGCAACCAAATTGGGCTGATGCAATGGTGGAGGAGTATGAATCCATTTTCAATAATAGTGCATGGGAGATAGTCCTTAGACCGATCGATAAATAAGTGGTTGGATCGAGATGGCTCTACAAGGTAAAGCAAGTTGTTGATGGGAGTGTGGAGAAATACAAGGCCAAATTTGTGGCCTGGGGATTCTCACAAATCAAGGGGATATATTATGATGAGACCTTTTCACCTATCATAAGGTACTCTTCCATAAGATCCATCCTTTCACTCTCAATGTAGATGGGTTGGCACATTCATCATATGGATGTGAAAAATGAGTTTCTCAATGGGATCATTGAGGAAGTGGTGTAAATAGAGTATCCTGAAGGTTTCAAAATCTTCAAAAATGATTCACATGTCTGTAGACTCAAAGGAGCACTTTATGGGTTGAAGCAAGCACTCCGTGCTTGGTACACTCGGAAAGACATCGATTTCACCAGACTAGGCTTCATCAAAATTGAAGCAGATGCAAACCTGTACCAGATTTTGGTTGAGGGTAAGCTATTGATCATTGCTTTTTATGTTGATGATTTAATTTTGACTGGTGATGAGTAGCTGATACACTCATGCAAGGAGGATCTTGCAAGGGAGTTCAAAATGAAGTACATGGGACTCCTTCATTATTTCCTTGGATTGGAAATATGGTAGCGGGATGGTGAAATTTTTGTATATCAAGGCAAGTATGCAAAGGATATACTGGTATGTTTAACATGGAGAACTACAAACCCATGGATACTCCTCTTCCTGGAAATTAGAGGAAAGGGCATTCTACTTCTGGAGAGGTAGTGGATGCTATTGTCTACCGACAGTTAGTGGGTTCGCTAATGTACCTAGTGAACATGAGAACATACATTTGCTACACAGTTAAAAAACTAATTCAAGCTATGGTTAAGCCTACCAAGCTCTTCTGGAAGTCATGGAAGCATGTCCTGAGATACCTGAGGGGCACATCAGAGTATGGACTTTGGTACAGACAGACAGAGGGAGTGAAGCTGCATGGCTTCACAGATGCAGATTGGTTTGGTAGTCCATCAGATAGAAAGAGCACACCATGAGGGATATTTAGCATTGGGTCAACAATAGTTTCTTGATATAGTAGAAAGCAACGATCCGTGGCACTCAATTTAGTGGAAGTAGAATACATGGCAGCAAGTCAAGCTGCATGTGAGGATATATGGATGAGAAAGATCTTGGTTGGTTTGTTTGGTTCTCAGATGGATCCGACAATGATTCATTGTGATAATCAGAGTTGAATTAAACTCTCGATTAATCATATGTTTCATGATAGGTCCAAACATATATATATCTGTTACCATCATCTCAGAGATTGTGTGCATAGAAGAATAATGTTGCTTCAGTACATTCTCGCGAAAGATCCAGATGCAGATATTCTTACGAAAGCGCTCAATAGGAGAAAATTCGAATACCATAGAGACAGGATCGAGATGAAGGATCATCCATTTCTTGTTGAGAGGGAGTGTTGAGATTCAACAAGAAAATTTCAGCACCCACGCCTAATGCATTAAGCACCTACGCTAGGGTGGGGCCCACAGTGCTATTTTTGGTGCATGTCTATTTTTAGTTATCCCTTAATTAGAGATGGACAATAAACTTAATCTAAATCTCAAAATAACTTGTAACAATTAACTGAGTGTGATAAACTCAGTTGGCTAGTGGATTTCGAGTTAGAGGTAGTTGGTAAGGCAAGCATAGTAATTCTAGTTGTAACAAAGTTTGAAGTGCAGTGGTGCATTAGTTAATGCATGTTGTAATCAGTTTAACTCAGTTAAGTGAGTTAAACTCAGTTGTGCTAGTTGTAACTGCAGATACAAGTAGTGAGAGATCAAGTGAATTAAATATTAATCAATTCACAATCAGTGATCTCACATGCAACTGAATATTTACTATTATTAGTTGCATGCATGTCAGATCTAGTGGAGACCCAGTAGAGATCTACGTGAAGGGGAAGTTGACTCTCAGTTGTGACATTATTGGCTTGCACACATCTAGCCAACCACCGATTGGAGTTCCCATGATACTTGTGCAGTCAGGAAGGCCATAATTCATATCTTTTAGGGATCTACTCCATCAGGGATTACGTAAGCAAGGCAGGTTGTCAGGAGGTTGTAAATTGACTGATTATTGGTCAAATTTTTGTGAGGACACTGTGAGACAGATAGCTGAGTGTTGGAGACTCTTGTGAGGAGAGTAGATATTGTACTTGTTTCATGATCCATGTTGAATATACAATCGAAGATAGTGGGGTTTTTAGTTGTAAGATTTCCCCGAGAAATTATCTATGTTGTGTGTGATTTGATTCTTATTTTCTTTATGTGATTAGTGATTGTGTTTTTAATTCCGCAAAATATTTTTAGAAGCAATTCAGTATTTAACTTTAGCACATTGTTAGATCAAGTGAATCCAAGATATACATGCTTGTTGTATAATTTCTACACTCTCCCTGGTATTGATGATCACTCTACCCCTATAATTTAAATGCTTGTTTACCTCAACTTATAGTGTCATGCTCTTAAGATTTTGTGTTATTTTTATGTCAATGTATTAATACTATTATTATAAAATGGATTTAATAATATTTATTTATGTGGTATTTACTAATGTTTTTTTAATAATTTTTAATTTAATGTTATTACAAGATAATATAAAGAAAGGTATTATTATATAATATTTGGATTAAGGGAAATTAATGAGAAAGTTCATTGACACAATATAATATTATAGGAGAAGGTGTAGAAAATTGGATAATAATAAGTGGTTATATTAATTTTTAACCAAAAGGTTACGAGTGATTATGATGTTAGAGTAAAATAAATGTATAATTTAGCAGCTAAATATATTTTTTATGTTGTAAATATAGTCAATAGGTTAAATGCTATTAACAATATAAGGTTAAAAGGGGGGAATTTTAGATTATAAAGAGAAGGGGGAGGAAGGGGTAAAAAGAGGCAATTAAGATGGGGAGTTTGAATTGATATGAATAGATGAGAAATAATGAATAAAACGTTTCCAAGAGTGACTTAATTTGAAGTCATATTCATGATTGAAATTGTTGGGGTATTTTTAAATTTTGAGGGCTTCCTTCAAGATGCACTAGGGGTAGAAGGGGGAGGAGGAAAAGCTTTTGAATTCAACAAAGTTGATAAGGTGTTTGGTATTGTGGGAGTGCTAAAAAATGGCAGATATGGAAATTATATTGTGTTAGGTGTCATCTATATGTTCTTTTAGACAAGATTTAAAGGATATTCAAGTTTGGACAATGTAGTTTTTTTCCATGGGAGCACAAAATTTGATAAACTCCAAAACCTGGGGTTTATCAAATTGTGTGCTCCTACAGAAAAACCTACATTGGAGAAATAGAAAGATCCTTTAAGATCGTTGGAAAGAACATAAAGCTAACATTCAACATAATCGAATTTCCTTATCTGTCATTGTTGAGTACTTCCACAATATCAAACACCTTATCAACTTTGATGATTTCAAAATCTTGTCCTCTTCCTCGTTCTACCCCCAGCGTGTCATCATGGAAGCCCTCAAAATCAAAAAACACCCCCACAATTTCAATCATGAAGACATCTTCAAATTTATTAACTCTTGGAAACTTATTATTCATTATTTCTCCTATATTCATATAAATTCAAACTTCTCATCTTAATCCCCTCTTTTTATCCCTTCTCCCCCCTCACTCTTTATAATCTAAACACACTCTTCTCTTTATAATGTAAAATCCCCCCCTTTCTTATTCTCATACTATTAATATCCATTAGCCTATTAGTTTTATTTCCAACACCTTAGAAGTATTTAATTGCTAACTTATACATTTATTTTGTTTTACCATTGTATCACTCACAAGATTTTGGTTAAAAATTAATATAACAATTTGTTATAATCTAATTTTCTAGATGTTCTCCTATGATATTGTGTCAATTAACTTTCTCAATAAATTCCCTTAGCCTAAATGCTATAATAATAATATCTTTCCAAATATTATCTTGTAGTAATATTAACATTAAGTAAATTTGAAGTCTAAAATGGGCTTCCTAAGGAATGTTATAAAATAATAGTGTAAATAATAAAATAAGATTAGATTACATCATCACATTTTAGATGGAAAAAAAAACTATCATTTCAACTCGTATTTTCAACTCATATCCCTACGATTTACTCAAATTTCGAGTGGGAGCACTTGTTAGATTTGAAATTTAATTCACCATCCAATGAATACCCATGTTGCATAATTTTGATGGACTCTACTACACGAAAAAGGAGAAATACATGAAAGAACGTGATTGCAATCATATTTTTCATGTGGAATTGTGCATCAAAAGTATGCAACATCGGTACTTCTTGGATGAGGAATTAAATTCCGCATCCAACGAGTGCTCTCGCTTGAAATTTGAGTAAAACCCTAGGGAGACAAGTTGAAAATACGAGTTCGAAAAGTAGTATTTTTATTTTATTTTTAATTTTTTAATGTTTTTTCTTTTTTACTCCAAAAATGATGAATCTTACCCCATGCTTGACATCATCATATTGAATCCTATTGGTTCTTATAAAGTTGATTTTGGTTGTACATTTTTGTTTTGATGCCCATTTTAGACCTCAAAATATCTCTAATGATTAAAAATTATTAACCAAATAACTCAATATTATTAACTCTATACTATAATTTTAATATTAATAAATTAACATATTATTATTAAATATAATTTTACAACAAGAACATAGTTCAAATATAATATTTTTAACATACCATCTTACTTATTATCTCTCTTAATTATATTTTTGCATCCTTACTAATATAATATATAGTTACTGGGGAGGGGTGCTCTTTGGCCTCAAGGAAGTTAAAATTGTAGAGTATTCATGAGGCTTAATATGCATGAAAAAGAACCAAGTTGAAGTTTATTCCCTATATTAGGGGATTCCGTTAACTAGAGAAAATTGGGTAGCGTCTGTCACTATTTTGGGTGACTCCCGCCTTCTTATTCAACATATGGTGAAGGGATGTTATCCAAGGGAAAACAAAAATAGAAATACTTACGAAAAAATTTAGGAAAGCATAAGAAGGGTTATATTCAATAGCATATTTCCTTATTCTTCATGATCTTAATAAATATATGGACTTATGTACTAATGAAGGGGGTAAATTAAGATTGGGAGATTTAAAAATCAATGGTCAACTCAGGCCCTCTCCTCTTCCTTAGAGTTAAATGGATTGGCATTGAAACATTATGAAGGATTTCATTATAAATCAATTATAGTATGACATGTAAATTATGCTTTGTGGTGGGTCAATTTTGTCAGGTATATACATATAAAACCACATTTTTTGTTGTCCATTTTAGGGTCCCTCTAGAAAAAATTGTAGTTTTGTTGGATAAGAGGGCTCATGATTTTTTTTGAAGATATAGCTATGTCATACCTGATGTATTTGTTGTGATCCAATTATGTTTTGTGGTGGGTCAATTTTTTCAAGTATATACATATAAAACTACATTTTTAGTTGTCCATTTTGGGGTCCCTCTAGAAACAATTGTAGTTCTATTGTATAAGAGGGCTCATGAATATTTTTGAAGATACAGTTATGTAGTACCTAATGTATTTGTTGTGATCCATGCACATCTTTTCATATGATACAAAATTTTCATTTTGGTTTAAAAAAAAATATAATATACAGTGATTAATAATATTAGATTTTCATCTAAATTTTTGGGATTTACCATTTTAATCATCAAAATAGATCTTGGATTTGGCTCTACTAGGGTTTTTTGTGTTCTCACTCTTGTTTGTGGAAGTGGATGTTGTTGTGGGGATATCATCCCCCCACCTCATTCTCGCTCCTCATTTCGATATCCAACAACCATACTTTCAATGAACTTGTAAAAACTAATAATATCATTTGAAACCTATACCTAAGAATTTTTTTAAGAAGTTGGATATGATTCCAAAATGTAGGCGAAACCACGTAAATATCTGGTAGTGAATATTAATTTAGCTGGAATAGGTTTGGTTGGCCAATTTATGGGGATTTGGTATTCTCTGATATCTTTAAGGTTGTGGGTGGAAATAAACTTGAGACCCATAGTTAAAGGAAATGTTGATTGTGACTTCTACAGAAAAGGTTTCTTCACCTTTTTATTTGAACTTAAAGAAGATCAAGATCTCATATTTAATAGAGGCCCTTACTTGATGGGTGCCTAGGGTATTTACTTGGATTTTTGGACCCAATATTTTAATCCTTATAATGTTGTTCCCTTAGGAGTTCCAGTATGGGTAAAACTTCATCACTTATCTCTTCCCTATTGGGATGAGGATAGTTTGAGAAACATGATATATACATAGATAGAATAGAGCCAAGCGATTCAATCTATTCATGTGCCCATATTTTTGTAGAAGTATATATTGAGAAAGGCCTTCTCGAATAATATCAAATCAAATTAGATAATTAGTCTTTTATTCACTAGGTGCATTATGATCGAATCCCTTTCATTAGTAAACATTGTTATGAGTATGAGCACTTTGTGAGGAATTTCCCCAAAAGCGAGGATGCGCTCAAGCAATAGGAGGATAGGGGTCAATGGAAAATATAAAAAAGAAGAAGAGTAAATACATGGGAAAATCCCCAAAGAAGCTAGGGTCCCTCCTCCTCCATTAATACCTTAGAATGTGGGGAAAGATTTGTCTCCAGGAGCTCGAAAAAATATTTATTAACATGAAAATTAGTTCATTGTATTGGAAAAGAAAGTTGATGAAGGAGAAGTTTAGGGGGTTGAAGAACAAGACCATTATCAGGGAGAAAAAGGAGCTAGTGAGTCCCATAATGAAAATAAAGTTCCAGAACCAGAACGCAACCTTGTGTGAAATGTCTCAAAGGAATATGTGCAATCAAAAATAAAGAACTCAAGCAATTTCTCTAGCAAGGAGGAAATACAAACTCTAAAAAGTTTCATATGGTGAACTGGAAGGTGGTTAGGCTTCCAAAATCCATAGGGGGTGGTTAGGAATAAGAGACCCCTTCTAATGAATATAAATCTTGGTGAAAACTTGGTTTGGAGGCTAATCGTAGGGGATAATGTTTGACTTGGATTCTATGAAATCGAAAATAAATAGATTTTTGGATTGAGGGAATTATGGGAAATCCTCCTCTCGACTCAAATTCCCTATTTCATATGTTGAGTAATAGGCTTATTTCCAAACATAAAATACTTTGTGGGATATATCCTTGTGGTCATCGAATGAGCATTGGTTGAGTTGGGTCTTGGGTAACATTCCAAGTCACCTCATTAGTATTTTCAAATATCTTGAATCCACTCTTACTGGGTGTGCTCCTTCCTCCTTATCAGATCAAGATACTCAAGGTTGGGCAAGTGATTTGTATTTTTTTTAAAGGAGCTATCAACCTTTTCTCTTTCCTAATATTATACCTCTCCCTTCTTGGATTTGGGCATTTATTTAGAGCTCAGACTGCCTCCCAAAAATAAATAAAAATTGTTGGCCATTGGCTCACAGGAAGATCTTAACATTTGGGAATTTATTGAAAAGTGGAATTTTTGGAACTTTTTGATGCACCTTATGCAAGCACACAAATAAAAATACATATAATCTCTTCTTGGAATGTCATTTCATGCTTAAATTCTACAAAGTGATTTTATCTCAATTAAAATCAAGGGTAATCTAGTTGTCTTCACTGCAAGAGTTGTTGGGAAAATGGGGAAAATGTTATAATGGATATTTTAGGGAAAAAATGATGAAGAGACTCTCGAAAGTTTTGCCTAAATATGCTTCTTGGAAAATTTGGTTTTCTATAAGTCAGGTTGTTTTTCAAGATGAAAGGAAAAATGTCATCAGGATGGTGGGATAAATGATAAGGATTCTTAGAGAATATTTATAGGATAAGAAAATAGATGAGGAGGATTAGAAGTTGAATGGGGAGGAATTAAAATGAATAAAATCTTTTTATCCAAAGTGGGAAATTAAGTAGAAAACATATCTCAACAAGAGTTGGAAAGAAACACTATCTGAAGATTTTGATCAGTGGCTCTTGGAGCAAAATATTTATTCTTTAAATTTGATGAAGAAGCAAAAGGAAACCCATGAATGGTGGGAGTGGGGGTGGGGGGGGAGGGGTTATTTTTTTCCTTGAGAATAAAGAAGAATGTATGTATGCTTGGGGTCTAGGTCAAACTTCCAACAACGTTGTTTAAGCCTATGCGTTATATTAAGGTTTGAGGAAAATTGTGAATCTAGAACTCGTGAGATGATTTTTTTTGGTGATTAATTAAATATAATTAACTATTTATGTTTAGTATATCTCCATTCAGATACAAAGTTTGAAGGTTTTAACCCTATACAGAAATTACCTGCAAAAAATTTCTTAAAAAGAAAACTATAAACAATGGCGAGAACATAAAATATACACAAAGTTTTTCTCCTAGAATCCAAACAAGGAAAACTAGATAAATTTCTCATTATATTCCTTGCAATGTTACAACACACAAAAACACACACACACACACATATATATACATTTCGAAGCATTGAAACTCCAATCCATTAACCAAATATTAGAACATCACCATAGATCCCTTGACGTGATGTACAAAATACCATGGGAAAAAACCATCATGCCGAACACCATGCGTGAAAACCATGCACAAAACCATGGGTAGGTCCTCCCACCATCCTTGGGTTTGCCCAACTATTATTGGGTCCGCATAAAAAATATAAATAAAATATAATAAAATAAAAGATAAAAAATAAAAATTCTTAGGGCTCTGCCCCAAACCTCATGTAGAGGGGCTACTGCCCCCCTTACTGCACCCAACGTAATGTAAAAAAACCTGCGACTAATCATGGAAAGAATATAACACGTACCCAACAAATTTAAGTCATATTTCAAGTGTATTTATCAGTTGTGTTAATCTATCCCCAAGAATAAATTTCTCCATGTTCTTAGATCAAACAACTCCAAGGTTGATCACTTGGCTAATTTGGGGTCAAGGATAAATGAAGGTGAACTTTGGTGGTATGGGAAAATGTGTATGCCCCCCTTCTTTAATGGTTAATCAGGAGACACATAAATCAAAGTGGAGGAATAATTCCTCATTGTTTAATATGACATTGTGATGCTTTGTAAATTTTGGTTTTTGTTAGGTCAATATTGGTGAATGTACAAGCGGAATATTGTAGATATTGTATCATTTTGTTCAAAAGATTCAAGGTTAGAATTTTGTAGATAGTCATTGATACATACTCCATTCCTACCATGTCCATTGGTTTCAACTTTCTTATATAAATCATATATCTAAGTTGAGCTTTAAATCAATGTCTTTTAGTATAATAGCTATTCTAGGTTCTTGTTAAAAAAAACTATTAGTTCTTTGCCTAATAATAATATTTACTATTTTAATTTTAGTAACACTATATTATACTCACTTATTTTAAAATAATGTTAGATTTTTTGGAATCTAAGCTTCTGTGATCCATAATATAAATTAGTAAAAATTCTTTTGGTAATAATCACATGCAAAAGAACGTGGTCGACGCGTTTCGAACCAACCAGTGTGGTTCATCATCAGGACTATGTGAGAGATCAGATCTAGACATTAAGTATAAATAGATGTAGAAATGGCTCAACTAGCCGTTAGGATAACAGCTAGTTTGACTTTGAAAAAGTAAAAATTCCATTATTTATTTATTTAATTAATTTTATTTATTATTATTATTTTATTTATTTATAAAACCTTTAATATATTTATACAACTAATTAACCAATTAATTAATATAATGGTAAGTGATAAAAATTATATTATTTAGTTATTAAATATTCTTATATTACTTAATACTTTTCCCAATATAAAATTGTATTATTTTTAATAAACTCTCTTTACAATATCCTGACCTAATAATATCTATTATTAACTCTTACTTTCATTTTTTCGTAATATTAAATAACATAATATTATTAATATAGTTTTAATGACAATAAATTTTTTCTTATTATAACAATCATTTCCTTACATTTTTTTAAAACAAAAATAAAAGTTATTATATTAAATATCTCGATTTCATGGCCATAACCATTTACAAGCTTTAGTGATTTATGGTCTTTCAATGTTCTAGTATGACCATAGAAAGATTTCCTTGCCTTTTACATTGAAACTTCTCATAAAGTCTACAATATTGCACCAAAAATAGTTTATACTTGCAATACATTTAAAAAAAAAACATTACTTAGATTTCCGAGAGAGGCCAACCTCTGCTACATTTTCCATAATTATCTCCATGCCACGATACAAGCCTTCTTCAGTTGTTTCAGTAACCACTTTCGTCTCTTGAATATCGTTTCCGAAATCACAGATTCCACACTTAAAACCAAGGTCCCCAACATTCGTCACTTGTCCATTTTTGCAACTTTAGCACAAACAATTTGATCTCTATACTTGTCATCTTCCTATCCATGTGCATCTACATCTATTCAATTTTCTTTTCCATTAATTTAAACCTTTCCTCCCTCTCGCTCTCGACGAGTTCCAACCTTTTGGTTGTAATTTTTTCCATACTCATTAATACTTTAAAAAGGTACTCAACTAACTACTTCCAATATTCCAACTCATCATCAGGGACCTAACTCACAGGGGTAATCATGAATGCACTACCTAAAAACTTATTGTTGAGTCACTGAACAAAACAAAGAGAAAAAGACGCGCAATTATCCTATCTCCCATAAAAATTTAACAAACATGCATCCCATCATCTAGGATGAAACTTGAGCGGAGACATTAATTCGAACTTGACTTAGATCCAAAGATCTATCACAGGAAGGATTTCTACCATTCAAACTAACTTGAGACCAGAAGAATGATGCCAAACATTAATAACTAATAACTAATGTTGTGGAGTGTTTTAGTATTTAGTTAATAACTCATAAATAATGATGCCAAACATTAATAACATCAACTACCTCAAACAAAACATCATATCCAATTTAAATCTTATCCTTGTGCATATCCATATGTCCAGGCTATAATTACGAAGAGACGATGAGGGGAACGTGAAGTTCTCATCAACTCCACGTGAAGGAGAACTCAATCTGTCAAAGCCAGATGGAGAAGACACCAAGTAGCATATAACATTTAATTCATATTATCCATTAACCAAGGTCCTCTCATGAGGAAACGAGCATCCAAGCTATGCATTAAACAAATGAAATTGATTCATGGAAATGGGGATAAATTTCCTTGTCCAAAATTTGCTTCTAAAATTCCTTGGCCCAGCTCCACTTTTCGCAAGTTTTTCTGCTTAATTATTTAGGTGCCTATGAATATGAAAGATAGATATATCTTCAAATTTATTGATTTGCAAAGCTATCTTATTCACAATTGAAGGGAATGATTATTTCCATATATATATATATATATATATATATATATATTTTACAAAAACGGTTTGGAATATTATTGAAGACTTGGCCTAATTGCCAAAATTCTGTTTACAAAGTGTAGAGCCATAGCCCAAAGTACCTCACCACTCCGGATAATTATTGGGCTTATGCTTGACCTCCATCTCTTAAAAGATACTACTATGAAATCAATTTCAAAAAAAATTCCAAGTTTATGGATACAAACGAACTGACTTAGAAGAAGATAGTAAAATATGACAGCTAGTTAATTTAAGGAATAGGTTCCCATGTTTCTTCTCCATCCCTCATCATGTCCCCAACAGAAATAAGGGTTGCTTTATTGGCTTCTAGATCCGCGTCCTTGTTATTGATTCTCAACACATGGAATAAATTCATCTTCTGGAAAGAGTTTCCCAAGTCTTTGATTCTAGTAATCAACCTTGCTAGTCTTAAATCCAGTGGTGAAGAGTTTGACACAATAGCATTTATGATGATCTGAGAGTCGCCTAAAACATTTGCTTCCCTGATTTTTAAGGCTTTGATAGCTTGAGGCCTTGAAAAAGAGCCAATGCCTCAGCTTGGCTGCTAGATGAGTGGCCCAAACCCCAGGCAAAGGAATGAGCCTTTTTTCCATCTGATTTCAAAATGACACCACCTGCACCAACCTTTCCTAGATTTCCCTTTGCTACCCCATCAAAGAAAATGGAATGTCTCGATTGATTTGTAATCCAGTCATGAAAATCTGTTTCTGTTTCCCTTATTTTCCAAGCTTTGGGAAGGGAGACATTCCTTACAGCTTTCTAAAAATGCAGATCAAGGAAAGAGCCCCAGTCTATATCTTGTTGACTAAGACTAGAATCATCTTTTAGATCTCTAAGGCATTCTTTTAATTGGAATTTTATCTTGACTTCTACTGCTTTGGGATTTTTCTCAATATTTTTGAAGATTCTTTTGTTCCGTTCGAGCCAAATCTGCCAGCAAATTATTTTGGGAAGAGAGGACCATGCAACTTTGATTATCTTATTTTTTAGAGGGGGACCAAGGTACCTATTCAACCATTTTGTGAACATCTCAGGAGTGGAGCTCGGGAGAACGAAGTTGGGATTCAAGTTGCACAACAAGTCAATCCAGATTTGCAACGAGAATCTTCATTCCAGCATCAAATGAATCACGCTTTCCATTTTTTCTTTTCACAGGGTGCACCTTGAAGGTCCAGGATACCCTCTCTTCTGCAAATTTTCATCTGTCAGGATTTTGCTGTGGTATAATAGCCAGCAGAAGTGGTCGATTTTGGGCCACGAGGGGTAGCTCCATATCCCTTTCCATGGCTCCAGGTTTGGTGGAACATGAGGCCTGTCCCTCAGCTTGTCGTATCCCAACGCAACGGAGTACCCCCCAGCCTTCGAGCCGCATCCTCTCATGTATTTTTTACGTGCCAGGGTGGGCGCCATACCATGCAGGTTGCCAAGCAGCGTTCACCATTCATGCTACAGCTCAGGTGGCACGTTAATTTGACTCCAGCCTGCCCAAGATGGACCATGCCAAACAGAAATGTCCCACAGGGATTTATACCCCGCTTCCTCCATCCAACTGCGCAGCGCACAGAGATAACTTAATACTTAATAATAAATTTATTCTTTTACCGTTTCCAAGGATCCAGAATGCATATGCTATGATTAGTGATTCAACTTTGTCATAAAGTTTTAGGAGGGGCGAGTTGGGTTGTTGGAGCGGTTTGTCCAAACAATGAGTACATTTTCCACTGAAGTATTTTCTCCATAGTGCTAATTGGGCCCAGCCTGGCTTGGGCGCAATGATTTTCCACAGAGAATTTTTGACCCCATAGCAATATTCTGATCACAAAGATTCTTGAAATTCAAACCCCCTTCCAATATAGGTTTGGAAATTGTCTCCTAATTTACTAAAGGCATTTTGTTTTCGCTCTGTTTGCCTCCCTTCCAAAAGAAGCGACGAATGTACTCCTCCATCTTTCTAAGTATGCCAACAAGAGCAAGAAGAATTGAGAAAATAAATAAAGAGATGCTGTTTAGCACGGATTTGATAAGAACAGACGTGCCCGCAATGTTGAGCCAGGAATATCCCCACGCTTGGAGCTTGCTCTTGAATTTCTCCAATTGTGGAAGCCAATATTTACTATAGGCTCTTTTAAGGAAAATTGGAAGGCCCAGGTACTTGAAGGAAGACCAGGAAGGGGAGGCAGTGAAGCCCAAACATCTAGCTATAGAGGAAAGCAAGTTGGGCAGAGTGTTCCAACTGTATATGTGAAATTTTCCCTTGTTTAAAATGCTGCCAGCGGCCTCACAAAAGTCATCCAACACTACTTTGAACTTGGAGGCTGAAAGCATAGTAGCAGCCCCCAGTATCAAGGTGTCATCTGCAAATAGGGCATGATTAATATTTTAATCCCTCTTGCTATGCAAAGCCCATTGATTTCCTGATCTTGCAGCTTCTTGTCTAAGTGAAAACTAAGAACCGAGGCTTGGAGGACAAAGAGCAGAGGAGAGAGGGGGCACCCCTGCCTAAGGCCCCTTGTGGCTTTAAAGAAGTCAGCGGCTCTGCCATTCACTAAAGGAGCGATCCAAGGCTCTGAGATGCAAGCCCAGATCCAATTTATAAAGCTCACACCAAAACCAAACTTGCTCAAGAAATTAAACAGAAAACTATGCCTTACTCGATCAAATGCATTTGCTAAATCAAGTTTGACAAGCATACCTCTTTCATTACGATGCAAGCTGGAGTGGATTGCCTCTTGGACTAGTGTGAAGTTGTCCACAATATTCCTACCATGAATGAAGCCTCCTTGGTTCTCCAGAATAATTTTGGGGAGGATGAGCTTCAGTCGATTCACAATTACTTTGGTAATTAGCTTGTAACCAATATTTCAAAGGGAGATCGGACGGAATCTGTTGAAGGTGCTGGCTCCTTTCTCCTTAGGGATGAGGGCAATAAACACAGAGTTAGTGCTGCCAACAATTTTTTGGCATTCTTGGGATTTTTGGACTATTTTGAAGAGATCTTTTTATACTACCAGCCAACAGACTTGAAGAAACCTGGCTGAAAATCCATCCTGTCCTGGAGCCTTGTCAGGATCCATAGCGAAGAGGGCATCTTTGAATTCATTCTTGGTGACTTTGGCTTCTAGGAGAAGATTCGTGTTGGCTAAAATCGAGTGGGGAACTACATCAAGCAGATCTGGATGATGGTCCGGATCCATGTCCTTGCTATACAAGCTTTTGAAATGAAAAAAGGTTACTTTCTTGATGTTTTCAAAATCCTTGTGAGTGACATTCTCTTCCTTGATCTCGGAGATGGAGTTGAAACATTTCCTGGCCTGAGCTTGCTTGTGGAAAAAGGAGGAATTCCTATCCCCTGCTTTAAGCCACGGGCTTCAGGACTTTAGCCTCTAGTATTATTCTTTAGCCAAATAGGCCTTATGGAAATTTTGCTGGAGGTGGGCCTCTTTGTCTAAAATCTCTTTGGTTATAACAACATCCTCCACTTGGAGTTGATGGGTATCTAGAGTGTTTTGGATTTTTTTCCTTTCTGTTGCTAGATTGGGCAGCATTTTGGCCCAGCGTTTCAGGACCACCTTCACTCTTCTGAGTTTTTCCTGCCAGACAAAAAATGGGGAGCCTCCAAAAATCCTTGACTAATTGCATTAAGTCAGGCTCCTTGGCCCAGAGGAGCCCAGTTCTTGTTAACCCAGGTCTCGGTAGATATTGGAGGAGGCTAGAGCCCAATGAATTGGAAAACGAGGGCACGATCAGCCAAGGACAAAGCTAATTGAATGGGGGTCTCTGGAGGAAGAGAAATTTCCGGAATATCTTCAAGTTTCTTCACGACTTTGGCTGCTTTGCTTTTTTTCTTTTGGGGCAGACCAACCATTAGTAGGTTGAAGGAGTCAACGGCAGAAGATGGAGGAGGGGGCAGAGGAGGCTCCTTGGGCGAGCCCTACGCCTCCATGAGGGCGAAACCCTAGGGCAGGCCGCTGCTCAGGATCGCAGCCTTGCTGCGTAGATCAAGACGCAGTCGGACCTCACGTGCGCAGATTTTTACCTAATCATATTTCCTTATATATTAATAATAACCTATTTTATTTTATAACAAGAATATTATTATGTAACATTTAATAATAATGTTAAAATATTGATTATAAATGTGTTTCATCCTATTACAATATGGAATTATGATATATTGATAATACTAATTGCTTAAAGAAGTCTTTTACAACCTAATATGAGATATGTTTTCATGTAACATAAAATTTTAAAATAATAAAATAATACTTACATAAACAAATTAAAAAATAGTGACAACAAAAAATCAGTGTTAGCCATAAATAAAAATGCTTCAATTTTCACCTTAGTTTCACATCAACTTTGTACAAATACATACAATAATTGAAAGAAAAAATAGTTTGATTTACTTTTTAGTATGAGGGAGATAAGTAATTCCTTCACCACTTAATATGGTATTAACATATGACAAGTAAAAATCAATGTGTATCATAAATAGTTATCATTTAATTAATAATTTCTTTCTAATTAAAGTATGAGGAATATTTGTAAATCCAATGTTTAACATGGATTAATATAAAAAATAATTATGTGTGTGTGTTCTCTTCTTTCACATATGAGGGAGCTTGGATTGAAATTTTAATGTGGAGAATGAGAATCATAACTAAAATATTTCAATGTCAACTATGTATATATTATAAAAAATAAGCGAAAATAAACAAATTATTATATTTTAAAAAAATTATTAGTGTTTTGATCAAAATTAAAAAATCTCTCGAGGTGTAAAGATTTCCTCAAGTTTTGCACTCAAAAAGAGATTTGCATCTCTAGAGATTTAATCCCTCTCAACTCTTGGTAGATCCAAAGTTAAAAATATCTATACTAGTAAATTAATATTATTCATCTTATATTACTTGACCAATAATTATATAGTAGTATTATAACTCTGCAATTATTGTTCATATTGCTAATATTACCATAATTTACATTATTTTAATATTACTTATTCTAATATTAATTTAACTTACTAACACATATATATTAATAATTATAATAACTATAATTATAATGTATTATATAATATATTTGATTGGATATAATTTATTATATTACTAATATAATAATATTATTGTTACAAAAGTAACAAAACCAAATTGTCTCGAGGGCAATTCAATTGGAACCTGCTTTGAAATTGGAGTGTTATGTACCGAGAGATTAGATGTTCAAATCACCCTGACTTACATGTGTCTACTAAAGGGGCATACATATGCACTTAGGGTTATATAGGTAGAAAACTGAATCAACACCATGTCATGTGAGTATGAAACCAACCCTTGTGTCACATAATTTATAATTTTTTTTTTGTTAGATCATTATATAATAATATTTAAATCCTAATCTCTTAGTCTTCTGATCAAATTCTTCTTATTTAACCAAACATTCTAGTTTTACAAAAATACAATACAGAATTATTAATAATATCAATTCTTAGCCTAATAATAAATTTCACAATATTGATTTTAATAACACTATATTATACTCACTTATTAAAAAATAATGTTAAATTATTTAGTTATTTACTATCCCTATATTACACAATATTTTTCGGTATAAAATTATTAATAAAGTCACTTTAGTAATATTCTTGACCTAATAATATTTATTATTAACCCTTACTAACCCTTAATTTTATTTTTTTAATTAAATAGCATAATATTATTAACACAATTCTAATACTACCAAATTTTTTATTATTATAGTAATAATTTACTTACATATTAATAATAACTTATTATATAACAAGAATATAGCTTTTTGTCAATTTGGATTACCTCCAATGGTTAGGCAGAATGGTCTTTATCTTCCCTGCCCATGTTCAAATCCCACCAATGACATGATGAACTATAATTCCTTGATAAATATTTGTATAATGGCTTCGTGCCTATCAATATTGTTGTATTGGCTTCATGTCTTGTGAACTCTTAAGTGATTATATGTAATGCCCCATTTTATCTTGACTATGATACCAACTATTATATCTTACTTGTACTTTTGAGACAGATTCTATGGCTTCTAATTTATTTTTGACAACAACAGGGTCAATTCTCTGGTGATTATTTTACTATTATAAACCCATGGGATGATGATTGTGATGTATTTATTTTGATTTCAACTGGAATTATGTTAATGCTTACGTTACATATGACTATTGAAGAATTCAATGGTGTCCTATCATGTTTATAAATTTGGATGAATATTTTAGGACCATATACTACTTAAAGTTGTTTTAGTTGACAAGAGATCACCTTGGCACATATGGACATTTTTGAAAAGAGAATCCATACAGGTGAAGTAGATTTCAGAAATAGAGGAATAACCTGTTCATAGTTTTTTAGTAACTCAAAGTTTCAGACTTCATAAGTGGGTCCATCATCAGGGGTAAATGCCAAATGATCTTTGGGAAGATTTGAGATAATTAGGGAAAATTAATAAAAATATGTATAGTGATTAGTAAGAGATTTTTAAGGTCAGTTGGAAGAAATACAAATTTTTTTTTAAAGGTCAGTTGGAAAAATACAAAATTTTATTTAATATAAAATATTAAATAAATAATGAGGGGATTTGTTGAAGTAAAAAATTAATGTGGTTGTTGTAAAATTTTTTATTATACCTTAGATTTTAACCATTATGAAAATTTAATAAGAAAATTTTATTTTATTATATTTTGATATATTTATTTTATTATTTCTTTATTTATTAAGATAAGAGAATTAAGATGAAGAAAAAATAAGAATTAGGAAGAATGACATAATAAACATTCAAATTTATTTATTTAATGTCGAGAGAGGTAAGGTTTATTAAGGGTTTCCAAGTATTGCTGATGATAAGACCATCGTCATGATTTATATTATTTTTTCTTTTTTCGATTTCTATGGCCTCTTTGATTTTTCTTTTTAGGTAGTGATCTTCTTTGGAGATCAGTTTGGCATCTTCCATCCGGATGTAGTGAGAGGATGAGAAAGCATGTTCTGCCAAAGATGACTTTGAAATTCCGTTTCTAGATATGTCAGCAGCATGTTATTTAAGTCTGATGTTGAGGGATCTGCAAGTTTCTCCAATGTATTCTTTTCCACAAGAACACGGTATTATGTAAACTCCTTTTTGAAACCTAGGGTTTATAGGGTCCTTAGCAGAGTCTACAATATTTCTAATTGTATTAGGGGGAGTGAAAGCAATCTTAATGTTGTGTTTGTTAAGGATTTTAGAAATTTTATCTGTTGTTCCTTTTATGAAAGGTAAAGAGATTTTAGGAATGCTGAAAGTTTTCTTTACGTTATTTTTATTAAGGTTGGTGAACAGTTTTTTTGATGTTGTTTTTATTATATCCATTAAATTGAAAGACTTGGCGAAGGTGGTTCATCTCATGTTCTAGGTGGTGAGAGTCATAAATTCTGGAAGCCCTAGTAGTTAGGGTTTTAATGATGCCATATTTTTGCTTAGGATGGTGATGTGAGTTAGCGTGAAGGTATCTTTCAGTGTGAGTTTTCTTTCTGTAAACGTTGGTGCTAAGTTTTCCATTTTTTTTGGTTAAAAGGATATTTAGGAAATGTAATTGGTTATCTTTTTCAATTTCAATGGTAAATTTAATGTGGCTAGAGAGAGTGTTAATGTGAGTTAAAAAATAATTTAGTTTTGATTTACCGTGAGTCCATTTTGTGAAAATATCATCTACATATCTTTTCCATTCTTCTGGGGTGAGTGGAAAGGATTTGAGGAATTTCTGGTCAAAATGCTCCATGTATAGGTTAGCAATTATAGGGGATAAAGGAGAGCCCATGGCTACTCGATGAGTTTATTCATAAATTATTCCTTTGAAATTGAAGAAATAAGATTTTAAGCACAATTTGAGGATATCTAATTCCCTGCTCTGGTTGACTAACTCTGACATTACATCTTCCTAGATATATCCTTTGGGATCATACATTATTTTTTGAGGACCTGTTGTAGTATTACAATAACTCCCCATTTTTTTATAGATAAATAGTATAAAAATAACAATGGGGACCCTTCTAAAATAATTCTTAAGGTTAAATCAACTTTAGAACTTAGAAATTTTAACCTATTAGATTAAGTTTTTCATACAAAACATAAGCAAATCATGAAGAATTGATCTAAGGAACCCATAAAGGATTAAAAGTACAAGGAGCAGGAAAGAAATCGCTGAAGTACGATTTGCCGAAACAGTAAACAAGTGATGAGCGAGACTCCAAAACAAAGATATGCGAAATGTTGAAACGCTGATGAACGAGGTTGCGAAATACGTCATATAATGGATATATATATCACAAATTGTCATATGACATAAGTCGATATCGTATTCTGTCATTTAACAAAAAAAACCATCGCAATATCACATGTTTGCAGATCGCACATTGTTGTGAAATGCTAAAATATTGCTAATCATTAAAACATTGATTTACGGATCCAAATAAGATAACAACTTTCAAACTCACACGAAGCACATACTATCAATTTAATGGTAATTAAGGTGTTTTATGATTTCTAGGTTTGTAAACAATTTTATAATTATTTCAGATTTAATACTGAGGATTCCCATTATGCATGTATTAAGGTGATATGAGAGTTAATATCATTTGACATGATCTCAACATATGCTCTCTATTTTTTCTTTCAACAAGGTAATACCGAAAAATCAGGCATAAAAGGATTTCGAGGCTGCTTAAAGCGTGAAGGAAGTCCTCCACCCCACCTCAGTTTGTTGTTCAGCAAGAAGAAGATCACAAGATGGATCCTCTAGTCTCAGACACAACATGCAACCCAGAAATTGGTTCCTCAAGCTAGGAAGGGATTTATAAGTTGTTTGAGAATGAGAATCCACAAGTAATTTTGAATATGAAGGTTGTAGCTGATGATTCTGCATCCTCAGATTCCGACTCATGGTCCAATGCAACTAACTCTTTTCTACACAGAATTGTTGCATGTCCTAAAATCATTGGTTCTCTCAGGCCTACATATTTGAAGGAAATGTAAAAAATACATAAACCCCTAAAAAGATATGACAATCATTTCATCCAGGAATTTATGCAAGAGAACGAACATCCTGCAAATGTGATTACGGATTGTACAAATGATCCTAATCGAGATAAATGCGATGATAAGGGTATGTAATCAGTAGTTTCTCTTAAAATCCCTTTCTTGCAAATGTCTACAATTGTTATGCAGAATTATGAATTACGGATAAAACATTATTCCCTAGACAAGTGCTTATCTAGAACAACAGATTAAAGACTTTGCGACTACTTTTCCTAACTGTAAATAGACACACAGAATAGATCAAAGAACTTACTTGGAGTCCAAGCACTTCCTATTCTCCTTTTGTCGCTCTTGTTGTAGCTTCAAATCCAAGCTAGATGTCCAAAAATATTTCCTGCAAAGATGAACACTAAACAACAAAAGATGGCAATAATACAGATGTCTATTCAAGTTATTTAGTTAAATCAATGAAACATAAACCATATACATCAGATAAGAATTCATAATATGAAAAACATAAGCTTATACATATACATATGTGGGAAAGTAAGCAACAATCTTTATTAATGGATAGAAGGGAAGGTTACAACCCAGTGATTGATTTGAAGTGACCATCTCCAGCAGCATCCCAGCCTCATCACAATGCAAATCTCTCCAACAACATGTTACAAAAATCAACTCCTCAATTGAAATTCCACCAGCATTTCTGAACTCAAATTCTTCCTTATCAAACACTAAGATTTGTGCTCAATTTATAGAGGAGTTTAAGGTAGTTTTACAATCAATGACTTCCCAATAATAGGCAAGAGATGTTCCCAATATTGTAGATGTCAAATGGACACATGGATTCAAAGTTTGACACATGTGAACTCTTCTAGAAGGCACTGGCCAAGTTGAGATTTTGAAACAATGAGAATTTCGCTCCCAATGTGACCAACGCACCTATGAGTGTCGGGAAGTGCTTTGAAGAGTAGCCCTGAATGGGTCTACTTACATATGCAACACACTTAGTCCCTTTAGAGGCAGTGTTGATGAGCTCTCATATGATATATTATAAACTTCAAATATTGAAAACCTTTGCAAATGAAAGTCAGGAATGATTTGTCTTGTTCTTTGTCATAGGGCATGTTGCAACTGAAATGATAGGGGATGATAGACCCTACTCATTGGTGTTGGAGATGATGTCCAATTAACCAGGTCATTGGGAATAATGCCAAATTTGACCTATAACAAATTTCCCCTTAAAGCATGAAGTCAGAATAATAATAACAATATTTTGATTGAGATGCTTTACACTATGATGGGTTGGAGATGAAGAGGAGTGGCAACCTGCATAAATATTACAATACATTACATCATGATATATCCTCTTGATCATAATTGCTGAGGGTAGGCATTCCCATGTTCAACACAAAAACAATCTAATAACATGTACACAATTTAGAAAGACGTCTACATTGGAATGTTGCCCAATATAGACATGCCTACAAATATAGGCCCATATTCGGATGACGATCTGTATGTAAGGTCACCATACAGATGATGTGTACAAAAATTGTGAAATCGTAGACCAGATGGATGAAACTAGATCTCGGGTATTCTTATCTCATTCACTCGATCATTCAGGTACAAGACTAGCCATGCGAATGTATGATTTGTAGTCAAACATGGTAAGACATCATTTGATTACTAGCCAATGATGTGAGTTGTTAACAAACGTGCGAGAACCACCATTAATGTCAATGGCCATCAAGGTACTACAATACATTTTGTAAGGTGTGAATAGATGATTTGATGTTGAACGCCAAACAAAATATTTCAGTCAAAAGTCTGGAAGCGAGGATCTTGTCGATGCTGTAACAAGCCTCATGGTACTGGAATCAGATGTTTCTAAGTGAACTTCCTGGATAATGATTTATCGTCGACGGGAAGCCACCTTATTACGAAACGGGAGTTACTGATTTCAAAGACAAAGGTATGACTTGATATAGCAATTTTCAGGGATGACGATCATGAGAATGAAGTTTTATGAGTATTGCAGAAAGATGAGTATTCACTGGATGACTTCTCTTGAACATATCGACGACACTGAGATGAGTTGGTAGCATTGACCCAAAACTGAAGTGAAGGTATGATGAACCATAGGTATGAATGAACCATCAAGAATATTACCCAACCCAAACAGTCACAATGATGGAGTGAAGTGTCATGTTCAAGAGTGACCTGCTATCGTAAAAATTTCTATTCACTTTCCTAAACTTTCCCCGGTCATTTGTCGACCAGAACCTCTTTATTTTTTAAAAATATTGAGGAGGATAACATATGCTTGATCTATAATTCATCCCTTCGAGCAAATTAAGTATCGCTATTTAATAATTTAATGAGTCTAGCAATGAAAGAAACTTGATTCTTGCCATGATCGATAAGCACGTTTCTATTTTATATTTTAACGATCTTAATGACAGTGATAGCCTGGTCCTTTTTCATATTTAGTGAGTTTGAAAAAGAGGAAGAAAGAAAACTCCAAAAGTACATTTTGTAAATTTTTCACTCAGATCTGAAAAGGTGTAAAATAATATCTGAGAGAACCTCTTTAGTCATGTTCGACCAAGGTATTCATTTTTCATAAATAATCTATCTCAGTCTGGAAAATGGTTAAACATATACTTAGTAGATATCAATTCATTTACTTCTACGAGCTCAAAAAGACAAATTCTCGACAATCTTTTCACATTATCAGAGTCTGAAAAGAGCTAAAAGAAGACTCCAGGGGTTCCTTTTTCGCTGTTATCGAAGCTCGAAAAAGAGATAAAAGTGCGCTTCAAATCCTTTTTCATTTTTAACAAAGCTCGAAAAATAAGGAGAAAAGGTATGCTTTGTGGTCAAATCATTCTTAAAATAGATCTGCACGACCAATCCATTCATCAGTTGTAAGACCTGTTCAGAACAACATCAAATGGATTAAAAATATCTGTTTCATGATAAAAGCATAATAAAACTATAGTCGTAGCAATAAATGTAATTTACAAATAATTAAATGACTATTAAAAGTAGTTTTACTATTCATTTTTACCATTCCAAAGTAAGCATTTTCATTTTGGAGCTCTGAACCTGATTTTGCCCCTGAACTTCAGCTACTGATTGCGATTGTTTCTGTGGACGAATTTCGTTTCCGTTTGATCGAGGTTAGTGCCATGAACCTCCTCTTTCCTTCAGTAATCATTTCATTTCCAATTTCTGCAAATTTTTAAGGTTTTGAGGTCCCTAAGGTAAATTCTTCCCCAAAAGAGGGCAACACACCCTTGGATGTCGAAACCCACGTTGCATAGAAAGTAAATTGAAGTCTTCTTGAATACACAATGCATTGTCTCTTGTTAGGGACTACGTTGGGCGCAATCTAGATTTTTTTATTTTTGTACTATACCCAAAATTTTCCCGATTTTTGCATTAAATGGAATCTAATGATATTTATGGTTGTATTTCAGGTTTCCATTGGATTACAATGATGATTACATGGAGTGAAAGAGAACATGAAGAATAGGATATGATTGCCTTAAATGATCCAGGTATAGTAAGATCCCTAAGAGATTGTGGACTGCTAAAGTACTTCAGGTTGTCAGGGATGAGGTAACAAATAGAACTCGTGGGGTTCTTAGTTCGAGTATGGGATCTAGCTATCGAACCATTTCATATTAAGAACCAAGTGGTTCCCATAACAGTTGAGGATGTATACTTTCTTACAGGTTTGTCGAGGAGAGGCTTTCCTATTTCGCTCTCGGGGTCTATTCTTAGAGGAGAGACAGTGAGAGATTATGTTTTGAAACATTGTTATCCAGGGGCAGCACCAAGAAAATATGGAAAGATAAACATCTGGGATGTAAGAGATTTTCCTTTGAGAAATATCCATTTCACGATCGCAAAAATTGCTGGCACCATTACACTACATGTAGTGAATAGATCGTATATGCAGTACGCGCTAGAGTGTATGGAGCCAACAGTCTTCAACTAGTCTAAAGTTGTACTTTCTCAGATAAAGGAAACACTGAAAAAAGCAAAAGGAGGAAGGAAAAATAACTTCAGTTATGGTTCAATCCGCATATCATTCTCTTTAGAACAGATTCCACTGATGCAGCCACAACATGTGACACTGGATGTGTCTAATCCTAGAGATCCACGGATGTAGAGATGGGTAGAACTCATGGGTAGGCATGCAGGCCAATTGACCATTGTGTTCTCGACTGCGTTCTTCACTTGGTTCCTTCGACAGATTGTCGTCATTGATGAGTATGCATACACAAGCGTTGATTTTTGAGGAAATCCAGATTTAGCATTACCAGAAGGCGCTCAGTGGGGTGCAATAGGTAAGAATGTTTTGACCATGTTTTTTTATTTTTCTAAGGTTTATACAATGTTTTTGTATTTTGATGTTTTCCCAAAACTAAACTAAATGTTTGATGTAATGCAGATGTTGGTCGTGTTCAACCAATAGAGGAACCAAAGCGTGAAGTAGATGTGCCAGCAGAGAGGGCTATTGGGAGAGCAGTCCTTCAGGATCTTGATATGGCTGAGACTCTAACTGAGCTTTGACAGCACATAGAGGGTTTGACCTTTGGGATTCCAGATTTCCGGATCGAAGAGTTTCCCATGTGATTGCAACGACACACTATTAGGGTTCCTAACTGCTATATACGGTTACTACGTAGGATAGCTAGATCTATAACATGTTACCACGAGCACCACTAGTTTAATTTTGACATTTTGCATACATTTTGAGATTATATGACCAATGTGTCTTGGGCACAAATTTTTGTAAAAAAATATAACTATCTATATATATGATTTCAACGTTTTCCTATGTCTATTGTGTAATCCTATTCAATGATGTGAATGTTTTCTTTACATATGTTGCAAATGTCTGTCTAAAATTTGATTAGCTAAAGAATCAATCAATGTGTTCAAATTTCTGGAAATGTGTTGATATTGAATAAAATCAAAGTGTCTTTCCAAAATTCGAACTCTTAAGAACAATCTATGCAGTGTTGGATTTCTAACAGTATAAAAACTAGTAAGTTGTAATACCACAATTTGTGAATCTAAACTTATGATGATGCGGTTAATACCAAATGAAATGGCATCAGAGAGAAGTTCGATCAACGTGCTATACTCAGTGATATTGTTCGTCTATCTACCAATACAAATCCATTGAAAACTCACTAACTCGTCGTTCGGAGCGAAAATGGCCCACACTGCAGAGGATAGATTTTGTGTACTACGACTAGCACCATCAGCATATCCAACAAATGGTTCTGAAGATTCAGACATCTACGATGACATGTAAAGCAGATTACTAATGTCAAGAAAAATCTAAAAACAAACTAATATAGTGAATGCAAATCAACAACATATATATACAATATAATACAAAATATTACTACGTTCATGATTAAGCATAGTAACGTTTCAGATACAACCCATTTCTAGGCTGTACCAACAAAATTCCATCGTAATCAACCAACTCATAGGCACCATTAGCAAGAACTCTTTTGAAAATATAGGGGCCATGCCATAATGGCTCAAATTTTCCTATACCTATTACATCAGCTTCTTGATTGTAAAGAAGGACCAAGTCGCCCTCTGAGAAAATGCGAGGCTGGACATTTTTTTGTGTTGCGCCTTTATACGTCTCTTATGCACTTAGTTGGACAATTGGGATTCACGATGCATTTCATCAAGATGGATGAGGTTAAGGAGACGCGCTTCTTCTTCTGAAGTGTCAGGTAACAAGTCGATTTTGATTTTTAATGATGGTATTTCAATTTGGATTGGTAAGATAGCTTCCAAACCATACGCCAATTGAAAAGGAGTAAATACAGTTGCGTTTCTCATCAAGGTTCGTTAGACCCACAAGGCGGAGTACATGATAAAATGCCAATTTCTTTTACGAAATCCTATCATTCGTTGAAGCACACATTTAAGAATCGTGTTTATAGCTTCAACTTGTCCATTTGATTGTGGATAGTAAGGAGTAGAATTATCATGTGACAATCCTAACTTGGCAGTTAATTCAGTCATCATGTGGTTGCGAAAATGCTTCCCATGATCTGTAACTATAGCTTGTGGGACTCCAAACCATGCAATAACATGATTAAAGAAAAACAATGCAGTTGTATATCTGTGTTGTTGAATCTAGGCATCTCTTCGCCCCATTTGGTAAAGTAGTTGACTGTGACAATAATATAACCATTCCCCCCAGACGAACGAGGGTTACAGGTCATGAAGTCAATACCCCATTTCGAAAATGGTCCCACAAAGACAACAGGATGCATTAGCGCTGGCAGTTTGCGGATTTTACGATAAAAAATCTGGAACACATGAAAACTTCTGACCGCAAGGATGCAATCTCGAAATATTGTAGCCAAAAGTAACCGGCGCGAAGTATCTTCTACGTGGTAGCGTATTTATATAAATTCAACCACAAGGCCCAGCATGAAAATCATTTAAAACATTTTTAGCCTCCTCATGAGTGAGGCACCTCCTTAAAATGGTATCGACACCTCGACGATAAAGTGTATCACCGACGATCAAATAATCTTTAGATTGGTATCGAATACATCATTGTTTAGAGAAAGACGTATCAGGCCAAAAAGTTTGAGTTTGGAGATAAATGATGAAATCTCCATACCAAGGATCAGATGATCTGATCAGAAACAGAGACTCATAAGGAATTGATGGTTTCGACGTAGTTGTAGTACTATCAGAGGGAAGGTCACAGAGAAGCTCTGCCAAAACCAAAGACTTCTTTGACTTGGATTTGATGAATTCCAAATCAAATTCTTGCAAAATGACAATCCATTTTGAATATTCCCCCCCTGGAAATTGACGTGATAAGATGTAAGTCATGGGGTTGCAATCCGAAATGACAGTGGTCTTTCGGAGCAGGATATAGTGGCGAAATCTTTGAACAGCTTGAATAGCTTCCAAGGAAATTTTTTCTATGTACGAATACTTAACTTATGTATCATTGAGATTGCGACTCAAATAATAGATTGGATGTTCAATTCTATCTTCTACTTGGACCAAAACCATAGCAATGGTCATTTTAGCCGTGACAATATATAGGAAATAATCATTTTGATAATTAGGGGGGTACATTAATGATGCTCGGACAAGAGTATCCTTGACAACATCAAAAGAAGCTTGCGCAACTTGGTCCCAATGGAAGAGAACCCCCTTTTTCAAGAGTCCAATAAATCCTTTAGCCATTTCGACGTAGTTTGGAATGAACCTTCTTAGGAAGCTAGCCTTTCCTTGTAATTTATGTATCTGATGTAAATTTGATGGCCATGGAAAATTTTAGAGGCCAATATTCACAAGTGGGCTAATTTTCCATGGTTTTTCCAAAAAAAAGATTCGCCAATTTCCATTTTTCTATAAAAATGATTCGCCCAAATTTTAGAATATAAAATTGTTTTACGTTAAAAATCGCCAAAGTTATATAGAAAATATATATAATATCATTATAATTTTGAATAAATTTACAAATAGATCAATAAAAATTTTATACTTTGCATATTAGGGACTCGTGAGTTTCGCCAATTTTTTAAACTTCAATATAATTTTCCATCCTTAAAATTTACCCTGTTGATGGCGCGGGTAAATCAAGAATGGACTGAACCTTCAATGGGTCGATTCGAATTCCTTCTTTTGAGACTACGAATCCAAGAAAACGACCAAAACCAACACAAAACACATATTTATGTGGATTGAGGCGTATTTTGTAGTGTCGGCAGCGTAAGAATATGGCTCTCAAATGCATCGGGTGATCAGTCTGATTTCATGAATGTGCTGGTAAATCATCTAGATATGATTGAACAATGTGTTTGATGTCATTGAAAGCATAATCCATTGCTCTCTGAAAAGTTTCCCCAACATTATTTAAACCAAACAGAAGTTTCCTATAAGTGAATGTGCTCCAGGGATAGATGAATGTTGCCTTATGTTGATCCTCTGGGTGGATATTGATTTGATTGTAGTCGAAAAATCCATCCATGAATGAAAATATTTCACATCCAGCACAATCGTCAATAATCTAGTTGATTAAGGGAGTAGGATAGTTATCTTTTGGACAAGCAAGATTAACGTCCTGATAATCAACGCACACTCTAATTGTTCCTTGTTTTTTCATGACAGGAACGATATTGGAAACCCACTCAGTCAGCGAAATAGGGTAAATGAAACCAACAGGAAAAATTTCTTCAAATTTTGCTTTGATGGTAGCAGCTTTCTTTGGATGAACAGGATGAAGTCATTGATGCATCAGTTTGACATCAGGATACATATTAATAGTGTGTTCAACAATACTAGTATCTATACGTGGTATTTCCTCGTAAGACCAAGCAAATACATCACGAAATTCACGAAATAGAGAGTGATATGATTCAAGTTCTGATGGAGAACAAGATACACCGACATGAATATTTTCTACAACACCAGGTTTGGTCAAAATATTGATAGAAATTGTTTCTTCAATATTTGACAGATTTCGCTCGGAATCGACCGCATTAATAGGTAAAGAATTCTAAAAGAAATTTTTGATTGATGGGTGATATAGTTCACTAAGATGATTTTCTTCATGATCAGGAAGATGGGAACGATGATGATAATCTTCCCATGGTTCTCCTTCTGACATCATGGCTTCCAAAATATTCTCATCTGTCAAGAACATTGAGGAAAAAGTATTAGAAGGAGTACCAAAATCTAAGGAACAATCAACCCAAACAACCGGTGACGCTGATTTCGGATTCACCACCCAAGCTAGATATATTGGTTGCTATGCCAGTTCAATAGGGTTGGGCGATAGAAACTCATCCAACGTAACAATTTCAAAATGACCCGTACTCTCCCTTAAGCCAGATAGAGTGGAATAGATCATGTAGCAGGTCTCTATACTTGCAATTTTTTCCGACATCGCAGGCAGCAATAATGCAAAGGCTCCCATGAGAGTGGAATCCTTTAAGAGTCCTACACCAATGTTCTGAAGTTCTATTTGGGGTATGTGAACGAACGAAACGCTTCCAGTTACCTGCAAAGCAGAGGCAAAGAAAGATAGTTGATTAATGACTGTGATATTACCTTTATATGGAAATGCTATCATTCTAAAATATGTAGAAACAATTGTAGTCATTGCATATACCCATGGTCTTCCAAGTAGAATATTATAGTCAAGAGGTTCGTCAACAACCTCGACATCAACATTCACTATTTTCCCCCCTAGTTCAACATGCAAGTTATTAATAATACCACAAGGCTTATATGTATGTCCATCAAAAGCCTTCAACGTCATTGATGATTGTGATAAGTGTGGTGAGCCAAGTGACTTCAAACAATTTAGAGACATAATGCATGTGGATTATCCCTCATCAATAATAGTACGATGAACAAGGTGATTGAGAATATTTACTTGTATGGAGAATGCCAATTCTTTTGGTAGTTGTGGCACATAGCCTGTATGATTAAAGACGACAATATTAGAATCATTCGGATTAATTCCACCAATAACCGATAATAAAGCCTATTTTTGGGAGGGACAATTTTGTAATACCTCAAGAGTAGACATAGCTAAAGGGGATTGAGCCAAATATTCAACTATATTATAATTTTGAGCAGCTCTTACTTGAGGATTATATGTCGATTTGTGAATTACTCCCTTTGGTGGCTTGATTGTCAATTTAGGAATAGCAGTAGGTGGTATTGATTCCATAGACGGATTCATAGTCGAGGTAATAGCTTGATCAATGGCCTGACTACCATAATCTTTATTGCACGTTGACACCAAAATATCCGTTGAAGGTTTTGTGACGGATAACATAAGTACTTGGGAACTAGAAGCTGCATCTGTAGCAACCATGTTTGTGTCAGGATTTGGAAATGGGTCTGTCAACATAGCTGACGCATGGGAAGTCTTGATGATTTTTGAGACTTCAGCACGGTGAGGAAAATCCCTAACAAAGTGTTCCTCATTATAGATTATGCATGTATAACGAGGTTTCCTAGGTCCAGAAAAATGATTAGATGATCTTTCCTACAGGTTAGAATTTTGATTTTTCTTAGATTTCCCTTTTTTCTTACTTCTGGGTTGCTTGTCACTTTTGCCTTTGTCAAACGACACAACATTAATTTTGGAAGAAGGAGTAGGATCAGATGTAGTAGTATGATGTGTGCTTGTAGTACCAATCAAGCCGTCTCCGACATGAGAGTCCTTTAATTGAGGACAAACATTAAAGTTAGATCTCAGCGCATTAGGAATTTTTTCATAGAGCGTGACAGACTGAGTATAAATCAAGTCTAAATATTTGGCACGAGCGATAACCTGCTCTTCAATGACGACGCCACCCTTAGCCACATCCTCAGTTATAGATGGTAACATGGACTTAATGAACCATTCAACAAGGAGTTGATCCGAAACAAATTTCTTAACCATTCTACGACGACGACGCCACTCATGAATATGATCAGAAATGTGAGTAGCATTAGTCTGTATGAAATTTTTCAAGAGTTCCATTCCAGTTTCATATCGTATGGGTAACTGGAAATGATTAAAAAAGATAGTATCTAGGGTAGTGAAATTATCATAAGAAGCTTTAGGTAACTCAATGTACCATTTTGGAGTCAGACGTGTGAGCGTACGCTGGAAAATACTTAGTTGAACAGAATCATCATTCAGAGAGTTTGATGAACACCATAAATGATAAGTTATGACATGATTCGACGGATCTTATCCAGGTTTTCCATTGAAATTAGGAATATTTGAGGGTAATTTGTGAGGTATCATCGGCCACCAAGGAGAATAGTTGATTGGATCATTGGTTAGCCGATTTAAATCTGGTAACTCTAAAGTTGCAACAAAGGGAAACTGCCTATTAAGGTCAGGTTGAGCATAACAGGGTAAGATGGAATTGCTTGAACAACAGGCCTTTGAGCACCAACATAAGGAATCTGTTGCTGGTAACCCAGATAGGGGTTGTTTTCAAAAGCAAATGCTTAAGGATTATGTTGACCAAAACCTGGATATGATACTTGTTGAAATGAAGTCTGAGGTATTTGCACCTGAGGCTACCAAGGAGTCTGTCCACCAATGTTATAACTCAAATTAGAATAACTTGGATTCGGTTGATAGGTATAACCAGGTTGTGGTTGTGACATCCCATAAAATGGTAAACCATCTTGTGAATAAATGATTCCGTCTACAGGTTGTTGTAAATTAACTGAAGGATTTGGAGTCTGTGGACCCAACATTTGAGGGTATTGAGTTGAAGGACCTGCTTGATAAGGTTGTTGTACAACATTTTGATTCTGTAACAGGGGTAAAGATGTATTAATAAGTGGAAATGATGTGGGTGTAACAGGTTGAATTAGTTGATACGAGTGTACAACCGCTTATGGTTGGATAGGCAGAGTGGGCTGCCATTGACAAACATTCATTTCGACATTAGGTTGACCATAAATTGATGGAGTATTGTCATAGTGGGTGACCAAAGGTTGCCCCCCAGCATGAGGAGGATAATAAGATGAAAAATATTACTCTCCAAATGTTGGGATTCTAGTTGATATGGTACTTAAAGGAATAGACCGTGAAGGACCAGCTTGATATTTCCCTGATGATGTGTATAAAGAATCAAGCCGTTCAGTACTCACTATAGGATTACCAGTTAGAATGCTAGACGATGACATTGGTAAATTCCATGGTTTTGAAGATGCACCAAAGAAAATTCCAGATAATGATTTGTAACCTGATGGGACAATAGGGCCACCATGAAAATATGACTTTGGTGAAGTTATAAAAATTGACGAGGTAGCTAGGGCGGGTTCTGACATAATTGGAACAGATGGCCCAACCGAAGATGTTGGTTCAAGCATGGTTACTTGACCAAATGTATACACTTGAATCGACGGGATTTTGAATGGGAACAGGATCAATAAAAGAAAATGGTGACGATTTAGGAAAAGACTCATATAGGTAAAGGTCCTTCCCAAAATGGGTTGGAGTTAAAGGTGTCTCGTCTTGTGGGATTTTTTCAATCGCAATTAAACTAGGTGGAAGTATTTCACTGTCGGGCCCAAAGTATATTTCAGGTGGTTGACTGTGTGATATGGGAGACTCAATGTATACAGAAATTTGTAGGATGACCAAGGTAGGAACAACTTATGGCTGTTCGAATTCAGGATTCATATGTTCTGGCAAATAAGAGACAGGATCTGGATCAATTTCTGGTTGAACAATGTCCAGTCCAGGAGGTATGGTCTCACTGATTGGATGGATCGTGACCACGGGTAGCTGTGAGGACTCCATTTCGACAATAGTAGACAAACCGAGATGTGTAGAAACAAATTGAGCTAACTCTGGTATATGGGAAGATGATGTTTCACCAGAGGTACAAATTGTACTTGATTCAGCAGAGTGTGATCGCCTTCGCCTACCAGAAGTAACTTCTGGTGGTAATGGTGGTTTTAATGCTAATCTACGCGAACGACGGGGGAAAGGATTTTGTTCTTCCACGAATACTGATTTATTTAACCAAGAAAAAATAAACAGAATAAAAGGGTAATGCTAGGCAAAAGGTTTACCAAGAAACTGTGAACTACAGAATACCTCCTGGCGAACCAAGAAGTACGGGCACACAATCTCCTCAAATGTTGTGTTCGGTGTATCATAATTTACAAGGAGATGACTCATTTCACTATGGATGGATGGCACCTAAAATTTGTCCTCCCAAATATATCCGAAGGTACATGGAGGCCCAAGTCCATATTAGCACTGTCTGATGAGAAACTGCATAGTGAGAGCACCCCTTTATACTTTTTGTACTGTAACACCACCCGATATACCCGAAAGTACGTGGAAGAGCTACGATATACTTATGTACGTGGAGTGGGGCATCACACTCGGAATGTATCATAGACAAGTTAACGACAACTGCTATGTTTTACGACACCGGAACACGTCTCTATCCTAGACCTTCTAAATGTTATCTTTATGGTTCCAATGCTTTGTTAGGTAAATTGAGATAAATTTTTAGTTGATCTTGTTTATCAATTTTCCTTTCAAAGGTTCACCGCGATGATGTATTGGAAATTCCTAAAATGCAAACTAATAATGATAATAAATATTTCACTTTTAGTTTTTCAATGAAAATCCTAGCTACTAGAGGGAAAGAACAATCAATTTGAGAGAAAAAATAAATAAAAGAATACAAACTAAATGCATATTTCGTAATTGTTCCTTTTTGCAAAACACACAATCCACTACATGCAAATGCAAGTTTTTCTATTCCAGTTTCTTTAATGTTATGAATGCAGAAAAGAAACTAAGTGCACTAAATCAATAAAAACAAATGCCTTTTAGTTTTGAGAAATGAGGAATATAAACAACAATTTCTCTTTTGAAGGAAAAATGAGGAATTAAACAATAATTTTTCCTATCAGGAAACGAAGAATTTACGACAATTTCCTTTTCAAATGAAAATTGATCTAATGCGGAAATGAAAATAATTTGAAATTAATTCTTCAATGATAAAGAAAAACACTTTAAACAAACATTGAACAAACTATTCTTTAAAAGGAGGAAGAAGTAGATAATTTCACTAGTCAATATGAGGCTTCAGGCTTTTCAAAACATAATAGAGAACAAACTGAAAACAAATTGTAATGAAAAATTCAATGGAATTTGGATGGTTTCAGGAGGCAACGCAGTCTCTAAAGAGAGACAGTTCTTTGCAACGCATGCCTGAAAGGGAGACAGTGCTATGCAAAGCACTGTGTCCTGTCCAACAGTGCATTGGGCGCAATGTACAATAAAAAACACAGCTATTTAACACACTTCTAATGCAAATTTGGATTTGAAAAAAGCTAATATTTATGAGTAAAAGCTACTGGGTGAATAAACAGAGAAAATCAGAGACAAATACATCTAGGATGAAGGGTAAACTTCCCAACGGAGTCTCCAATTTGTTATGCGGAATTATGAATTACGGATAAAACATTATTCCCTAGACAGGTGCTTATCTAGAACAACATATTAAATACTTTGTGACTACTTTTCCTAACTGTAAATAGACACACAGAATAGATCAAAGAACTTACTTGGAGTCCAAGCGTTTCCTATTCTCCTTCTATCGCTCTTGTTGTAGCTTCAAATCCAAGCTAGATGTTCGAAAATATTTCCTGCAAATATGAACACTAAACAACAAAAGATAGCAATAATATAGATGTCTATTTAATTTATTTAGTTAAATCAATTAAACATAAACCATATACATCAGATAAGAATTCATAATATGGAAAACATGAGCTTATACAGATACATATGTGGGAAAGTAACCAACAATCTTTATTAATGGATAGAAGGGGAGGTTACAACCCAATGATTGATTTGAAGTGACCATCTCCAACAACATTCCACCCTCATCACAATGCAGATCTCCCCAGCAGCATGTTACACAAATCAACTCCTCAATTGAAATTCCACCAGCATTTCTCTACTCAAATTCTTCCTTATCAAACACTAAGATATGTGCTCAATTTATAGAGGAGCTAAAGGTAGTTTTATAATCAATGACTTTCCAATAATAGGCAAGAAATGTTCCCAATATTGTAGATGTCAAATGGACACATGGATTCGAATTTTGACACATGTGAACTCTTCTAGAAGGCACTGGCCAAGTCGAGATTCCAGAACAATGAGAATTTCACTCCCAATGTGACCAACACACCTATGAGTGTCAGGAAGTGCTTTGCAGAGCAGCCTTGAATGGGGCTCCCTGCATATGCAACACACTTAGTCCCTTTAGAGGCAGCTTTGATGAGCTCTCATGATATATTATAAACTTCAAATCTTGGAAACCCTTGCAAATGAAAGACATGAATTATTTTTCTTGTTCTTTGTCTTAGGGGATGTAGAAACTGAAATGATAGGGGATGATAGACCCTATTGATTGGTCCTGGAGATGATGTCCATTTAACCAGGTCATTGGAAATGATGCCCGAATTGACCTATAACAACAATGATATGTCGTCTGTTTGGGTATTCAAATACAACCAAGTTTAAAGAAGATTGGACACCCCTATAGAAGTAGCCTCTAATGGCTATATCCTTGATTGGGCCAATATTTTGTTTGATAATTTGATTAGATGTATCACTGTCTATAGAGAAAATCATAATATTCCTCCCAATACAGTCACCCCTTTTATATGAGTTCATTTATCCTAGATGTTGTTTGTTTTTCTACTGAATTTCAATCATTTGGATGGAAATGGACCAGAGAAGTCAAAACCCCCATCTTTGAATAGTTATTATTCCTGTGGGAATAAAAATACCACTCCAATATGTTTAAAATATGCAATGATATAATGCTTCGAGTTTTTCAGGTTATTCTTGAAAGGAAAATTTCTAGAGTCACCCATGAAGCCAATAGAAATCTCAGGTCCTAGAGGAAGATGGTTTGGTGAGGAATTTTTCACGTAAATCCGAGTTTTTGGAAGTCAGCCTTGTCCTTATATATTCCAGATAAATTATTGGCCAAAGATATTTCTTATTAGACCGTAGGTAATGGGTTGACTAAAATTCTTAGAGAAGCCAAAAAGACATTGTGGGAAACTTTTCCTATCACATGTGGGTCATAAAATATCGAAAATTTCAATCATGCATGTCTTGAAATTGATCGATTAAAACCTTTCAATTTTACAGTTCTGCCAAACAGAAGTTATGATACATATGGTGTTGCTAAAGAAATAAAAAATCAAGTGAATTTGCGATCATTTGCAAGCGAGCCTGATAAATTTGATGATGTGTTTGAATCAATTCTAGAATTCTCAAGGGTTCTGCAAATAGCAATTGTGAGATTCAGTATAGAAGAAATAATACAATTCAAACAATATTTTGAACAGAGGAATTCTCATTTTCTATAATACATGTTCCACTGGCCAATGCCACAACAAATTCCAATTCCTCAAGTTCAGATTCAATTGCCAGAATTCGAACAAGTTCCGATTCTGATTCCTCTAGTTCAAGTACAAGTATAAGTGGTAGAACCAGAAATCATAAATGTTCCACAAGAAGAGAGATTTAATCAAGACTGGGAAAGTTTTTAAAAATCATTATCTGATACTAATAATTCTGTTGATCAGAATGCTATTTTGTTAGAAACTCTTCCCACTGAAGATTCTCTAAGAAAAATAATTCATATAGGTGAATCAAGCATTCAAAAATTATCCTCTAATTTAAACGATTCTGGAGATCAAAGAGAAATTCGAGAAATCTCATTCACTACAGAGGTTTTCGAAATTGTTATTCAGCAAAATCAGACACCAAGGACCAATGGCACAGAGTTGAGACAAGAAGAAACAATGTCAGATGACATGGAGATTATCACTGCTTTTCCAACAATAGAAATAATTCTAAAGATTGAAGAAATACGTCCTTTGGATGTATTTTACAATCCAAAGCATAAATTTGTTGTATCCAGGTCAAAGAAGAAGTGAAAGATTGAAAATTATCCAGAAATACCTATGGACACAACATCAATGCAAGTTCTATGGAAAGGAACAAAATCAACTCCAGGAAAAGAACTTAGCCGATTATCTCAGTTTGCAGGTGCTTATGCAGATGCAACTATTCATAAGGAAACAAATATTGCGTCATTAATCATGGAGAAATATCAAAAAATGACTCAAATGGAGCAAAGTTTCTTCGAGGAAAAACAAAGACTAGAGCAGGAGTTTCAATCAAATATTAATAATTTGCAAGTCGAGTTTGAAGGTATCAAACTCAAACTTGAGAATGAAGTTAAAGAAAAGGATTTAAAAGTCTAGCAACTACAAAAAAACATTCAAAAACTCTAGGAGAATCTAGAACTTAATGAGGTAAAGAAAGAAGAAACCGAGATGCAAACATTGCTAGTAAACCAACAGACAATTTTCTATCCAAAATACCAATAGATTCAAGAGCGGATTAAAATAAGTGATCAGTTAGTCACTCAGATTTCTGATTTGAGGATTTATTTTGAGGAAACTGATGATAAAGTGTCTAAGTATCTATATTTGTAAGACACAGTGCAAGGGAGAGTGACCAATCTTCCTTGCCTTGAAGAATCAATAAAGGACACAATATTTGGAGACTGGGACATGAAAATGAAATGTGCAAAATTAGCTATCATCAAAGCTAAAAACATGTCTTTTAACATCTCTGAATATATTAAATATTATCTTCTGCAAGCTAATCTTATCCAGGATATTCTAAAAGATATTATACCTGAAGTCAACCTTTTGAAACAATATTGGCAGGAAAATCAAGCAGGAAAGCTCTTGACATAGAAAACTTGACAAACATAAACATGGAAGTTTACTGGTATCTGTTGATCAATCCAGACAGTCAATTGGGAGTGCTGAGGTGTCACTCCAGCGCAGCAGTTCAACTTCTTCCAACACTCAATGATGCAATATTCACGGGCCAGATGAGAATGCAGCCAATGCATCCCCCCCATCTTGAATATATGATCAAAGCTTTCCGGCTCAAGGAACAGTTAGAGAAAGGATCCGAGAAACAATCTTAAGAGTGTTACAACTACTGCATTTTACTTTCCTAGCTTTTAGTTTATAGCTTAGATTAGATTAATAATAATTCTTTCACAAGTCTTTTATTTTTGTAATATTAATTAGTATTTAAACCCCTTTCATGCATTTATAAAGGGGTCCAGATTTTTGAGAAGGTGGTTTTTGGAACTTACACTATTGTTTGAACAAAAGTATATAATTGAAAGTCTGAGCTTAGAGGCTATCTTTTCATAACTAATATATGATGCAACGGGTAATATTATCTATGTATTAATTGTTTTATGCTTTTGAGATTATAGAAAACTTGTTTCTATCTATTTGTCTTTCTGATAAGCATTGAAATGATATATATTCTCATTACTATTGATAAAATGTATTGAATGATATGTTGTTAGATAAGTGACTTTGAAAGATGTTATATGATTAATTTTCTTCATCAACTGAATCAATTACATTGATTTAGTTTCTTTAATGTTCTTATATTCATTTTAGTATTCAAATGATCTATATTGTTTCATACTTATGAAATCTTACTCTGTAATCATATAAATTTATCTATCCAGGGAAGCAGTTAGAATTAGTTTTATTTCTGATATTAGTAGAATAGATCACTCCATTCGTGTTGATTTTATTCCATTTTTTTACAAACTCATTTTATACGAGAAACCGGTCCCTATATCCCCAGTTGGACCCCCCATTTCAACGGAAAAAGAGTAGCAAGGAGTTGCACTAACCTCCTGACCGGGTGGAATCCCTGATGTTGAGGAAGTCACTCTCCAGCCTTCAACATTTTTGGTGCTAGAAGGAGGGCATCTGACTATGTATGGAATATAAAGTTGAATCTCATTTGAAAAGCCAACATAAGATTCAAACTCCCTCCAAAGTTTCTATAGCTTATAGATCTCGCTCACTATCTCCAAGTCATAAACCTAAAGCTGTAGAACCATTTCTTATATCTCCTGAAACAATACCTCTTATATCTTCTTTGGAATATATTTTTGAATCTCCTGAGGTTCAGTCTTTGATTCAAAGATTAGAACAAATATCTATATCTCCATATAAAACAACCAAATCAGAAATTTCTGAAGAAATTATTACATATAAATTTTGAAGTACTGGTGTGTTAACTCAATCACAAAGTGAAAAACTTGGGATAAATCCTTTTGAGTTTCCTATTTTATCTCATTGAAAGAAAATAACCACATCAACATCTCAATCAGGTATCATTTAGATCGCATCATCTTCACTGCCATTCACTTCAACCATCTCTTCTAATCAACCCATTTATTTTCATCAACCCATTTCTAATCAAAAAACCAGTGCTAGTATAAGTAGTACTAGTCCAAAAGTAATTTCTTCTCCATCCACATCTTCTTCTGGACCCACTACCTCATCTTCACAAGCACCAACTCAAGCATTGGCCAATCTACCATGGGTCAATCCAGGAGTTGTGCAAATGAAAAATTTACATCCTCTCCCCCATCTTCCAGAAAAATGGTTACCAAAATATAATCTTGATGATGGTCTTCCTGCTGAATAAAATCTCAATAATTTTATGTTGGCTATGAGTCTCCATGGTATGCAACATGAAGATGTTGTAGTAAGATTGTTTCCTTATAATTTTCAAGGATCTGTAGGATCCTGGATTTTTTCCCTCCTTTCAGGTTCAATAGGAGATTGAAATAATTTTGAAGATCTATTTCTTGCTAAATATGGTGATGATAGGACAATTGTGCCCTTAATCAATGATATTTCTAATTTAAAATCTAGTTCAAATGAAAATATCAAAGATTTCAATTCCAAGCTTAACAAGTTATTGACTAAAATTCCAGTTGCCTCTCGACCAGGATTGGATAAACAAATAGAGTGGTGCATATATTCTCTTCCTTCTAATATACCAATTTTTGTAGATAGAGCTAATAAGCCTACCCTTGTAGAAAATATGAAGGAAGCCTTGTCTGTAGAAAGAAGAATCGTAGATTTAGAAAAGAAAACTGAGTTAGAAAATAATAAATCTAAAAAAGTAACATTAAAAGATGATCAAAAGAAGAAAAATCCCAAAGACCCTTTCGATCTTCAAGGATTGCAAAAGTTCCTGAAGACCATGTCAAACGAAAGGTTGAAATCAAAAAACAAGCTGCTGAAACTTTTACTAAAAAACCCTTTAGATCATTTAGAAAAAAATCAAGTGTCTCTATCACAACCTCCTAATATCATTTCTAATGCTGAATCTAAAGAAGAAGAAGAAGAAGTTACAAATTCTACCAACAAATCTCAAGATGAATAAATAACAGAATTACATGGATTATGGGACTTTATCTTACATTCATATGATGAAGAGATAGAATCTGAAGCAATTCCTTTTAGCACTAGAAGTAAGGCTTCCACCGAACCAAATCAATCAATTAAAAAGTAGAAGGTCCCAACTTCTATTTCTAAAGACAAACCTGTTAATAAAAAACCACGAGTCAAACCATCTCAACAAGTTATTACTGAATCTCAGCCCATTAAATCTGTACCCAATCTTCAATCTAAAACTATGGTAGTTTTAGATAATATTTAATGCAATATTGTTGAGGATATGAAGAAGATTAAGGCCAATATTTCACTTCACGAAGTTAGCAAATTAAAGCAACAACATAATATTTTATTGAAATATTTAAATGCGGTTACTGCATCTCCTCTTCCTACAACTATTATTGCTAAAACTTCTAATGGAATAGGGAAGCCTCCAATTGACAATTCAAACAAAGTAAATGCTTCAGATGCTATTTTGATTGGTGATAGATCCAATTTTCATACACCTCCTTTCCTCTTAGCTTATGAAATATACAATATAAATGTTCATAACTGTTTGATTGATTTTGGAGCATCATCCAATATAATGCCATATTCAATTTGCAAAAATTTAAATATTGCACCCCATAAATCATCAGTTAACATAGTTCAATTGGATAAAACAAAATTTAAGGTCCTAGGAGAGATCAATTCGGTAAGTATTAAGTTGTCATCAAATCCAAAATTTGCTCAAATTACCGATATAATGATTGTCGATATCCTTGAATTCTACAGTTTAGTTCTTAGAAGAGACTGATCTGAAAATTTACATGGATATTTTGCAATAGACTGGTCTCACATGTGGCTTCCATACAATGGAAAACCCAACCAAATCAGATTTGATCACGAAAATCATATGAAATACTCAGTTACAGATATAGGAGAAGAAAACGAACCCATAACATTCAATAATAATATTTTGGGTAATTATTTTTTAGATTAATTTTTGGGTAACTTGAATGCTAGAAGTTCACATTTATTTATTGATTCTGTTAATTTGCAAATAGAAATTTTTTCCAAAAATAATTTGTCCAGATGCTTAAATTTCGAAGAAGAAACATAGATGCATTCTCCGTTTTGGAAAAATTTCTTTGATGGATTGGGATCCAATGATGGTGCAGGAGTAGGATGCATCCTTCTTAATCCAAAAGGTGAAAATAAACTATGCTAGATTGTATACTTGAGTTTGAATGCACTAAAAATATTGTTAAATAGGAAGCTTTAGTACAAGGTCTTCGTAAAGCAATAAGTCTATATATACAATATATTCAGGTATTTGGAGATTCAGAAATTGTCGTAAGAAAAGTACAAAACACCATTCACTATCTCTCAATTCACTTGAAACATTATCAATCTTTGGTTCAAGATCTCACATCTAATTTTTTAGCATTCAATATATCTTCTATTCCTAGATCACAAAACGCTAATACTGGTCTTTTGGCTAATGTTGCATCCAAGCTAATTCTGCCTGAAGATTTTAGTCCTAAAAGATTCTCTATCGGATTGAATTTTTGTCCATTTGTGCCAAATAATCTTATTAATTGGCGAGTCTTCAATGACGATGATGACATTTTAAGTTTTCTTACTTCTGAAAAATCTTATGTTGATAAAATTCTAGATGAAGGCGAACATGATAATCAAATCAAAAAACAAGTTGATAAGAATATTTTACCAAAATATGTGGTAAAACTTGAAGATTTATGATTTAAAAGACAGATTCAAAAAAATCAACAATTGCAAACTACAAAGTTCTACTTTGAAGTACGAATTAGTTAATTTAGGATCTGAGAATCAACATTGAGATATAAATCTAGGTCTTACCCTTTCACCTGAAGAAACTTAATGCGTTCATTTCCTTATTGAAGAGATACAAAGATATTTTTGCATGGAATTATGAAGATCTTAAAACCTACAACCCATATGTCATTCAACATATTATTCCTATGGTATCTAGCATTCATCCCATCCAACAAAAGCTTAGGAAAATACATCCAAATTTGGAAACTAAAATAAAAAATGAGTTAAACAAACTTTTGAAAGTTGACCTTATTTTTTCTGTTAGACATTCAAAATGGGTTTCTAATCTAGTACCTGTAAGGAAAAAGAATGGTGATATCTGAATTTGTATTGACTTTAGAAATATAAACAAAGCATGTCAAAAGGAAAATTTTCCTTTATCTTCAATGGAAAAAGTTTTACAGTCGGTATGAGGTTCAGAATTAATGTCCTTTATAGACGGATTTTTAGGATATAATCAAATTTTGGTTCATCCAGACGATCGTTTAAAAACTACATTCATAACAAAGTGGGGAACCTATGCATACCAAAATATGCCATTCAGATTAATGAATGCAGGAGAGAATTTTCAAAGGACCATGGACATTGCCATTAAAGAATTGTTAAATCAAACAGTGGTCCTATATCTTGATGATATAACCATATATTCAAAAAAGAGAAACAATCATTGGCATGAATTAAAATAGATATTTGAAAGATGCAGAATATTTGGAATTTATCTTACTCCAAAGAAGTCAAATTTTGCTTTAAGTGAAGGTAAAATTCTTGGTTTTATCGTCTCAAAAAATGGAATTTGTATTGATATTGACAGGATTAAAACAATTTTAGAAATTCCACTACCACATAACAAAAAATTGATCCAGTCCTTTTTAGGACAAATAAAATTTGTGAAAAGATTCATTCTAGATTTTTCACATATTGTATTTCCATTGCAAAAGATAATAAGAAAAGATGCAGATTTTAAATGGTTAGAATAGGAAAAGGAAGCATTTCAAATTATTAAACAAGCAATCATTGATGATCCCTCTCTCTCAACTCCAAATTTTAACAATAATTTCATTCTATATGCTTTTACTTCTGATCTATCATATGCCACAGTATTAACTCAACCATATGATAAAAATATGGAAACTCCAATTGCCTTTTTTAGTTCTAATTTTGAAGGAGCTGAATTGAAATATACAGGAGTTGAAACACAAGCATTTACAGTTTATAAAGCAAGGGAATATTTTTTCCCTTTTCTTCTGAAATCTCATGTCAAAGTAATTGTTCCTTTCTCATCGGACATACAACTAGTTATACAAAAGGAATTAGGAGAAAAGAGAGCCAATCGGGTAATTGCCATGCAGGAATACCACTTAGAAATTAAACCTGCTAAAATTGTCAGAGGACAAGGGTTTTGCAGATTGATAACAGGAATGAATGATGCATCACTTGATGAGGTAACTGCTACTCTTGAACAGTTCACTAAGGTAATAAATATTAACCTTCAATCTCAGTATGTTTATTTAATATTTTATCTAAAGAATGGCTATGCACCACTTAATTTAGATTCCAAAATGAAAAGAGAATTAAGATTGAAGGCTAATCAATATCAATTAGTCAATGATGTATTATTCAGAAAAAATTACAATTATGTTTTACTCGGATGTCTTGAGAAAACTAAAATACTTAATGTGCTTCAAGAACTTCATGACGGACCAACAAGAGGACATTTTGGTGGAGATACCACAACCCATAAAATTTTACACACAAGTTATTATTGGCCAACATTATTCAAATATATACATAGCTATGTCATAAATTGTAAAACTTGTCAAACTATGGTAGGAAGACAAAGAAACTCTTCAATGCCACTTCAACCAGTCAATATGGAACAACCTTTTCAAAAATGGGTGTGTAGTCAATTTAGTGTCCCTAATTGCTAACATAAATTATCAACCAGGGTTAGTAAACTGATGAAGTGTGGTGCACTATATGTGCTTAAGTGACCTCTTCCTTACTTCGTTGTATGTGTTTTTCTTTTTGTTTTTGGGGTTTTGTCTTGTTATTACGCTACTCTATGTTCAAAAGATGAAATCAAATCTATGTCAAAAAGAAAAGAAAATGAAACCTTAGACTCAAAACAGAGTGTAATTGTAAATTCTATCCCTAATTAGGAAAATGATGAAAAAAAACAGAACATTCTAATCCATGGATATCCTAGCTTGCAAATGAACATGAAATGTAACTCAACATAATACAACCAAATCTCTTTCATCTAATATTGATATGTTGGAAGAGATTTTTAAGAAAAAGAATGATTGTAAGATAATGAGGATCTTTTAATCTAATTGCAAAACAGAAAATGCTAATTAACTCAACATGATACAACTAAATCTCTTTCATCTAATATTGATATGTTGGAAGAACGTTTTAAGAAAAAGAATGATTGTAAGATAATGAGGATCTTTTAATCTAATTGCAAAAAAGAAAATGCTAATTAACTCAACATGATACAACCAATTCTCTTTCATCTAATATTGATATGTTGGAAGAGTGTTTTAAGAAAAAGAATGATTGTAAGATAATGAGGATATTTTAATCTAATTGAAAAACAGAAAATGCTAATTAACTCATCATGATACAACCAAATCTCTTTCATCTAATATTGATATGTTGGAAGAGCGTTTTAAGAAAAAGAATGGTTGTAAGATAATGAGGATCTTTTAATCTAAATAACAAAAAAAAAACTAAAGTGCTGGTAACTCAAGATGTCACAATTAAATCCATTCCATGAATAGAGATATGTTGGAAAAGCTTTTAAGGAAAATACTAACTATAACATCATGAGGGTCTGTTAGTTAAAAAAAATAAAACAAGACATGAATTAAAAGCTACTTATCTAGAAAGCATGTAGAAGCCTCCTTGGATAGTAGGGGCCCTCTGCTACCAATTTGGTGAAATCCTTCAGCTCCTTAAAGTTGTAATCAAAACAGCATCAAAGAACTGAATTTCTTTATTGAAAACCTCACAAATCTACATCCCATTCCATTTTAAGCTTTGTTACAAAAGACTCTCTATTCCTTTCTCTCCTTCTCCTATTTTTCACTACTTTTTCATTACCTTTTCATTACCCATGATAGGAGAAAGCTTCTCCTATTTATACAAAATATGAGGAGTTATCTCATTAATGGGAGTCCATGAATCTCTCCCTCCATCTCTAGAGTTACAATCAAAATAGGAAATGATAAGACACATGTCTTTCTAGAGTTTCAACACGATTAAGAAATGAAACACATATCCTCTTAGAGTTTCAATACAACAAGGAAATGAGACACATATCCTCTTGATCCCATAATCTTCTCCAACCAAATTCTAATTTGGCCTTAGAGTGCCACATAAGGGTCTTCTATAAGTCTCCTTTTAACCTACACATGTCACAAAACTCATAACACATATATAGATATATGAAACTATGTTAATTTTCTAGTTTCTAATCATAAATTCACTTTAAATACATAAAATAAATAACTTTGGAAAACAAGGATTCTAACCCATATATTTATGAAAATGGTTACTTGATGTAGGGTTTTAGGTCAGATGGCTATGAAATAAGAGCTAAATGGTTATGACATAATGGAAATATGTATGAATATGGAAAACACTTTTGAGACTCAACATATACCCCCCAACTGAAGTTGTTGCATGTCCTCATGCAACTATTGCAATGATTCATTTTTCCATGAGTTGATCTTTTATGAGTTTTGACTCATATAGATTCGTTCCAAACTTTGCTTCTTGATATTTTCCTTTTTGGCAAAGTATAATACATTTGATTGCAACATTTTTTTATTTTTATTTTAATGGTTGGTTCTTGTGTGACAACCAATTTTTTTTTTTTTTTTGGAGCAATGGTTCTTGTGTAACAATGCTTTATTTTCTTTGTTGCATCAAAGTTCATGAAAACATTTAGAATCAATTACTTCATCAATGAATTGATCATTTGCGAGGCATATAATCTTCTGGATCATGTTGCAACAATAGTTGGTTGGGAAGTATATGTGGGTGGAAATGAAATGAAAATGTGTGATAGTGTATGACATGTGGATATGAAATTATGTCCATGTCAAAAAGAAAAGAAAAGGAAACCTTAGACTCAAAACAGAGTGTAATTTTAAATTCTATCCGTAATTAGGAAAATGATGAAAAAAACAGAACATTCTAATCCATGGATATCCTAGCTTGCAAATGAACATGAAATGTAACTCAACATAATACAACCAAATCTCTTTCATCTAATATTGATATGTTGGAAGAGATTTTTAAGAAAAATAATGATTGTAAGATAATGAGGATCTTTTAATCTAATTTCAAAACAGAAAATGCTAATTAACTCAACATGATACAACCAAATCTCTTTCATCTAATACTGATATGTTGGAAGAGCGTTTTAAGAAAAAGAATGATTGTAAGATAATGAGGATCTTTTAATCTAATTGCAAAACAGAAAATGCTAATTAACTCAACATGATACAACCAAATCTCTTTCATCTAATATTGATATGTTGGAAGAGCGTTTTAAGAAAAAGAATGATTGTAAGATAATGAGGATCTTTTAATCTAATTGCAAAATAGAAAATTCTAATTAACTCAACATAATACAACCAAATCTCTTTCATCTAATATTGATATGTTGGAAGATCGTTTAAGAAAAAGAATGGTTGTAAGATAATGAGGATCTTTTAATCTAAAAAAAATAAAGTGCTGGTAACTCAAGATGTCACAGTTAAATCCATTTCATGAATAAAGATATGTTGGAAGAGCTCTTAAGAAAGGATTAACTATAACATCATGAGGATCTGTTAGCTAAACAAATAATGCAAGACATGAATTAAAAGCTAACAACACATAATTAAAAGCTACTTATCTAGAAAACATGTAGAAGCCTCCTTGGATAGCAGGGGCCCTCTGCTACCAATTTGGTGAAGTCCTTCAACTCCTTAAAGTTGTAATCAAAACAACATCAAAGAACTGAATTTCTCTATTGAAAAAAACTCACAAATCTACATCCCATTCCATCTTGAACTTTGTTACAAAAAAAACTCTCTATTCCTTTCTCTCCTTCTCCTATTTTCTCATTACTTTTTCATTACTTCTTCATTACCCAAGATAGGAGAAAGATTCTCCTATTTATACAAAATATGAGGAGTCATCTCATTAATGAGAGTCCATGAATCTCTCCCTCCATCTCTAGAGTTACAATCAAAATAGGAAATGATAAGACACATGTCTTTCTAGAGTTTCAACACAACTAAGAAATGAGACACATATCCTCTTAGATTTTCAATACAACAAGGAAGTGAGACACATATCCTCTTGATCCCATAATCTTCTCCAACCAAATTCGAATTTGGCCTTAGAGTGCCACATAAAGGTCTTCTAGAAGTCTCCTTTTGACCTACACATGTCACTAAACTCACAACACATATATAGATATATGAAACTATGTTAATTTTCTAGTTTCTAATCATAAATTCACTTTAAATACATAAAATAAATAACTTTGGAAAACAAGGATCCTAACCCATATATTTATGAAAATGGTTACTTGATGTAGGGTTTTAGGTCAGATGGCTATGAAATAAGAGCTGAATGGTTATGACATCATGGAAATATGTATGAATATGGAAAACACTTTTGAGACTCAACAATGGGGTCTCGATATAATAGGTGAAATTGGTCCTCATTCTTCTAAGCAACATAAATATATATTTATTGATACAGATTATTTTACAAAGTGGGTAGAAGCAATGCCTCTAAATACAACCAACTCTAAAAAGATTATTGATTTCATTGATATATTTATCATCACAAGGTTTGGTGGCACTTATGCTTTAGTATTTGAAAATGCATCTTATTTTTCTGGAAATACCATGATAGAATTTTCTTTGAAGAGAGGATTTAAATTGAAATATTCTGTGAATTATCATCCTCAAGGAAATGGTTTCGCCGAATCCACAAATAAAAATCTCATAAGAATAATTAAACGCGCCATTGATCAAAACCAGAAGAATTGGCACAAAGCTTTGACTTTTGCATTATGGGCAGATGGGATAACTAAAAGAGCTTCAATAGGAAATTCTCCTTTTCAATTGGTATATGGGAAGGAAGTAGTTTTACCTTTAAATGTAGCTATCCCATCAACGACCCTAGTATAATTCATGAACGAATAACCTTTTTCTTCATTGCAATAAAGATTGTCTCAAACAATTAAAATGGAAGAAGAAAGAGAAAAGGGTAAAATGGTACATAATCATCATCACCAATTGATCAAAAGTCCATTTGATTCAAATGCAATTAAAACTAAAAAATTTGAAATCGTAGATTTGGTTTTGAAATGGGATAAAGCACATGAGGACAAAGGAAAAAACACAAAATTTCAGAAGCTCTGGCTTGTCCTTTTCAAATAAGCGAAAAAATAGTTCCATCAACTTTTATTTTGCAAAACTTACAAGGGAAGAAGGAAACTCTTCTTGTTAGTGTAATTATCCTCAAAAAACACTTTTCTTGAAAGAATGAGAAGTTAATTTATAAAATATGTATATACTTTTGTTTATAATAAAACAAGTTTTTGTAATTTTACACAAAACACGAAACACTTCATCATTTTTATTGAACCTGAAAGTGTTAATCTTCAAAGATATAAAATTAGGAAATAAATCATTTTATTGAAATCTCTATTTCTTTAGAAAATTTTGATTCAAAGTAACCAAATTAGAAAGAAGAACTTTTCTAACCCATGTAAATTGAAAAATTATTTTGACATGAATCAAGTTTGAAAAGTTATTTTTACAAAGTATACGATTTTGTTGAAGTATTAACATCTTTTACTTAAATGGTCATCCAAAAGCTCATAAGGAGAAAAATGATATCCTCCCCATTCATTTGTATTAGATATGTTTCAAAGTATAATTCAAAAATATAAAAAACTTTAAACTTTAGAGGTCTCATTGCAAGTCGACTCATCATGTTCATAGGAAATCAGTGAACTTGACATTATCAAACTGGCTACCAAACCAAATATAATGGCTCTAGGCTTAAAAACATGAGACAAGGGATCTCATTACAAGCCATATTGTTCAAATTTACTAATAACCAGTGAATGACATTATCACTTCTGGCTAACAAACCAGGATAATGATTTTAAAGTAACAAAAATAAAAATAAAAATTATATTACCTTTGGAGATATCAATTATGTTATGAATAGGATAATGGATAATTTTGGTTAAATAGTAACCCTGTCGAGGCGTCGAGGCTATGAATGCCTGCTCGCAACATCGACTCTACTAGTGACTAACAAGTTCATAAAACAAGCTAAAATTTGACTGAATTCCTACTTATCTTTTCAACTTATTACAATTTGATTCATTTAGAGAAAATTTTCATTTGCAAAAGTAAGAAAAAAAATTTCAAAGTAAAACTAAGCTATTTGAATTGAACTTTATCTATAATAAAGACAGATTTCAATTATTTATAATTTCCTAAAATAATGTCCTTTTTAGTATTAATATTTATCAGAGATTCTAAATCCATCCAGTGTATCACCAATTGTTGTAGTATTACAAAAAAATCCCATTTTTTTAGATAAATAATATAAAAAGAATAATGGGGACCATTTTAAAATTATTCTTAAGGTTAAATCAATTTCAGAACATAGAAATTTTAACCTATTAGATTAAGTTTTGTTTTTTTTCATACAAAACATAAGAAAATCATGAAGAAGTTCTCTAAGGAAACCATAAAGGATTAAGAGTACAAGGAACGGGAAAGAAATTGCCTAAGTATGAATCATCGAAACAATAAAAAAGTGATAAGCGAGACACTGAATCACCGATATGTGAAATGTCGAAATGCCGATGAACAAGCTTGCGAAATATGTCATATAATAGATAGAAATATCGCAAACTATCATACGACATATGTCGTTATCACATTCTGTCATTTAATAGGAAAAAGCATCGCAATATCGCACGTTCACATATCGCACATTGCTATGAAATGTCAAAATATCGGTAATCATTAAATTGCCAATTTACGGATCCCAATAAGATAAAAATTGTCAAATTCACACGAAGCACATACTATCAATTTAATGGTAATTCATTTTTTTTATGATTTCAAGGTTTGTAAAAGATTTTATAATTATTTCAGATTTAATACTGAGGATTCCCATTATGCATGGATTAAGGTGATACAAAAGTTAATAGAATTTGGCGTGATCTCAACTTACGCTCTCCAGTTTTTCTTTAACATGGTAATACCAGAAAATCAGGCATAAAAGGATGTTGTGGTTGCTTAAAGCATGAAGGAAGTTTGCCACCCCACCACAGTTAGTTGTTCAGCAAGAAGAAGATCACAAGATGGTTCCTCTAGTCTTAGACACAACATGCAACCCAGAAATTGGTTCCTCGAGCTGGGAAGGGATTTATAATTTTTTTGAGAACGAGAATCCACAAGTAATTTTGAATATGAAGGTTGTAGCTGATGATTCTACATCCTCAGATTCAGACTCATGGTTCGACACAGCAAACTCTTTTCTACATAGAATTGTTGCTCATCCTAAAATGTTGCCATATACTGACTTAGTAAGATGGCTGCTATATCATGTGGACACCTAAAATAGATAGATTTTTACCAAAACAGAATATTCATTGGTTCTCTCAAGCCTACAGATTTCAAGGAAATGCACAAATTACATCAACCCCAAAAAATATATGACAATCATTTCATCCAGGAATTTATGTGAGAGAATGAGCATCCTGAAAATGTGATTAAGGATTGAAGAAATGATCCTAATTGACATAAATGCGACGATAAGGGTATGTACTCAGTAGTTTCTCTTAAAATCCCTTTCTCGCAAATTGTTGCAATGATGTGTCGTTTGTTTGGGTATTCAAATACAACCAAGTTTAAAGAAGACTGGACACCCCTGATAGAAGCAACCTCTGATGGATATATCCTTGATTGGGATAATATTCTGTTTGATAATTTGATTATATGTATCAATGTCTATATAGAAAATCATAATCTCCCCCCCAATATAGTCACCCCTTTTTATATGAGTTCATTTATCCTAGATGTTGATTTTTTTTCTACTGAATTTCCATCATTTGGATGGAAATGGACCAGAGAAGTCAAAAACCCCATATTTGTATAGTTAGAATTCCTTTGGGAATCAAAATACCATTCCCATATGTTTAAAATATGCAATGATATAATGCTCCCAGTTTTTCAGGTCATTTTTGAAAGGAAAATTTCTAGAGTCACCCATGAAGCCCATAGAAATCTCAGGTCTATAGGAAGATGGTTTGGTGAGGAATTTTTCATGTACATCTGAGTTTTTGGAAGTCAAGATTGTCCTCATGTACTACCCTTAGATATTATAGATAAATTATTGGCCAAAGATATTTTTTATCAGACCGTAGGTAATGGGTTGACTAAATTTCTGAAAGAAGCCAAAAATACATTGTGCCCAACTTTTCCTATAAAATGTGGGTCATACACTCTCGAAAATTTAAAGCATGAATGTCTTGAAATTGACCGATTAAAACCTTTCAATTTTCTAGTTCTTCCAAATAGAAGTTATGATACATATGGTGTTGCCAAAGAAATAAAAAATCAAGTGAAGTTGCGATCATTTGCAAGCGAGCCTGATAAATTTGATGATGTGTTTGAATCAAATCCAGAATTCTCAAGGGTTATGCAAATAGCAACTGTGAGATTCAGTCCAGAAGAACTGATACAATTCAAACAATATCGTGAACATAGGAATTCTCATTTGCCAGATTACATGTTCCAAAGGCCAATGCCACAAAAAATTCCAATTCCTCAAGTTCAGATTCAATTGCCATAAGAAGAACAAATTCAAATTCAAATTCCTCAAGTTCAGATTCAATGGCCAGAAATCGAAAAAGTTTTGATTCCGATTCCTCTAGTTTAGGTACAAGTACCAGTGGTAGAATCGAAAATCGTAAATGTTGTACAAGAAGAGAGATATAATCAAGATTGGGAAAGTTTTGAAAAAAACATTATCTGATACTAATACTTCTACTGATGAGAATGATATTTTTAGAGAAAATATTCCCACTGAATATTCTCTAAGAACAAGGATTCATATAGGTGAATAAATCATTCAACTATTATCCTTTAATTTAAACGGTTCTAAAGATCAAAGAGAAATTCGAGAAATCTCATTCACTGCAGAGGTTTCCAAAATTTCTATTCAGAAAAATCAGACACCAAGGACCAATGGAGGAGAGGAGAGACAAGAAGAAATAGTGTCAGATGACATGATATTATCCCTTCTTTTCCAATAGCATAAATAATTCCGAAGATTGAAGAAATACCTCCTTTGGATGTATTTTACTGTAATATTCCCAAATTTTCACTTGATATTTGGAATATTAGAGTTCTTAATTTTCTTAATGAATTAAGTAAATAAAAGGGTGGAGGGACCCATAATCCTCAAGATGAATAAATATCCACTTTTTATGTGTGAATGTGGACTAATTAAGCCTATATCTACATAATGAGGTATTGGAGCAACTACTAATGTGAATGGAATTGGAGATCATGTCTCATTAATGAGATACATCATGGAGGTTGAAGCGGTCAACTAAGATCATGGAAGGAATCTAATGAAAGATCATAGGGAATTCATGATGAAGTGATGGAGGAAGTTGTGCAATTAATGCACACATGATGGAGAGGGTGTACATTGCACCTACACATGATGGATAACTTTGAGAGACAACGAAGTCAAACATGGAGGATCATGTCCACATGCACAACGCAATTAAATGAGGGACAAGGCATGGGAGGGCTCAAAAACTATATATTAAAGGAGATGAAGGCAACAATGAAGGTAGGCTATTGATTATATATTTTGAGGTTTGTTTAGATCTGGAATTTTTATGTGACATTCCATGCTTTCTTTGGTTGTTTAGCTAAGATTGCAAGTGATGTTTAGCACAGGGTGTTTCTGGTCGGGAATTCCTCCTCTTCCTTTGAGTAGCTCTGGAAAGAGGGTTGTACTTCATTTGACATCAGGCATTGGTGCCATTTATATTTTCCATCATTTGCAGAACATCTACCTTCAGGAATTATGCAATTTCTGAAGATCATTTTGGGGGGTGGAGGGTGTCTTCAATATTTCAGCTGGGAACCATTGTAGGATTATTTCTATCACCTTGGGCTTCAAGATCAGCATTCCCAGGGCTTCATTTCATATCTAGCATTAGGCAAAGAGTTATTGACCTCCTAGCAGCAATAATTCCATCCAGAATTACGTTATCCACCATTGCAGATCCAAAGGAGGAAGGAAGTTGCTAGCATTTGAGCTAGTAATCCTATGAGGGATCATCCCCTCACCTTTCCATTAGTATTTCCATTAGCCTGGAGCCTATTGCAACATATTTCAGCAGGAATAAAGCCTCTCTCTCTTGTACAGTGCAGTTTCTATAGTAGATGCATATTCAGTTGCTGCAACTTGAAGGAGGAGGAAGAGAAGGCAAGATCTCAAGCTCCTAGCTTGTAGATCCGAAGGAGGGATCAACCCTCAAAGCTTAGATCTGTTTGTAGAACATATTGCAGCCATCTTTGGATCAGATCTAGCTTCATATCTGTAAACCCAGCAGATAAAGGATCAAACCCTAGGAGGGTGATTTTCCAAAGTTGTCGATCTGGAAAATCCTTTCTGGGTTATCTTGGGTTCCCATCACATTAGCTAGATCTTGAATCTTGGCATCGTCAGAGCTCATAAGCTCCCTAGATCTGCATTTCCTTTTTGCAGCATTTTCATGTATATTAGCATCAGAAGGGACAATATAGTATTGCTTCTGCAAGCTCATGAGTTACATAGTGCTAGTTGCAGCACCATTGTAGGGTGATTCTTGGCCATCTCTTGGGCTAGATCTACTCATATTTTTTGCATTATGTAACCAATTCATCTCCATATAATAAAATGGCTCAACTTTTCTGTATATTCTGATGTTGTCTTTAGATTTATTTTTTACTTATTTGCAATTCTTATATTGTGTTTTAGTATTACTGCATTCTCCACATTGGAATATTACAATGGTATCAGAGCATGATCTTTGGCTTAGCTTGTGGACACTTCATCTTTTGCATCAAAAGAAGAAGCTGATAGATGAGATCTATCATGAAGGAGGATGATAACCTTGCCACTCCTCTCTTTAGATCCATGAAATATCTCTCCAAGGAGGTAAAACAAATGAAGAGAGAGAGGCAAAATTAGGATACAAGAAGAAGAATTGAAGAGGAAGGTCCAAGCACTTCCTATCAGCAGAAAAGAAAACCGGAGAATCATATATCTCCTCAGAGATCTACTATACTCACTTTCTTTGAAGAAGGTGAGAGGTATATAAATGAAGAAAGAATAGAACTTGAGACTCATGAGACTCTCAGTCTGTATCTTGAAGAGTACAGGGAACAGACCAGAGCTTTCAAAGGGAGTCTAACTCTCCAAGAATTATTTGAACTCAAGGAATAAATAAGATCCTATAGCAGCAATAGAAGAAAGAGGCACAATAGATTTTTTTTGCATACATTTGATGGATCTTCCACGAGCACTGTTAAGGCTTGGAGGAAAGAGTTAAATAAAATTTTCATGCTACATCCTATGGCTGAAAAAGAGGTTGTTCAAATTGCATCACTTCATCTTTTAGGTGAAGCTAATGATTGGTGGTTTAGTCACATGGAGCATGCAAAAGTGCCTAAATATTTAGATTTATTTCACAAGTTGAGGAAGAAGTTTGATGTGAAGAAGAAAAAGATATTCCACAAGGAGACATTTCCTAAGGAAACAAATGAGGATGTCAATCTTGTCACTCTTGACAGGAGGTCGCAACATTCACCACCAGCTACAGAAGTACTTGCATCTGGAGAAGAGACACTTGCAACTTTTCAAGATAGTCTTGAGCTCTTGACACATAGAGCCCCATGCATGATTCAGGAGATGCATGAGGTAGAGAATGAATATTTTAGCGCTGGTACATTGGCAGAAGAGAATCCATCTCTCTTACCAGCAGTTGGAGACACTATTTCCCAGGTTAGAGGAACTCTTCTATTCTGGAAAAAGGTTCCGACACATCAGTTGATCCAAGGTATGCATACACAGTCATCACCTATTGTTTCAATAGATCTTATTGAAACTTATGGGGACATGCCATCAGAGCCAATGCATAACCAAGGGTTAAAACAAAGTGCTAAATTGAAGCAGCAACATATATAGTGCATAGGACCCTTGATCTAATCAAGGAGGAGATGAAAAGTTATCCCTGTTTGTCATTGATGGACTACATTCAACCCTTTGAGTTGAAGTGTAGAGTTTCATAAAATGGGATGAGCATGATCCTATGTACAATGACTGGTTATAAGATCATTATTGTACCTTGCTTTGAGCCAGCATATGTAGTACCCTGTAGATCTACAGCGTTGTCGCTTAGTAGCAATGATAATGAAGAGGCCCCATTATTCTTGGAGCATTCTGAAGGTAGCTTCACTCATGAAACAATGGAGGTTAAGATGATGAATGGTAGACATCTTGAGATGAGAAATATTTTCTCATTTCTTGATGACACTTTCTCAATGAGGATCTCACATCTCAAATAGAGACTTCTACCTGCAGCAGATCCAGAACCTCATTGGTTTTGGAAGGCCATGGATGAGAAGAAGGTCCCATTAAGAGATCTCATTGGAGGTTCACTTCAACATTTAATGGAGTGAAAAGTTCTTCATCAGTCTAAGGTGTATGGTATTCTACAAAGGGAGGATACCATGTTTATGCAGAACATCATTCATCATCCACATTGGGATGGGTGGGTGAGGATGATAAGCAAGGGGTTGCATGACCACTTGCAAATGTATGACATGGGCCAGCAAGAATCCTGGTTACACCGGTTGCTCTTGGGTGAGTTTGGTTACTACCCAAAGGCTATTGTTTCTTTGATCCATGCCTTGAAAAACACTCATGTAATGAAGAAGGAGGCATGGTTGCACTGGTTGCTCTTGGGTGAGTATGGCTACCACTCAATGAGTCACAAATTTTTGATTCATGCCTTACCCATCACTGGAAGAATGCAGAAGAAAAAGGCATGGTTACTTTGTTTGTTTATGAGAGAGTTTGGACATCACATGTTATATCTTATGTCCTTGTATTTACTCTTGTTTGGGATATGTCTCATGTCTATACATGTATTTCTGTTTGGGATGTATCTCATGTTCATGTATGTACTTGGGTTTGGGAGAAAGCACAACTCTCTCATAATGTGGCATAGGGGATATTGTTTGTATTATGTTGATGATACATCTCACATGTCCATTACTATATTGTTGCTCCATGACTTACATCATGATAATGCAAGGAGGCAGCAAGAATCCTTGTTGCTATGGTTACTATTGGGAGAGTATGGGCTGAATCCTTCCCATACATTACATAACATTGTTGGAGGATTGCAATAGGAGGCCTTACAACGTTGGCTTCTGTTGGGGGAATATGGCCACTACATTTGGTAAAATGATGATGTGGTATGGAAGCAAGAAGCATTGTTGAGATGGCTTTTTTTGAGAGAGTATGGCTCTCATATTCTCATTGATGTCGATTTGGCATAGCAACAAGAATTATTGTTGTGGTGGCTTCTTTTGAGAGAGTATGGCTCTCTTACTTGTTTTCATGATGATCTAGCATGGCAGCAGAAGGCTTTTCTGCGTTGGTTGTTATTAGGATAATATGGTTTGACATTGTTTATGTTTTCTCATATGTCTCTACTTCTTGTTTTTCATTATGATGATGTGATTTTTGATTCCTACATAGCCAACAGGGCTAATGATGTGAGCATTGATAGATGCAATCTACTCTATGTATCATGTGTTGGAAATATAGTTCATAAGTTGGGACTTTCCACTTTGGGAATGAACCACTTTATCTTATGTACCTCATCTATAGAGGAGAACTTTGGTCATCATATGGTTTCCACTTGGAGATTCATTGATGAGGAAGGGTATCTAACTTTTCAGTTGGAGGCCATTCTAGAAATTCTAGAGAGGTAGCTTTGGAGTTGGACATGCATGACACATTGTGACAGATGGGAAGGCCTTCCACATGAGCATGCCATTTGGAGGGAGGATGTTTGATGTAGCATCCACTTTTGCAGTTTCTTGAGGACAATCAACATTTTTCCGGGGAGGACTGTAATATTCCCAAATTTTCACTTGATATTTGGAATATTATAGTTCTTAATTTTCTAAATGAATTAAGTAAATAAAAAGGTGGAGGGACCCATAATACTCAAGATGAATAAATATCCACTTTTTATGTGTGAATGAGGACTAATTAAGCCTAGATCTACATAATGAGGTAGTGGAGCAACTACTAATGTGAATGGAATTGGAGATCATGTCTCATTAATGAGATAGATCATGGAGGTTGAAGCAGTTAACTAAGATCATAGAAAGCATATAATGAAAGATCATAGGGAATTCATGATGAAGTGATGGAGGAAGTTGTGCAATTAATGCACACATGATGGAAAGGGTGTGAATTGCACCTAAACATGATGGATGACTTGGAGAGACATCACAGTCAAACATGGAGGATCATGTCCACATGCACAACACAGTTTAGATGAGGGCCAAGGCATGGGAAGGATAAAAAACTATATAAACGAGATGAAGGCAAAAATGAAGGCATGCTATTGATTATATATTTTGAGGTCTATTTAGATCTGGAATTGTCATGTGACATTCCATGCTTTCTTTGGTTGTTTAGCTAAGAGTGTAAGTGTTTTCTAGCACAGGGTGTTCCTGGTCGAGAATCCCTCCTCTTTCTTTGAGTAGCTCTGTTAATAGGGTTGTATTTCATTCTACATCAGGCATTGGTGCCACTTATATTTTCCATCATCCGCAGAACATCTACCTTCAAGAATTACACAATTTATTAATATCAATTTAGGAGGTGGAGGGTGTCTTCAGTATTTCAGCTGGAGAACCGGTGTATGATTATTCCTATCACCTTGGGCTTGAAGATCAAAATTCCTAGGGATTCATTTCAGATCTGGCATCAGGAAAATATTTATTGAACTCCTAGAAGCAGTGATTCCATCCATAATTATGTTTTCCATCAATGTAGATCCGAAGGAGGAAGGAAGTTGCTAGCATTTCAACTAGTAATCATGTGAGGGATCATCCCCTCCCCTTGCCATCAATATTTACATCAGCCTGGAGCCTATTGCAGCATAATTCAGTAGGCATAGAGCCTCTCTCTCTTGTACAACGCAGTTTATGTAGCAGATGCATATTCAGTTGTTGCAAGTTGAAGGAGGAGGAAGAGAATGAAATATCTTAAGCTCCTAGCTTGTAGATCTAAAGGAGGGAACAACCCTCAAAGCTCAGATCTATTTGTAGATCATATTGCATCCATATTTGGATCAGATCTAGCTTCAAATATGTAAACCCAGTAGACAAAGGATCAAACCTTAGGAGGGTGATTTTCCAAAGTTTTAGATCTAGAAAATCCTTTTTGGGTTATCTTGGGTTCCCATCACATTAGCCAGATATTGAATCTTGGCATCATCAGAGCTCATAATCTCCCTAGATCTGCATTTCCTTTTTGCAACATTTTCATGTATATCAGTAGCAGAAGGGACAACACGGTATTGCTTCTGTAAGCTCACCAGTTACGTAGTGCTAGTTGCAGCACCATTGTAAGGTGATTCTAGGCAATCTCTTGGGCTAGATCTACTCATCTTTTGTGCATTGTGTAATTGATTCATCTCCATATAACAAAATGGCTCAGATTCTCTGTATATTCTGATGTTGTATTTAGATTTATTGTTTACTTAGTTGCAGTTCTTATATTGTGTTTCAGTATTACTGTATTCTCCACATTGGGATACTACATTTATATTCCAAAGCATAAAGTTGTTGTATCCAAGTCAAAGAAGAAGCGAAAGATTGAAAATTATCCAGAAATGCATATGGACACAACATCAATGCAAGTTCTATGGAAAGGAACACAATCAACTCTAGGAAAAGAACTTAGCCGATTATCTCAGTTTACAGGTGCTTATGCAGATGCAACTATTCATAAGGCAATAGAGATTGAGTCATTAATCATGGATAAAGATTAAAAAAAATGACTCAAATGGAGAAAAGTTTCTTCAAGGAAAAACAAAGAATAGAGCAGGAGTTTCAATCAAATATTAATAATCTGCAAATCGAGTTTGAAGGTATCAAACTCAAACTTGAGAATGAAATTAAAGAAAAGTATTTAATATTCCAACAACTATAGCAGAACATTCAAACACTCTAGGAGAATCCAGAACTTAATGAGGTAAAGAAAGAAGTTGTTGGGTATGTGTTATATTCTTTCCACAACTAATCATGCGCGGGGGGGTCACAAGGGGGGCAGTAGTCCCCCTATCAATATCAGGGGCAGTGCCTTGGAAAAAAAATTTGGTCCTTATTTTCTAGTGGGCAGATCCGCCCATGGCTTTGTGCATGGGTTTGCACATGGTTTTGAGGTACGATGGTTTTCGGCCCCTGGTATTTTGTAGATCTGGTCAAGGGAACTATGGTTATGTTCTAATCTAGGGTTAATGGATTGGGGTTCATGTATGCTTCGACATGTATATATATTTGTTGTAACACTATAATGAAGATAATGAAAAATAAAGCAGGTTGTCCCGATTTGGGATCCACGGGAAAATCTCTGTGTTTATGTGTTTTATGTTTTATGCTCTCGCTATTGTTTATTTTTTTCCTTTAAGATTTGTTTGCAAATAATTTATGTACAGGTTTAAAACCTACATTTGGTATCAGAGCAGTTTCAGCTTCAAGGGGACACCTTTGCTGCTGAGGGGTTTTTTGCTCAGGCCTGAGGTAGACCCTGTTCAGTGGGAAATCTGTGGGATCGATTCTTGCGGTGAAAGAAGATGGCGAGCGGCGGGAAGATAGACATCTAGAAATTTAATGGTTAGAGTTTTGAGTTGTGGAAGCTCAAGATGGAGGATCTGCTGGTGAATAAAAATCAGTGGATCGTGGTAGATCTGGGTACTAAACCAACGACAATGTCAGATGAAGACTAGAAGAAACTGTATCGGAAGGTAAAGAGCACAATACGGTTGTGTATCTCAGATTCAGTATTGTTGAATGTATCTGCGGAAGCTACGACAAAGACCTTGTGGGACAAGCTAGAGATTTTGTACCAATCTAAGTCTTTGGTGAATAAATTGTTCCTGGGGAAAAAGCTGTATAACCTGAGGATGAAGGATGGAGACTCGGTGACAGAGCATTTGAACGCCTTCAATACTGTGGTAAGTCAGATTTCATCTATTGATATTAAAATCTTAGATGAAGATAAGTGCATGAGTTTGTTGTGTTCTCTATCAGACTCGTGGGACAATCTGGTTATTGCAATAGGTAGCAATACAACTACCTTGAATTTTGATGACATTGTCTCAGCCTTGCTGTCGGAGGAAATGAGACTAAGAAATATGGAGGGTCAGAATGTAGATGCCTTATCTGTATGAGGAAGGTCCTAGAACAGAAACAAGAATAAGGTTTCGAGTGGGAGATCTAAATCTCCTGGAAATTTTTTAAAGGTGTGTTGGAAATGAGGAAAGGAAGGACACTACAAAAAGGACTGCAAATCTAAAGCTCCTGAGAAAGGAAAGGGATCTGATGATTCTCCTTCTGCAAAGGAAAAAACCACCTCAGATGAAGGTGGGGATGTGTATTTGGCTTCTTCTTCAAATACACATGTAGATCATGATTCATGGTTCATTGACTCGGGTGCATCCTTTCACTTCACTCCCCATAGGGAGTGGTTCTGCAAGTATGAGAAATATGATGACGGTGATGTCTTCTTAGGTGATGATAGGAAGGCCAGAATCGTCGAACGTGGAAAAGTCAAGCTGAAGCTGCAAGGTGGAAGGATTAGAACACTTCCTGGTGTTTTGAACATTCTTGCATTGGCCAGAAATCTGATTTTTGTAAGCAAAATGGATGATGCAGGTGTAAAAACAATGTTCGAGAAAGATACCTGTAAGATGGTTCGGGGAGTACTGGTGTTAATGCGGGGAGTTCGGATTGGAACTCTGTACAAGCTTCAGGGAAACATTTTTATTGATGGATGCAACAGCTCTGTGGTTCCTAAAAGTGGAGCGGAAAGCCTAGCGGTCTCTGGAGAAAAGAACAGGCTATGGCATCAAAGGCTTGGACATACTAGAGAGAAGGGCTTTCGGATACTGCATGGAAATGGTATGGTAGAAGGTATGTCTAATTTCTCTCTGGATTTCGATTTCTATGAACATTGTGTATATGGGAAGCAGAATCGGGTGAGTTTTCCTTCTAGTGCTAAGAGGGCGAACAAGATATTAGATCTTGTGCACAGTGATGTGTTTAGACCTGTGTCGGTTCCATCATTGGGTAAGTCTGTGTACTATGTTTCATTCATAGATGACTTCTCAAGGAATACATGGATATATTTCTTGAGGAAGAAATCTGAAGTCTTTGACAAATTTAAAGAATTTAAGGCTATGGTGGAAAACCAGACAGAGAAGAAGATAAAGGCGTTGAGGACAGATAATGGTGGGGAGTTCTGCAAGAAGGAATTTGAAGAGTTCTGTAAGAAGTGTGGTATAGCACGAAAAAAGACTACTCCATACACACCTCAGCAAAATGGAGTTGCAGAAAGAATGAATAGAACACTGATGGAAAAGGCAAGAAGCATGCTCAGTGGTACCGGGTTAGGACAAGAATTCTGGGCAGAGGCAGTGGAGACTGCATGTTACTTAGTTAACAGATCACCTTCATCGGCGTTGGAGGATAAGACTCCACATGAGGTATGGACTGGTAAGAAACCCTCTCTTTCACATCTAAGGGTATTTGGATGTGATGCATATGTACATGTTCCAAAGGAGAAAAGGACCAATTTGGATAATAAATCTGAAAGGTGCATCTTTATTGGGTATAAGGATGGTTTAAAGGGTTACAAGATTTGGAACCCAGAAACAAGGAAGGTTGTGTACAGCCGAGATGTGGTGTTTAGAGAAGTGAAAGATGTTGGTAAACATGAAGTCCTACCAAAGGAACCTGAGAAGATAGATTTTGAGCTAAAGGAGGATGAATCAGACTCTACAACAGAAGAAGACTCAGAAGATGAAGAGCCACAAACTCCAGCTTTGAGAAGATCAGTTCGGGAAAGAAGGCAACCGGAAAGGTATAGTCCATCTGCTTTCTGTTCAGGTTTTGCCTTAACTATAACTGATGATGAACCCAGAACTGTCAGGGAGGCAGTAGATTCAAAGGATGGAAAACTCTGGAAGGAGGCCATGGTTGATGAAATGGCATCCTTGCACAAAAACGATGCATGGGATCTGGTGGAGTTGCCGGCTGGAAGGAAGCCCATTGGGAGCAAATGGGTGTTTAAGAAGAAGATGAATGTAGAAGACAAGGTGGAGAAATACAAAGCTCGGTTGGTAGCGAAAGGTTATTCCCAGGTGCCGGGAATTGATTTTGGTGATATTTTTTCTCCTGTTGCCAAGGTTACTTCTATTAGATTACTTTTATCTGTTGCTGCTGCATTTGATTTTGAGATAGAACAGATGGATGTGAAGACAACATTTCTTCACGAGGATATAGAAGAGGAGATCTACATGAAGCAACCTGAAGGCTTTATGGTGAAGGGTAAGAAAGAACTAGTATGCAGGTTGAAGAAGTCTCTGTATGGGTTAAAACGGTCACCAAGGATGTGGTATCAGAAATTTGATACCTATATACGGGGACTTGGCTTCACCAGAAGCAAGGAGGATCACTGTGTTTATTTTAAATTAATTGGTGACCATGTTATTTATTTGGTCTTGTATGTGGATGATATGTTGTTGATTGGAAATGAAAAAGAAATTTTCCAAGATTTGAAGACCCAACTGTTCTCCAAATTCGACATGAAGGATCTTGGTGCTGCAAACTATATTTTGGGCATGGAAATTAAGAGAGATCGGGCAAAGAGGAAGCTCTGGTTAAACCAGAGGAAGTATGTCGAGACTATATTGCGGAGGTTCAATATGCAGGATAGTAAACCGGTGAATGTTCCTATTCCTGTAGGTGTAAAGCTGTCTGCTGAACAGTGTCCCAAGACACAAGAAGAAGAGAAGTATATGTCCCGTGTTCCATATGCAAGTGCAGTGGGTAGCCTGATGTATGCAATGGTCTGTACTAGACCAGACATTGCACATGCAGTGGGAGTATTGAGCAGGTTTATGTCAAACCCAGGGAAGGATCATTGGACAGTAGTGAAGCGGGTTTTCAGATATTTACGTGGCACTAGTGATTATGGCTTGTGCTACCAGGGAAGACCAGGATTGGAAAGAATGTTGGACATTTGTGGTTTTGTTGATGCAAACTGGGTTGGAGATCTGGACCAAAGAAGATCTACAAGTGGGTATGTGTTTAGCCTATTTGGAGGCACAGTCAGTTGGATGAGTAAAAGACAGTCTGTAGTGGCTCTTTCAACTACAGAGGCAGAATACATAGCAACCACTCATGCAAGCAAGGAAGCAATTTGGTTGCAGAGATTGTGTTCAAGTATGGGGTTGGTACAACAAGCTATAAGGATAGACTGTGATAGCCAAAGTGCAATTTTCTTGGCTAAGAACCCTGCTTATCATTCAAAGACAAAGCACATTGATGTTCAATATCACTTTGTGAGAGATATGGTTGAGGTTAAAAGGGCGTTGCTGGTAAAGGTGGACACTTTGAAGAATGTTGCAGATGCATTGATTAAGTCTGTAAGCACTCAGAAGTTCTCTTGGTGTAGTGAAACAATGGGTGTTGCAGAACTAGGCTAATGAATAAGTTGTCCTATGGCCCCTTGCGGAAAGAAAACAACAAGTGGGAGAATGTTGGGTATGTGTTATATTCGTTCCACGACTAATCATGTGTCGGGGGGTCACAGGGGGGTGGTAGCCCCCCCTGTTGGGGTCTGGGGCAACGCCTCGGAAAAAAAAATTGGTCCTTATTTTCCGGTGGGCAGATCCGCCCATGGTTTTGTGCATGGGTTTGCACATGGTTTTGGGGTATGATGGTTTTCGGCCCCTGGTATTTTGTAGATCCGGTCAAGGGAACTATGGTTATGTTCTAGTCTAGGGTTAATGGATTCGGGTTTATGTATGCTTCAACATGTATATATATATGTGTTGTAACATTATAATGAATATAATGAAAAATCAAGCTGGTCGTCCCGATTTGGGATCCAAGGGAAAATATCTGTGTTTATGTGTTCTATGTTTTATGCTCTCGCTATTTTTTATTTTCTGCCTTTAAGATTCATTTGCAGATAATTTCTGTACAGGGTTAAAACCTACAGAAGCAACTGAGCTGGAAACATTGCTAGTAAACCAACATACAATTTTCTATCCAAAATACCAATAGATTCAAGATCAGATTAAAATAAGTGATCAGTTAGTCACTCAAATTTATGATTTGAGGATTTATTATGAGGAAACTGATGATAAAGTGTCTAAGTATCTATATTGGCAAGACATAGTGCAAGGGAGAGCAGCCAATCTTCCTCGCCTTGAAGAATCTACAAAGGACATAATATTTGGAGACTGGGACATGAAAATGAAAAGTGCAGAATTAGTTATCATCAAAGATAAAAACATGTCATTTAACATCTCTGAATATATTAAATATTATCTTCTACAAGCTAATATTATCCAAGAAATTCCAAAAGGCACTATGCTTGAAGTCAACCTTTTGAACAATATTGGCAAGAAACATCAAGCAGGAAAGCTCTTGACATAGAAAAATTGACAAAGATAAACATGGAAGTTTACTGGTATATGTTGATCAAGCTACACAACCAATTGGGAGTGTTGAGGTGTCTCTCAAATGCATCAGTTCAACTTCTTCCAGCACTCAATGATGCAATATTCACGGGCCATATGAGAATGCAACCAATGCATCCCCCCAGCTTGAATATATGATCAAAGCTTGCCAGCTCAAGGAATAGTTCGAGAAAGGATCCGAGAAACATTCTTAAGATTGTTACAACTACTGCATTTTAATTTCCTAGCTTTTAGTTTACAGTTTAGATTATATTAAGAAGACTTATTTCACAAGTATTCTATTTTTATAATTCTAATTAGTATTTAAACCCCTTTCATGCATTTAGAAAGGGGTCCATATTTTTGAGAAAGTGCCTTTTGGAACTTACACTATTGTTTGAATAGAAGTATCTAATTGAAAGTATGAGCCTAGAGGCTATCTTTTCACAACTAATCTATGATGCAACGGGTACTATTATCTATGTATTAATTGTTTTATGCTTATGAGATTATAGCAAACTTGTTTCTATCTATTTGTATCTTTCTAATAAGCATTGCAATGATATATATTCTTATTACTATTGATAAAATGTATTGAATGATATGTTGTTAGATAAGTGACTTTTAAAACTGTTATATGATTAATGTTCTTCATCAACTAAATCAATTACATTGATTTAGTTTATTTATTGTGCTTATATTCATTTTAATATGCAAATGATCTATATTGTTTCATACTTATGAAATATTAATCTGTAATCATATAAATCGATCTATCCCGGGAAGTAGTTAGAATTAGTTTTATTTATGTTATCATTATAATAGATCGCTTCATTCGTGTTGATTTTATTCCATTGTTTTACAAACTCATTTTATACGAGAAATTGGTCCCTATATCCACAGTCGGGCCCACCATTTCAACAGAAAAGGAGTAGCAAGGAGTTGCACTAACCTCCTGACCAGGTGGAATCCCTGATGTTGAGGAAGTCACTCTCTAGCCTTCAACAAGACCTCAGGTTGAGGATCCAATTATCTAATTTTTACTATTAGTGGAGGTGATAATTGTGATATGCTAGTTTGATGTTATGATGATAATGGTTGGGGTCGACCTGTTTGATGATTATGTTTAATCATGTGATGATTTTACTTTATTTCCTTTTTTACATTATATTCTTGCTTACACTTAGAAAATATTATCACATGGTGATCATTTATCATACACAACTATATCGATGATTGACATTATGAAAAAAATATTACTGATGGTTATAGAGTGTGGTAGGAGACCACCCATATGCACTTGCCTGTGATGAGTTGAAAAACTCCAGTTTTTTTTTTTAATTACATATTATCGTCTAAAAAAAATTAAAGATTAATTTAAAATTATGATGTGAATTCTAATGACATGATAATTGTTGCATGCACATGTTAGTTGTTTGGTTGAATGATCACACATAGGTGATGGGGCTATTGTTGTGAAACCAGCTCCAAAAATAGAAGAAAAGAGATGTGAACGCCTTAGAAATAAGCCACTTCGAGGGGGAAACCTCCAATACATTACATGAATGAACAATTCTGGGATGCTACAAATTACAAAACCTCCTTTCTATATATAGGAGTCCATGGGGCCACAATGTAATCCTAGTGGGGCCACAATGTAGTCCTAGCTGACCTAACAATGATAATTTAAGGGCACAATAATAACAATATGGGGGTTACAGGGGTACAATAATAGCAATAAGGGGGTTACACTAACAACAACAAGGGACTATACTAGTAATATAGGGACCTAACATGCCCCTCTCCTTCAAAAAAGTGTTGTCCTCAATGCTTGAGTAGCTCTGGGTGCTTCTGTATAAAATTCTCATCCTCCCATGTAGAATATTTAGTGGGTAAGTTCTTCCACTTGATGAGATACTCTGAAATTGATCGATTTCGTAGCTGTCGAGTTCTTGTTTCCGTGACTGCTTTAGGTTCGAATATGATTTTCCTTCCTCATCAAGTTCTGGAAATAGTGTTTTAACTAGAAGATTTTCACCTATAACCTTCTTTAAGCATGAAACATGAAAAACTGGATGCACTCGTGAAGAAGCAAGAAGCTCCAATTTGTATGCCATAGTACCAATCTTTTGAAACACCTTGTAAGCACCATAGTACTTTGGAAATAATTTATTATCCTTCTTAGCTTGCTTGAGGGACATTTGTTTGTATGGTTGTAGCCGTAAAAATACACAGTCTCCTACATCAAAACTTCTCTCGCTGCGATGTTGATCTGCTTGTTGTTTCATTCGATTTTGTGCCAAATTCAGGTTATCCTTTAAGAGTTGGAGAAATTCTTGTTGATGCTCGATGTGATCTTCCACTACTTGAACCTTCGAATTTTCTCTTAAAGATGATGTGATGGACGGTGGATGATATCCGTAAAGTGCCATAAATGGGGTCATTTTTGCTACAGTATGGAAGGAAGTTTTATACCACCATTCAACGAGATGTAACCACTTGACCCATTGTGTTTGTTTATCAGATACAAAACAATGAATATATCCTTCCAAACATTTATTTACTATCTCAGTTTGACCATCGGATTGAGGATGATAAGATGAGCTATGAGCTAATTGAGTACCCAAACAAGAAAATAAATCCGTCCAAAAATTTCCAGTAAAAATGGGATCTCTGTCGCTCACAATAACCCTTGGGTTTCCACGTAGCTTTTGAATTGTGTCCATAAATGTAGTAGAAATTGTACGTGCTTTAAATGGATGAGATAATGCACACAAGTGTGCATACTTGGTAATTCTATCAACTACCACCATGATGACACTCTTTCCTTCGGACTTAGGTAAACATGTGATAAAATCCATTGAAATATACTCCGAAAATTGACTTGGAATGGATAAAGGTTCTAGAAGACCCTGGGTCTTAATTGTCTCAACTTTATTCTACTGGAAAACCAAACATTCCGCCACAAATTTTTGAATATCAGATTTAAGGCCATCCCAAAAAAAATTCCTTCTTCACCCTGTGGTAAGTTTTTAAAAATCCTGAGTGTCCTCCTAAAGGAGAAGTGTGCAATTCCAAAAGAATATTTTGTCTTAGTTGGGAATTCTTACAAAGATATAAGCGATCTTTGTACCATAAGGAATCATTTTTCCAACTAAATGTATCAGATGTACTAGGATCTTGCTGCAACTTTTGAATGAGTGTCCACACTTCTTCATCCTTCTTCTATTCATCCCTTGCTTCGATTATCCAATCTGGTTGGATAATAGATATGGCACAAAGCAATTCTTCCACCTCTTCATTATTTCTTGAGAGTGCATCCGCAACAACATTTAGCTTCCCTTTTTTGTATATTATTTCAAAGTCATAACCCAACATCTTTGTGACCCATTTGTGCTGCTCTTCTGAAGATAATATTTGTTCCGAAAATTTTTTAAGACTATCATGATCAGTTTTTACCTTGAAGTGTCTTCCCATTAGGTAAGTTCGCCATTTCTTTAGTGCATGCAATATTGCTAACATTTCCTTCTCGTAAATAGCTTTATGTAAATAATTTCCTTTGATTGGACGACTCTCAAAAGCAATGGGTCTTCCTTATTGCATTAAATAGTACCAATTCCATTTCCTGAGGCATCACATTCCACGATAAAGGTTTTTGTGAAATATGGCGTAGCTAAGACCGGTGTTATGCACATTTCTTCTTTAAGATGTTCAAAGGCCTTGGTTGCTTCAAGAGTCCATGAAAATGCATCTTTCTTCAATAATGTTGTTAGAGGTGATGTTATTCTCCCATAATTATTAAAAAACTTGCGATAATACCCCATTAACCTGAGAAATCCTCGCAACTGCTTTATGGTTGTGGGGACTTTGCATTCCTTAATGGCTTTAATTTTGTTAGGGTCCACCTTAACACCCTCATGAGACACAATATGACCAAGATATTCCACCTCTTGTACTCCAAAGAGACATTTGGATGTTTTTGCATATAATTTTTTCTCCTGCAATAGTTTGAGCACCCTGTCAACATGTTGAACATGATCCTTCCAAGACCTGTTGTAGGTTAGTATATCATAAAAAAAATACAAGCACAAATTTTCTAAGGAAGGGTTTGAAAATGGAATTCATCAACCCTTTAAATGTAGAAGGTGCATTGGTAAGGCCAAAAGGCATGACAAAAAATTCATAATGACCCTCATGAGTTCGAAATGCTATTTTCAGAATATCTTCAGTATTCATTCTAATTTGATGATATCCTAAACGAAGATCCAACTTGGTAAAATAAATTGCTCCATGTAATTCATCCAATAATTCATCAGTCACAGGAATGGGAAATTTATCTTTAATGGTGAGCTTATTGTGCTCCCTATAATCCGGAAACATGCACCATGATCCATCCTTATTGTGTACCAATACTACAGGAGCAGAGAAAGAACTTTGACTAGGTTGAATTATACCAGGCTCTAACATTTCTGCAATCATACGTTCAATTTCGCTCTTTTGGACATAAGGATATCTATAAGCCCCGATGTTTGGAGGAACACTTCCTGGAATCAAATGAATAGCATGATCATGATCATGAATAGGTGGGAGTCCTTTGGGAGTTTCAAACACCTTGGAATGATTGTCTAAGACTTTTTGGAGATCTGAAGAAATAGGTGATTTTGATGTTGGAACTTCTAGTGAGCATAATTGTGAAATTACGCCTCATTGTTCTTTATTTAGTAGCTTTTTTCATGACATTAGAGCTTATTATCTTTCCCGACTTCCCTGCAATACCCCGTAATTTGACTTCCTTTCCTTCTGAAAAAAATTCAAGAAAATTTCTTGAAAATTAAAAGCTATCGTCGCCAAAGATCGTAGCCATTGTACTCCTAGTACAACATTAGCACCTCCCATAGGAATGGAAAGCATTGGACTATTCAATACATATTCCCCCATGGTTAGCTTGATATTATGGCATTTTCTTCTTGTAATTTATTGTTCCTCCATTTGCAACCATCACTTGACATTCTGGTGTTGTGTATAGGAAACAATTCAATTCCTTGGCTACCTTACAATGAATAAAATTATGGGTACTACCGGAATCAATCAAAACTATTACTTTTTCTTCTTGAGATGTCCTTCTATCTTGAGATTTTTAGGAGTGGTAATTCCTGCCAATGCATTACACAATATGGTCAAACTCATTTCTTCCTCTTCTAGGGTTGGTTCGTGGTGTATACCCTCTTCTTTTGAAGATTCTTGTTCATTTTCTTCTTCCTCTTCACAATCTATGTAAAATAGTTTCTTCTCAACACACTTATGACCTTTATTTTATTTTCTATCACAACTGTAGCAAATCCCTTTTTCTATTTTTTCTTCCAATTATTGTGGTGTCAACCTTGTAGGTTGTGAAAATCTAGGAGTAGCAACACTTCCCTCTTTATAGAAGTGAGTGGCAGGCTTCCTTGTCGCCATAATTTTACTTTCAATTTTTCTGGCCAACCTGAATGCCTCCTCCAATGAATTAGGTTCCAAAATGTGAAGTTCATGTTGGATGTTATCCTTTAAAGTACCTATGAAGAGATCAGTCATGTGTTCCTTTGAAATATCAGTTACCCTTATATTCAATTTTTGGAAGTCCTCAATGTGCTCCCCCACTAAACCCTTTTGTTTGAGATTTATCAATTAGCTAAAGAAGGTGTTTCTCTTTGTATCCTCATAATATGCTATCATTTCCTCTGTAAAAATTGACCGTGAGAATTTTTTTTACGGGAGTAAAGCCATCGATACCATACAAATGTATTTTGTTCTAAATGTAAAGTTGCGATGTGTACCTTTTTTGTGTTTTTCACATTATTGAGATCAAACTATTGCTACATCTGTAGTATCCATGTTACAGGATCATTTCCATCAAACTTCCTCATATCCATTTTTGGAATATGGTGGTTCTTCCCTCCAACGTTAGAGTTTATGAAATCATGATTAAAATTTATTTTGTTCTCATCATGAATTTCCTCTGCTATCTTTTCACCATTAGGAAAAATTTCTTGTATCAACTTTTCCAAACCTTCTATGTCTACTTTTAGATCATTCTTCATGTTTTCCATGTTGTATTTCATTTTTTCATCAATCTTAGCTTCCATGTCATCCATCTTAGCTTCCATGCCCACTTCTAAGCCATTAAGCTTAGCTCCCAAACCATTCATCTTAGCTTCCATGCCTTTCCTCAAACCATCCATATTAGTTTCCATGCCTTTCTTCAAGACTTCCATTTCATTTTTTGTTGCTCTTTGCGAGAGCGAAATTTGTTGCACTTGCTCTTGTAATTTTGATATGTCATGTTTCCATTCTTTGTCTTCATGAGTCATAGTAGAGCCTTCTAAAGGCTTAATGGGTGTTGAATTATTTTTAGGGGCCATTTTAGAACCAATACTTATATCTATTCTACAATATGCCCTTGGAACCAATTCAACTTGATTCTTCAAACAAGACTTATGCAATTTGGAAAAAAAAAATACACACCTTTTACTTGCTTTTGAGGAGCTCGATATTTAAATTGAATTATATCTATAGTTTCGGATCCTAAATATCTGAAATTCAGCCTTGTAGTAGCTCTCTGAAGCTTATTTCAAATGCCATAGGTCTGATCTGATTTGGATTCTTCAAGACAAAGTTATGTATAATCTCCCACAATGACCCAATTATGGACTGGTTCAGTAGAGCAAACTTGTACGACTTGCCATGTGTCACTGTTTCCACCTTTGGCTCTGAAATTTATAGACTGAAAACTACAGTATGTGTAATTGCAGCCACTTTTTACAGCATTCCAATCTTATGCTCAGAGAGAGAGCTATGAATATTTTTCCACGGTCACCTCTTTGAGATGAAATTCAGAAGCCTGAAAAAGACCTAACTTCCACAGATCATATCTCCGAAAATATTACGAACCAAGATCTGAAATTTTTTTACGATGTTACTTAGGATTTCGGCTTTGCACTCTAAAAATTTCAACTTCTGAACCTTCTTATAAAAAACGTTATAGCGAAAATACCATAATGGCCTATTTAGGCTAAATTCAAGAGCCTGCAAAATGACCTAAATTCCACAGATTATATCTCCAAAAATATTTTGAACCAAACTCTGAATTTGTTTGAAGATGTTCCTCAGGATTGTGGCTTCATACGCTAAACATTTTAGCTTCTGAACCTTTGTAGAAAAAAATTTATAGCAACAATTCCATGATGACCTGTTTGGATCAGTGAAACCCTAGAATCCAAAGCTCTAATACCAAATGTTGTGAAACTAGCTCCAAAAATAGAAGAAAAGAGATATCAATGGCTTAGAAATAAGCCACTTCGAGGGGGAAACCTCCAATACATTACATGAATTAAAAATTCTTGGATGCTACAAATTACAAAACCTCCTTTCTATATATAGGAGTCCATGGGGCCACAATGTAATCTTAGCCGACCTAACAATAATAATTTAAGGGCACAATAATAAAACAATGGGGGTTACAAGGGTACAATAATAATAGTAAGGGGGTTACACTAACAACCATAAGGGACTATACTAGTAATATAGGGACCTAACAGCTATACAAATAGATGGAACTTCATGGGAGGGGTGGGACAACATCCATGATTTCACTTGCTTGAACTCTTGTTGTAACTTGGGTTGAATGTCGTGGAGGCGGACCCCAGATTGGGTTGATCACAAGGAATTTATTGAGGGGTGTGCATTAGTAAGCCCTGGTATTGCACCAATAATGTTGCAACTCCTAGACGCTACTCTACTTTACTTTATCAACCCGAGGTTCATACAAACTTGGAGGTGACACTGCTATATACAAAATAGATGCATTCTACTCATGTCATCCTCTTCTGAGTTCTACGAATGGGTGCTATTCCTGGGGCTTCTGAATGAATTTTGTCACACTTCTTAATTTAGACCTAGGGCTAAAAGTGATTAAAAATCCATTACTCTATCAGCAATCAAAGAACTATTCTACAAAAAGAAAGTAAATCTAGCCACTCTGCAATGGAAGAAATCTAAAATTAAGCTATGGCAAGAAATGGAAGAAAACTAGGAATATTTCATGAAGTAAATTGTTGAATTGAAACTGCAGAAATAAGACTAACCTAATCACACATTATTGGGCCAAATGGCTTAACACACTCTATCTACTTCATGTTTTAACTATCATGATTTTACTTATGCATATAATCATGACCTAATTATGCTTGTAAATGCATTATTTTGTAGCAAGGTGAAAAAAGCGCTAAGGTGGTTTAGGAAGGTCTTCAACTCATGGGTGCAAGTTTGAAGGTGTCTGGGTGGTTTTGGAAGGATTGGATGAGGTGGATGATGGTTTCTGGGCTTAAGTAGAGGCCCATTGGTGCTATTGTAGGTGCTGTTATAGGTTTCCTGTAGTGCTAGAGGAAAGTCCCGAATTGCTACAGGAAACAGTATGAGGGCAATCTGAGGCCAAAAATGGTGGAGAAAAGCATAGGGGAGGTGGAATGAAGGTGTGTTTGGATGAATGGAGGGTGGCCAATCCCTTGTCCAAGCTCAAAACCTCTTGAGAATCTTGTCTTTCACTTCTAGGGTAACTCACAGTGTGAAGGTGAAAAATATGAAAAACAGGGTTGATGGCGATTTGATGGAAAGAAGGTTGATGATGGGTAAGAAATGAAGCTAAGGGTGCTGGTGAAGTCCTCCTTTGTTGTGCTACTTGAACCTGCAAGAAAACTACCTGTTCATGCAACAAACATTGACAAATTCATGATGAAGGAAATGGAAAAGATTAGTTGAATTTGGAAAGAAAACCTATTATAGCCTTCAAACATAAATCTAACTCAGTATTATAGAAAATTTCATGACACTACAACAACATAACTATTCTTTCCAAGAAATCATAAGCTAAAGAGAAAATTTGGCCTATGGGGAAGGTCTGCCCTCCTCAAGCTTCAATGAAAGAGATGAGAGAGAGAGGCAGGCTTGACACACAACTTTATGAGATTATCAGTTATTCTACCAATATTTATGCAAGCTTAACTACAACAAAAGAAAAATGGAAGAAAACTAAAAACAATGAATTGAAATGTAAGCAAACTAGCTACGAACTCATAAAACAAACTAGCTACAATGACATAAAAATAAGCATGAATACACAAGAGAGACTAAGGCCAATGGATTGGGCCCTAACCCACAAGCCTAGCCCCTTGAAACTAAATCGGTGAAGGAAAATTTGAATACTCATCTCATTGCAGAAAATACTCTCATTACATAATCATAAAAGTCTCAGAAACCTATTACAAGCGATAAGAGTTTATTAGCTTCCTTCAAAGTTCGAATCCTAATGAGCTCTTTCTCATCCCTATTTAACCTAGACGGTAGCTACCAACAAGTCCCTAAAAAGTAGGCGATGTGTCCTCTTTGACTGTAAGAGAAGTGGAGCTTTGGTGCACTTGATCTCCCACTTGCTTGGCTGCCTTTGATTTCGAGTTGTTGGAGGGAATCTCGAGGATCCCTTGGCTACCTTTGGGAGTTAAGGAGGTGGGAAATCCCCCTAGAATTTCTCCTTTTTGTATAATCTGAGTTTTAAATGCAAAATATTCATCAAAAGTGAAATATCTTCATGAGTATCTTGCATTTAACTCATGTTAGGCATTCGAAGTATGACAAGCCTTAATGACCATCTACACTAGCAACATAAGACCATAATATAATTAAATGTGAGAAAGAGAGACTTAATAAGGCTAAAAATGTGACAATTAACCCCTCCAGTTATACCTAATGATGGAGCTCATCATCACCCCCCTACCAAATGGTTGCTCATATTCTGAGAAACTTAGTCCTCCTTCTGCATTTCTTGCAAAGCTTTAATGGACCCTCTGAATTACCAAGGAAGAAGTGTGGGAGTCCCTTCAGGAAGGTAAAAGCCATCATTCTTTTCTACTTCCTACCATTATACGGTCTGCTCATCTTGGTTTTTTCCATCACTGAGTCCCAACAACAAGGGTAGACTAATTGTTAAACCAAGCCACTGAATCTTCCTGGCCTGCATGGACCTCTTGTATAGTGGTGCTCTTTCTAGGGCTCCTCTCAATCTCTCTGGTGTGTGGTATTCCATGTTTCTAAGAATGTGAGGGAGGCTATTCAATCTTCTTTTACTAGCCATTATGAGTTCATCTCCCAACAACCTATAAAAATCATCAAAATGATCTATGGCTTGAGCTTGTGTGCTGAGGTACTCTTCTGCAAGTGCAACATCCTTTTCTATCTTGAGATGGTTGTTGATGACTCCCTTAGGGTTGAATATTTCTTCCCTAATTTGTAGAGGCTCCCCATTTTCTATCGTCATGACCCTTCTTACTTCTTGTACTCTGACTTCCTAATTAACCATCCAAGAGGCTAATGCCATTAACTTCATGTCTCCCATTCTAGGATTAGGGTCCCAAATGTTCAATTCTTTCAACACAAGATTGTGCATGTAGAATTATGCCATTTTTTCCTTGTCTGCCATACTTGACTGGTTGCAAAATTCAATGAATTTTCTGCAGTTCTGAAAAGGTAAGGATCCATGAGAGGCTAGTGTCCTGATCTGAAACAGGAGCCATTGTTCTTTGAGGTAGACTGCATAGGAATCTAATGGGTATCTATGTTGGATGGCCGCCATGCACAAATCTGCCATGGTGGCCATTTATTTATCTTTTTTTTTCAAGCTCCTCCTGCAATCTTTCATTCTCTATTTGTGTAGGTTTTAACCCTATAAATAAATTATCTACAAACGAATCTTAAAATAGAAAAGAAACAATAGCGAGAGCATAAAACATAAAACAGATAAACGTAGAGATTTTCCCTTAGATCCCAAATTGGGACGACCAACTTGATTTTTCATTATATTCTTTTTAGTGTTACAACACACATATATACATGCCAAAGCATACATAAACCCCAATCCATTAACCCTAGATTAGAACATAACCATAGTTCCCTTGACCGGATCTACAAAATACCAGAGGCCGAAAACCATCATGCCCCAAAACCATGTGCAAACCCATGCACAAAACCATGGGCGGGTACACCCACCAAAAAATAGGGTCCAAATTTTTTTTTCCCGGGGCGCTGCCCCGGACCCCGAACAGGGGGGGCTGCTGCACCCAACACAACGTACATCGAGGGCTATTGCACGTGACTAGTCGTGGAAAGAATAAATCACATACCCGACAATTTGGGCCTTTTGAAGTTTCTATTTCAACATGGATTCTCTGAGCCTAGCATCAAACAAATCCTTTTCTAACTCAGTCACTTTTTCCTCCATGACCCCTATGTCATGCACACCTTTGGTTGTAGCAATATTCATCCAATGATGAGTGTGTTCCCTCTCCTCCTCCAACTGATATTATAAATGTACTGTAAACTTCTGAGGAATCAATATGCCCCCTTCAATAAATGTATTGTAGGATTTGAGATTTGGCTGAGGGCTAGGTTGTGACACTACTGATACATATTTGAGGCCGGCTTTTGGTGAGGTATGCTCCTCCTTCTCATCTTTCTCTTCTCCCTCATCTAATTTTTATTTCTTCGATTCTGGGTCTCCTGGAGTTTCCTGTAGCAAAGATAGAGTTTCCTATAGAAAAATCTATTTTTCCTGTTGAAACCCCTCTCTTGCTTGTTTTTCCCTTTTTTCTTTCTTTTGAGGGTCTGTCGGGGTTGTTAGATGTCTATGGGAAGCCAACCTTGATGAATGTCTTCTTATGTAGGTCACAAGGGTCCTCACAGGTGAGGTTACCTCTTGAACCTTTCCTTCTTCTATTCTTATTTCATCATCCTTCTTGGGTGACTCCTCAATGGAAATAGAGCTTTTAGTTGGAGTCTATGGTTTCCCTTCCCTCACCCTTTGGCTCTTCCTAGTCTTAAAATACATAGGTGTTTTCCTCTTCCTCTTTGTTTTCACTGGTGTGCTTAAAGTGGCTAGGGTAGAAGCCACTTCCTGGTCTATTATGTCTGGTGATATGTTGGTGTGCTGAGGGGAGGTATCATTGCCTAGCATAGGGTCTAATATTTCTTCTCCTATATATTTTATTCCTTCTTCCCCTTAGTCTCTTCCTTCTTTGTTTCTAATGTCTATGTTTTTCCTATTTCAACCTCCATTTTTTATTTTTCTTCCTCATATTCAGCCTCCTCGTTTTCTTCTTCTAACTCCCTCTATCTAAGACTATAGGCAGAGGTTTGCCCTATTTGGATGGCTATGAAGGCTTCCCAATCCATGTCTATGAATGAGTACCAAGACACAGGGAGGTTTAATCTTCTCAGAGAATCACTCACTATCAGTTTTATAAGGCCATGATGAGCTAAATGTTGGCATTTCATTTCTCTCACCTTTTTGCTTATGTTTTTTATTGAGTTCAAGAGGAAATGAGGGATTATAAATCTTTGTACCAGAGGTAGTTCTCCTTGAAACCTAAGCTCATAAGTCTGCCTTAATAGGAAATGAACTTCATGATATGGAAGGATACTTCATCTCAGGGGTATGGAATGGTTTCTCTCCTCACTCCATTATTCTCCTCAATGTATTCTTCTCCTCAATCCATGTCTATGAATGAGTACCAAGACATAGGGAGGTTTAATATTCTCAGAGAATCATTCACTATCAGTTTTATAAGGCCATGATGAGCTAAATGTTCATATTTAATTTCTCTCAGATGTTTGTTATTGAGTTCAAGAGGAAATGAGGGATTCTCAATCTTTGTACCAGAGGTAGTTCTCCTTGAAACCTAAGCTCATTCAACAACCTAAAATGATACCCATAGACTAAAATAAGTCTGCCTTCATAGGAAATGAACTTCATGATATGGAAGGATACTTCATCTCAGGGGTATGGAATGGTTTCTCTCCTCACTCCATTATTCTCCTCAATGTATTCTTCTCCTGGCAGAAAGAAGATTTTCTTGGCTGCAGTGATTAGCATCCTTTATTTAACCCACTTAACTCCTAAGGGAAAAGTGGTGACTCTACTAATTAGTTCAGGTGAAAGTGTGATGGCTAGGCCCCTAACAAAAGTGGTGGATCTCTTTTCTGAGTGTGATTACAGAGCCATTGAAAAATCTCGAGCTATCTCCTCATAAAAACCCTTCAGAAGCTCAAAGAAACCTAGCCATTGGTGGTTTCTGAAAATATCCATTACTTGAGGATGTTGTCTTATTATTTTAATATCAATGGGCTCCCTTTTGTTAAATCCCCCTCCCATTTTTATGCATGTGATAGGAAGGTGGTAAGATGGTTTTGTGTTTGAGAGTGAATTGTGAAGAGGTCTTGGAGGTTATGGTCTCAAGAAATTCAAAATTTCACCATTTAATTCCCAAATTATAAATGACTGTGTAAATTTCATGGAGAAATTGCAATTATGGAGGGTGGAAACCACTCACCTTTGTCCTCTGGTGTTTTTTCTTGGGAGATGGTGGCCTTAGGAAGTAATTTCACCCAAAGGTGACTATGTTTTTCCCTCTGTATCCTTGTTGATATTCCTGTGTAGTTTCCTATAGCACTTCACTATTTCATGTAGCACGATGGTGCATGCAAGCTCAAACTTCGATGCTTCTCTCCCTAATGGCTCCTCTGGCTTATTTTGCTCCCACTTCTCTCAAAATGCTTAGTGAAGTTGGTATAATGAGGTATAACTTACCTTTATGGTATTTTTAACCAAATTTGGAGTGGGGTGCTGACTCGTACTTAGCACGAGTTTTCCTCTTTGAGACTGTTGGTCCCACTCCAATTCATGATTGCCCCAACTTCATAATCACCTCCTCGTCCTTCTTCACTACCTCTTAACTGATTTGAATTCCCGAGGTGGCATGTATCTTTTATTTATCATTTAGTTTAACTTTACGAAGGTGGCCAAGTTAACCGGCCACCTTTTTTTCATTTTAAGTCTCTAAACCTCGACATTAACTATTTTAATCATTATCAGTGCATACCGAGAGGTGAAGGGCCATACCTGAGCCTAACTCATGCTGTTGTGTTGTAGAATGATATGGTGAAGGAGCTGGAGTTTGTGGTTGCAGACATGATCTTTCTCCTGTTGTGTTTTTATTTTTTTGTTTATTTTCTAAGTGAGCATCTTCTTTTCTGAGTGAGCTGCTTGTTTTCTGAGTGAGTTTCTTAACCTTTTATTTGTTTTTTCTTCTTGAAGGTGTTGCATGGAGTTCCTCAGGTGCCTTGGATGGTGTGGTTTCTCCCTGGAGTATGTTGGTGGTCATTTTAAGCCATATTCTTCAACTTATCTTCAACTTTTGTCCTTGTTGTTCCATACACAAAATTGCTACAAGAAAATTTCCAACTTCCTATAGCAACCTTCTTTCCGCTTCTTGGGGCTTCAGCTTGCTTAGAAATTAAGGGAAATGGTTTATGGAGGTTATTAATGGAGTCATGGCATGACTGGAGTTGTGGATATGTAAGTGGATAGGTTTCATGCCAAGTTACAAATGATCTAGTTGCTAATGGTGCAACATAGGGTTTAGAGAGTGAATCCTTGTGCATGGAGTGAAATGAGGGGATAGGAGTGGCAGGTATAAGAAAAAAAATAGATTAGCATGCTCTCCTTGAAGTTTAGAAATCTTTGAGAGAGATACTTTCCTCATAAATAAGTTTCCTGTAGCATTTATAGGAGTTTCATGTAGTGCTGCAGGAATCTTGTAGCTACTAGAATTTCCTGTAGCAATTACAGTCACGAGAAAAAATGGATTTTTCTGCCTATTTGAGGGGTGAAATGAATGAATGGGTCCATTTTGGAGTGGTTCATGGATTTTGTAAGTAGAGGAGAGGGAGAAGTGAGGAAAAACTACTCCTCTCGATTCAAAAACCATCTTTGATCAATAAACTGTAAAATAAAATAAAAAAATGAGTGCATAAGTATTTTCTTTCTCTTTTTCCTTTTGTTTATTTCCTCTCTTTTTTTTGAGGGAAAGTGGGTTGCCTCCACATAGGTTTTAAACCCACAAACATGCCTTGGGTGCCTTCAGGAGGTTTTCACCTAAGGATATTTTATTTTTTATTTATTTTTATTTTTTATTTTTTTCTCTAGGATTACCTCATGGAGGTTTTCAACCCTGGAGTTGGCCTTGGGTGCCTCAGAGAGGTTTTCACCCATGCCTCTTTTTTTTTATTTTTTATAGGAGGTGGAGGCACTAGAAACTATGGTGTCCCCCATGACATACACCATTTTTATGGAATTTATAAATTCAGCCCTAAACAAGGGCTTTTTGTAACCTTTAAGCTTGTAACAATTGACAAGTAGGGGAATCCCCTCCTCATCTATGGTTTTGATCTGAACTGCACCATTACCATAACATTTGTCCATTTTTTAGGGTCTCAGTCATCTTTTCATCAGTTTTCCTTTTAAATACTTGAACCTTGAGTCATACAACATCACCCATTATCCCTCTTGAAATGTCTTCTTTTTAATGTGATTTTCATGCCATACCTTCCTTTGCAGTTGAATCACTTATGTGTGAAGGAGTGCTTGCATCATGAGCTCATCCAATCCATTTAATTGCATCAAAATCTCTTGTTGGGCCTTTGATATATCCAGTTCTAACTCAGCTACCATCCTTAAGGTGTTGAACTCAAATTCAATTGAAAGAAAAACTTTCTTCCAATATACCAAATCATAAGGAGTGAACCCTGTTGTTGTTTTCCAAGTAGTGTTGTAGGCCCAAGTAGATTCCACCAATATGTCCACCCAATATTTTCTGGTGATGCTCACGACCTTGGTGAGGATATTCTCCAAGGCTCTGTTGGTCACTTCCACTTGGCCATTTTCTTGAGGGTGGTAGGTAATGGAAGTATTATGCTTTATCTTGTGCCTCCTCAGAATATTATCAATGAGATGAGATGTGAAGTGTGCCCCCTGATCAGTGACTACCTCTATGGGTTATCCAAATTTGTAGAACACATTCTCTCTCAGAAACTATGCTACCTTCTCCTTGGTTGCTACCTTTACATCCTTTGATTCAACCCACTTTTTCAGGTAGTCAGTACAGACTATGATATATTTTTTCTTTCCAGATGGTGGATCATTGGGTCCCATGAAGTCCATGCCCCACTTTTCAAATGGATCTAGAGCCACTTGAGGGTGCAAAGGCATCTCATCCCTTTGTGTAGGTTTCCCCATTGTTACGAAACCAGCTCCAAAAATAGAAGAAAAGAGAGATCAACGCCTTATAAATCAACCACTTCGAGGGGGAAACCTCCAATACATTACATAAATGAAAAATTCTTGGATGATACAAATGAAAATTTTTCCTTCTATATATAGATTTCTATGGGGTCAAAATACAATCCTAGTCGACCTAACAATAATAATGTAAGGGCACAATAATAACATTATTGAGGTTACAGGGGTACAACAATAACAATAAGGGGGTTACACTAACAAGAATAAGGGACTATACAAGTAATATAGGGACCTAACATGCCCCTATCGATCAATTTCAGAGTATTTCATTGAGTGGAAGAACTTACCTACTGAAGATTCTACATGGGAGGATGAGAATTTTATACGGAAGATCTCTGTCGCTCACAATAACCCTTGGGTTTCCATGTAGCTTTTGAATTGTGTCCATAAATGTAGTAGCAACTGTACGTGCTTTAAATGGATGAGATAATGAACAAAAGTGTGCATGCTTGGTAAGTCTATCAATTACCACCATGATGACACTCTTTCCTTTGGACTTAGAAAAACCTGTGATAAAATCCATTGAAATTTCCTCCCAACATTGACTTGGAATGGATAAAGGTTGTAGAAGACCCGGGGTCTTAATTGTCTCAACTTTATTTTGCTGGAAAACCAAAAATTCTGCCACAAAATTTTGAATATCAAATTTAACGGCATCCAAAAAAAAATCTTTCTTCACCCTGTGGTAAGTTTTTAAAAATCTTGAGTGTCCTCCTAAAGGAGAAGTGTGCAATTCCAAAAGAATCTTTTGTTTTAGTTTGTAATTATTACAAATATATAAGTGATATTTGTACCATAAGGAATAATTTTTCCAACTAAATGTATTAATGTACTAGGATCTTGCTGCAACTTTTGAATGAGTGTCCACACTTCTTCGCCCTTCTTCCATTCATCCCTTGCTTTGGTTATCCAATCTGGTTGGATAATAGAAATGGCACAAAGCAATGCCTCCACCTCTTCATCCTTTCTTGAGAGTGCATCTGCAACAACATTTAGCTTCCCTTTTTTGTAGATGATTTTAAAGTCATAACCCAACATCTTTATAACCCATTTTTGCTGCTCTTCTGAGGATAATCTTTGTTCCAAAAAGTGTTTAAGACTATCATGATCCGTTTTTACCTTGAAGTGTCTTCCCATTAGGTAAGGTCACCATTTCTTTAGTGCATGTATTATTGCCAACATTTACTTCTCATAAATAGCTTTCTATAAATAATTTCCTTTGATTGGAAGACTTTTGAAAGTAGTGGGTCTTCCGTCTTGCATTAAAACTGCACCAAATCCATTTCCTAAGGCATCACATTCCACAATAAAGGTTTTCGTGAAGTCTGGCGTAGCTAAGACCGATGCTAGGCACATTGCCTCTTTAAGATGTTCAAATACCTTATTTGTTTCAGGAGTCCATGAAAATGCATCTTTATTCATTAATGTTGTTATAGGTTTTGTTATTCTCCCATAATTCTTAACAAACTTGTGATAATACCCTGTTAACTTGAGAAATCCTCACAACTTCTTTATGGTTGTGGGGACTTTCCATTCCTTAATGGATTTAATTTTTTTAGGGTCTACCTTAACACCCTTGTGAGATACAATATTACCCAGATATTCCACCTCTTATACTCCAAAGAAACATTTGGATGTTTTTGCACATAATTTTTTCTCCTCCAATAGTTTGAGCACCCTGTCTACATGTTAAACATGTTCCTTCCATGACCTGCTGTAGATTAGTATATCATCAAAAAATACTAGAACACATTTTCTAAGGTTTTGAAAATGGAATTCATCAACCCTTGAAATGTAGAAGATGCATTGGTAAGGCCAAAAGGCATGACCAAAAATTCATAATGACCCTCATGAGCTCAAATTGTTGTTTTGGGATATCTTCAGTCGTCGTTCTAATTTGATGATATCCTGAATGAAGATCCAACTTGGTAAAATAAATTGCTCCATGTAATTCATCCAATAATTCATCAATCATAGGTATGGGAAATTTATCTTTAATAGTGAGCTTATTGAGCTCCCTACAATCCGGACACATGCACCATGATCCATCCTTCTTGTGCACCAATACTACTGCAGCAAAGAAAGAACTTTGACTAGGTTGAATTATACCAGCCTCTAACATTTCTGCAATCATACCTTCAATTTTTCTCTTTTGGACATAAGGATATCTATAAGGCTTTATGTTTGGAGGAACACTTTTTGGAATCAAATGAATAGCATTATCATGATCACGAATAGGTGGGAGTCCTTTGGGAGTTTCAAACACCTTGGAAAAATTGCCCAAGACTTTTTGGAGATATGGAGAAATAGATGCTTTTGATGTTGGAACTTCTAGTGAGAATAATTGTGCAATTACACCTCGTTGTTATTTCTTCAGAAGATTTGTCATGACATTAGAGCTTATTATATTTCCTGGGTTCCCTGAGATACCCTGTAATTCGACTTCATTTCCTTCTAAAAAAAATTTCAAGAAAATTTCTTGAAAATTAAAAGCTACCATCCCCAAAGATTGTAACCATTGTACTCCTAGTACAACATCAACACCTCCCATTGGAATGGAAAGCATTGGAATATTCAATACATATTCCCCAATGGTTAGATTTATATTATGGCATTTTCCAGAGAAATTTATAGTTCCCCCATTTGCAACCATCACTTGACATTCAGGTGCTAGGTATAGGAAACAATTCAATTCCTTGGCTACCTTACAATGAATAAAATTATGGGTACTACTCGAATCAATCAACACTATTACCTTTTTCTTCTTGATATGTCCTTATGTCTTGAGAGTTTTAGGAGTGGTAATTCCTGCCAATGCATTACACGATATGTTCGGACTCATTTCTTCTTCTTATACGGTTGTTCCCTGGTGTATATCCTATTCTTTTGAAGTTTCTTGTTAATTTTCTTCCTCCTCTTCACAATATATGTAAAATAATTTATTCTCAGCACACTTATGACCTTTAGTGTATTTTCTATCACAACTGTAGCAAAGCCCTTTTTCTCTTTTTTCTTCCAATTGTTGTGGTGTCAACCTTGTAGGTTGTGGAAGTCTAGGAGTAGCAACACTTCCGTCTTTATAGATGTGAGTGGTAGGCTTCCTTGTTGCCATAATTTTACATTCAATTTTCTTGCCAATATGAATGCCTTCTCCAATGAATCGAGTTCCCAACCGCGAACTTTATGTTCGATGTTATCCTTTAAAGTCCCTGTGAAGACATCAATCTTGTGTTCCTCTGGATTATCAGTTACCCTTATATTCAATTTTTGAAAGTCCTTAATGTGCTGCACCATTGAAACCTTTTTTTTTAGATTTATCAATTGGCTAAAGGTGTTGCTCTTTGTATCCTCATCTTGAGTTTCCTATACTATATTTTCGCCATTAGGAAACATTTCTTGTATTAGATTTGTCAAACCTTCCATGTCTGCTTTTAGATCATTCTTCATGTTTTCCATTTTTTCATCGATCTTATCTTTCATGTCATCCATATTAGATTCCATGCCATCCATCTTAGCTTCCATGCCATTATTCAAACCATCCATCTTATATTCCACACCTTTATTCAAACCATCCATCTTAGCTTCCACGCCTTTCTTCAAAACTTCCATTTCATTTTTTTTTCTCTTTGCAAGAGCGAAATTTGTTGCACTTGCTCTTGTAATTTTGATATGTCATGTTGCCATTCTTCATCTTCACGAGTCATAGTAGAGCTTTATAAAGGCTTAATGGGTGTTGAATTATTTTTAGGAGGAATTTTAGAACCCAATACTGATATCTATTCTACAATATGCCCTTGGAATCAATTCAAACTTATTTTCACACAAGACTTATGGAGTTCGAAAAAAAATAAACACCTTTTTCTTTCTTTTGATGAGCTTGATATTGAAACTGGATTATCTCTGTGAGGTAGAATATCAATATTTGAAATTCGGCCCTTTATTAGCCCTCTGAAGATTCTTTCAAATTCCATAGGTCTGACCTGATTTGGATTCTTCCAGGCAAAGTTATGCCCAATCTCCCGCAATAACCTAATTATGGACTCGTTCAGTAGAGAAAACTTGTACGACATTCCACGTGTCGTTGTTTCCTCCTTTTACCATGAAATTGATATACATGAAACTATAGTCCATGTAATTGCAGTCCCTTTTTACAGAATTCCAATTTGATGCTCAGAGAGAGAGTTATGACGATTTTCCCACGGTCACCTCTTTGAGATGAAATTTGGGAGCCTGAACAAACCGTAACTTCCACATATCATATCTTCGAAAATATTGCGAACAAAGATCTGAAATTTTTACACGACATTTCTTAGGATTTCCACTTCACTCTGTAAATATTTCAGCTTCTGAACCTTCATAGAAAAAAATTTATAGCAAAAATTCCACAATGACCTGTTTAGTTAAATTCAAGAGCCTAAAAACAACCCTACCTTCCATAGTTCATATCTCCGAAAATGTTGTGAACCAAGATCTGAAATTTTTACATGACATTCCACAGGATGTTATATTTGCTATATAAACAATTCACCTTCCTAACCTTCTAGAAAAAATTTATATTGAAAATTTCACGATGACCTGTTTGGAGCAGTGAAACTCTAGAATCCAAAGTTCTGATACCAAATGTTATGAAACCAACTCCAAAAATAGAAGAAAAGAGAGATCAACGCCTTATAAATAGGCCACTTCGAGGGGAAAACCTCCAATACATTATATAAATGAAAAATTATTGGATGATACAAATGACAAAACCTCCTTCTATATATAGGAGTCCAAGGGGTCACAATATAACCCTAGCCGACCTAACAATAATAATGTAAGGGCACAATAATAACAATATTGGGGTTACAGGGGTACAAAAATAACAAGAAGGGGGTTACACTAACAACAATAAGGGACTATACTAGTAATATAGGGACCTAACACCCATACTTTGGCACTAGTCATACCTACTAGTGTATCTTCTAGAATCTTGGTGAAGGGGGGGCCAATAGTAACATGCCTGAAAGCTTTGAAGGTTGTCTTTTTTGCAACAAATTGGCCTCCACAAGGGCTATCATGACATGCATAGAGGATGTAAAAAAATTCTTCCTCCCTCACACATCTTCTAAGAATTTGGTTAGGGCCTAGCTTGAAGAGATTTCCCCTAATCCAGGTGAAAGGGGTGTTTTTCCTGATGATCTTGCTCTTCTCCTTGGATGATAGGTTAGGAGGGAAATTTTCACCAACCAAGTAGTTAGCTACGTCAGAAAACCATGGAGAGAGTTCTAATATAGAAAAGAGGTGTTCATCCATGAGCTGGTCATCCACCATTCCTTGTTCATCTGCAGGTAGAGCTAACCTAGATAAAAAAAAACTACAACATCATTCTCCTTTCCAGATTTATCGATAATGGTCAGATCAAACTATTGTAATAGTAACAACCATTTAATTATTCTAGCATTAACATCAGGTTTTTTCATTAAATATTTGATGGTTTCATGGTCAGTGTGTACAAAGGTCTAATAACCAATGATATAGTGTCTAAATTTGTTTAAAGCATGGAAAATGGATAACATTTCCTTCTTTGTGACATTATAATTGAGTTCAACCTTGGACAATTTATTACTAATGAAATAGATTTCATAAGGTAATTTGTCTCATAACTGTCCCAAAACTTCCCCCACAACTTTGTCTAATGCAACTGTGTGGATGTGGAAAGGAAGAGTCCAATTTGGACCTCGAAGAATGACGGAAGTAGTTAAATTTCCCTTAATGAGCTCAAAAGCTTCTTGATAGAGACTGGACCAAGTAAACTTAGAGTCTTTGGCCAAAAAACCAAATAGTCACGAAGACAACTTGCTGAAATATTTGATAAACCTTCTATAGTAGCTAGCTAAACCTAAGAAACTTCTGACATATCTCTTATTTTGAGGAGAAAGTACCCTTTTGATGATGGTGATTTTTTTCAGGTCCACCTGTATTCCTACTTGGGAGATTGAGTGTCCTAATACTACTCCTTCTCTTATCAATAATTCACACTTTTCTGGGCTCGGGGAGAGATGCAACTCAATGCATCTTTGTTACAGGTCAATTTGGGCATCATCCCCCCAAGACCAGTATGAACAGGGTCTATCATGCCCTAATTCAATACTAATAGGGTCTATCATCCCCTAATTCAGTTGATATATGCCCTAAGAGAATTCATACCATTAATGGCTTTGATTGTGAGATTTCCAATATTTGAAGTATAGATTATGTGACACATTGACTCGTCAACACATCCCTACATGGCCTAAGTGCATTGTAGTGCAATTATCCCCATGCAAGGGTGCACTACAATGCACTTCTCGATACTTAAGGGTTTGTTGGTCTCCTGAGAGAGAAATAATCATTTTTCCAGGAATCTCCACATGTCTAGTGTGTTAGGGTCCTATAAATTATAGGATCTTGAGGTGATTGAGTATTTTATATTTTTAATTTCATATTGTACATGAATTTCAATATTCAAATGACTTCCAAAAAAAAATGAAAATGAAAAAGAAAAATAAAAGAGGGTATGTTGAAAAAGAAATTAAAAAGGATAAAAAGACAAAATAAAAAAGGTGAAAACAATGAAAGAAAATAAAACCCCATAAAATAATAATATTGAAAGTGTTGCAAGTTAAAATTCCACTACTGATAAGTTAGTTTGTTCAATTCATACAGTCTAAGCATGATTTAACAAGTTTAAATTTATGTTGAATATGATAATGAATAAAGATTTACCAAACTGTTTAAACTTGGTAAATTAGTATCTAGGTAGAAATGAAATTGATTCAACAGTGTAATCTGAATCAATAGGTGAAATAGGGATAGAGTAGGGCAGATTTTCATAAAAAATATGATCCGGGTCTGCTAGCTCAAATGCACCCTGCAAAAGAAAAGATAAAAAATGTTAGCTTAAGAAAGTAGGTAGAAAGAGAAAGGTGACTTTGGAAAAGGCATGAAATTTGAACCCAAGTTACATGGAAAATATATTTCATATAGTAGAGGACAATAAGGGGATAAGAGTTTTATCCTAAGTTCATAATTTCGATCCATTAAAATGGTTTTTTTTCATAATTTCCCATTTCCGTAAGTTTTCACCCTTTCATAACATCCTGTTCATATTTCATTCGATCCCCAACCCCACCATTTATCCCATCATGTCATATTAAAATCCTACCACCTTTTCTTGTCATTTTAAACAACATCTTTTAATATGACTGCCAACATCACTTTTGGCCCCCATACCATCCGCACATTACTGTCATGGGGGGATGTGTCCAAAACGGGCAATATCAAATTCGGGACCCATAGCGACGTGTCGAGCACTGGTGAGTTTGCACCCCCCCGATTGAAACCATTTACCACGTGCTACCCCCTCTGAAAATGGTTTTCTCTACCAATAAAACCATCCTCATGATCATTATATCTTCGCCAATCCCATTGTGCCACCTCATCCATCTATTCCTCCCACCAATCATGTCCACTCCCGCACAAATAAACCCGTTAAGTACTCAATTTACTTAATTGTTAACCCAATGGACCTGCTCCATGATCTACTGAAACCCAAGGAAACTATAAATTACTCCCTCCCGTCGGTTTCAAAAAAAATTTGTGCTCTCCTAATACTTTTTATGCAACATGTTTTCATTTTCAATAGTTACAGGTCCAAGAAAAGCCCGGAAAAACATAAACTATCTGTAGATCATAGTTATTTCCTCCATTCTTCTTCTTTTTTCGTTTTAATTTCCCTTCTGTTCCCTGCATACCTACAAAATCATTAAATTAATCAGTTTTTGCAGCCTATACCAGTCATGCCTCCCAAAAAGAAATGTCCAGAACCCTTTAACCCTATGGTTCACCCCCCTGTTGACCTAGACCATATCATCCTTGCAGACAAAGACTTCAAAATCCACAAGACCCTATGTAAATTCGACCTATTTGATGTTTACTGCTGGTAATTGATGGTGCTGATGACATTGGATTGTGGGACACCAATTTTATTTACTACATTTTCCCTAAAACCCACAGTGCCCTTGAATTCATCAGAAAGTGTTGTGCTTTCTATATACCTGGCCAAAGAGTTGTAATTGCTCCTACTGGTGAAGTCTTATTTACATTCAATGCCCAATACATTATCCAAATGATGTAGGGACCCTCCACATAAAATACAACACCTTTTTCTCGTGAAGCCCTCATAAAGTTATACCAAAAACAAGATCTTTCTAAGAGAGACAAAACTTTTGAGCTATTCTTCACTGAAAATACCTCTTTACCCAAGAAAAATCCTCCATATTCCATATCTATATTCCCTTAAAGAACAAAACAGATAGTTGCAGTCCTCTCATATCTTCTTGGGTACTACTTTGACCAATGGGTAGATGAGGCAATTATAAGTTTTTTGACTATATTGTCTACAAACTCTGAACCCTTTGTTATATTTAACTTCAGCCAATTTTTAGCAGATAATATCCATGACCAGTTTGTGAAATTCCATACAAAGGGGGTGTTTAAGTATACTTCTTTCATTGTTAACATGTTTTTATATTTTCAGGTAGAAAGATTCAATTTGTCATGATGGATGAAGATGGACACCCATAGTCTGTCATATTTTGGGCCACTCTATTGATGAAGGAACAAGAAGAATACAAATATAGACAGTTTATTGATCTATTTGTACATCTAGCCATGAGTATTCTAAGCAGCATAGTTGAGCCTAAAATAAGTGAAGACATCAAAAGGATTATGCAACTTTCAGATCAAGTTAAAACATGAGATTGGTACTTATACCATAATTACACAGAGTTGAGGATTTATGGATGTGAATTAACTCCCTACAAACATCCAAAATTCCTCCCAATGAGGATATCTGCCTTGGAGTATATAATATAGATACTAAATGTTGATGAGGTACATTTTTTTTCAGCTAAGAAGAAGTCACAGTTGAGGATCAAGTCTAAAATTGGACCTTTCATATGCACAATAGGGTAGCGGGAGAGGAAGCTGATAAAATATTGAAAGAGATGAAATTCACCCACATATTTACATGGTCTTATGATCCATTGGGGATCATTTCTAAAATGAGGGTGGAAAACAAATCCACACCCTAAATTCACACTCATAGGCCATATATAGAGCAGTTCATGAATCAAACAGAATGGGAAGAGAAACCTTTGATGGAGGATGAGGAGCGGGCCATATCAACTTCAATATTACAAACCGCTATGCCACAACAAAAAAAAGACAAATAGGATAAGCTACAAGCCACAGGAAAGAGGCAGAGGGAATATCAGTCACCTTCAGTGACTGATACTTCCAATAAAGAATTTAAAATGAAATATAGGAAAAGGGCCAGGATCCATATGGATATTGATCAGGGAAAAGAGTCAGAGCAGGAGAAAATTATCAACATCAGAGACACTCTAGGATATTCTCCAGTAGGTGTTCAACCCATATCTTCCCCTACTACTTCAACTACTATGCCAACTCATTAGAAATCTCTTTAGACATCCACATCTAGTGCTGCTACAAGAGAAAAGGAAAAGACAATTTTTGATACCTTCAGGGAAATCAAACTAAGAAATGAAATTTTGAATAATAGCACATACACCCAGTTCTGGAAGCAAAATTCCAGCTCGTAGAGCAGACTCTTATCAACATTTGACTCAGAAAAAGGGAAAATGCATATGGAATTCCTGGAAGCTCAAATTTCAAAGCCTAAGATCGCAGTAGACTACAAGAAGACTTCATTTGAATTCAACATCAAGGATATTAATCCCATCGACCAGATGGAAATTCATAAACAAACAAGTGAAATGATCTCTTCTACACTAACCAATACAACAATGAATTTGTCTAGGATACAATTTTCATTATAAAATGTTCAGTCACAGCTCAAAATGGAAAATATCTCTTCTTTGTCCAAGGATACAAGGATAAAATCCTTAGAGGAATTGGTTGTAAAGATGGGATATGACCCCTCCAATGTGTAGGTTGTGGAAGATATAATAAAAAATAAAAATACAGATATAACAACATTAAGGAAGCAACTGAAGATGTCAGCCACAAAAGATCCACTCACAAAGGAAATTGAGGAAACAGAGTCCCAGAAATCAGAGATGATGAAGCTCATCATGTAGCAAACTGCCTAGCTGAAACAAATGAAAAATGAGATGGAGAAAATGATTAAAGAAAAAGAGAAAGTTGCAAAAACATCCATTGTCCCTTTAGAAGTTGTACCCCTTACAGCCATTCCTGCATCAATAACTTCTACAACTAACATAGGAGATAGTGCGGATCAACTAGCAAAATCAGTGGAGAATATGTCACTACAATAAGAAGAAATTAAAAGATTGCTGGCTCAAATCAAAATTTTGCAAGACCAGAAGGCAAGGACTGAGGTTATCCATCCAAAAAAATTACAGAGAAATTAGAGGCAAATAGAAAAGTTATTGAATTTTGAAAGGGAATCCTCCATTGGCAACACCATGGGTAAAGCTAAATAAATTATATGGACCAGCATTACTGAAGCCATGAATGAAATTTGGCCATATATTCGGATTGTTTTCGAGAAAAAATAATTGATTGAGAAAGCTAATAAGGCCATTTCTGCTATAAATGAAGAACTATGCAATATGCCTAATATGGCCAATAGAATCATTAAGTTCAACAGCTTGAGGGAAAATGTCATGGGTTGGAAATTGTAGTCGGTAGGTTTTTTAACAGAATTGAGCCATTAACTAAGAGGGGTTTGCCTTCTTTGTTTGTTATCAATGACAAACTGATAACCAGGGATGATTATGTAATGAAGCTTAAAGAAATTTCAAAATATTTAACCAAATTTTCAAACATCAAAGGTTCTATAACAGGGAGAGATTTTCTAGAAGCTATGAGTAACGACATTTTCATACAGCATGAGATAAAGCATATCTTCGTGGTAAAGTCCACATTTGCTAGATATACGGAGGTAGATGAGATCTATTGGAGGGCCACAAAGATAAATATTCCCGATGAAGATCAGTGGGAGAAGTTGTGCGAGTATCAGGAACAGTAAATACCAACTACAGCCAACGCAACAATCATATTAGATCGTTCAACAACTGTTTCCCAGATAAAAGTGCCAGATGTCCAAATGTATTTAACGATTCCACCTTTTTTGGTCACTTTGGTCAAATACTGTTATTTTTTTAATTAATAACAGATTTCCTGTTTGATACGAAATTCTTTGTAGCATTATTATAAATACTTCATGTATTCGAAGAATTCATGGGTTGGACTATGATCATTGTAATCATTTTCTATTGAGCATTGTACTTTTTTGAGCTACTGGAACATCAATAATATAAAGACCATTCACATGATACTTGTGCTATATATTACTGGTGATTTTTTTCCTTTTGTGACAAGTTTTTTTCTTTGTTTCTCTTTACTGTGCATCATTTTAATCTAATTGTAAAACATAAAGTGAAGAATAAGATTTGTTATCTGAACACGTTGTTTCTGGTTGTATTTACAATATATATGTTTTATCCTGAAGTCTAATTGAGAAATTCTTAAATGCTTCTCAATCATTACTAAATTCACCATTACTTCATTTCATAATTCATTTAGAATTAAAAGATCCAGTAATATTAACTAGATTTCCCAATGACTACACTTTAAAATTTGATGCAACAACCAACCTTTATCTGAATCCATAGCCCAATGGAAAGGAATTAATTTAAACAGACCCACCAATCCAACCAATCAAACCAAACAATCCAACAAACAAAAAATAAATTCAACACTAACATAAATAGCCTAATATCAACTCTGAAAACAAAGCTAAAACATAAAGAGATATCCCTCTTTGAAGATGGCAGGTCTAGATCCCAACTTGAAAAGTGGTTTTGATGATGTCCTATATAATTATTTTTCCAATATTATAATTATAGAACGATAACATAATGGCGACCATAATGGAGAATGGAATTGAAAAAAATTTGTCATTTCTTTCGAATTTAGAAACCATGGTTCAGAAAACTTTGTATGATATAAATATTTCAAGAAGATTGGTTTTCTTTAATTTTTGTAAATAATTAGAGCGTGTGTGACTTAGGTATTAATTCAGGCTCCCAAAAGAGCCTACACTAGATCTCATCCTGATCCAAATCCTACAACTATAGTCGATGATCCTGAATTTTTTTAAAGAAGAATCTAAAAACCAGAGAGTCAAGGGAGTAATAGCCCTCTTTCTACAAAAAAATCTCTTCCTAAAAAGTTTTATACTATACAGGATATTGAATTTGACTTAACTTTCAAACAAGGTTTATTCAAGACTAAACTGAGAGTTGGATTGATAAGACAATACTCGATCTATCAACTTTACAACAAAGACCAGTTGGAGAAGTTTCTTCAAAAACTATTTGACCTTCAGCTTCTCCAGGATTTTTATGACCTTCAAGATCTGGTAACAATATTTAATTCAAAATTCGAATATGCTTATCTTCAACAATCATTTGAATTAGTTTCTTTAACTATAACAGACTCCTTTATAGCCTCTTAGTCTTCCCACCATAAGTCATCTATTCCTATTGCCTCTGCGATCTCCACTACTTCGCCATTCTTTCCTCAGAAAATTACACAAATCCCAACACATCCATCTCCTTCCAGTATTCACCCTACTCCACCTATTTCTCAGCCTCCCCCACTTATTGTTAATCCCCTTCTAGTACCTCCTCCACCAATCATGACAGCCAGGTATGCTTCATTGGTGTTACCTGCACCTCTGGAAAACATGCCACAAGATTATCAATAAAAAATTCCACAATTTGATGGGATTGGTCCTTTAACAACCCAACAACATATAGACAATATGAATGACTATTTTTACCTTCAGGAAGTAGATGAAGAGAGTGTTAAGTTAAGAATGTTTGTTCAAAGTTTTAATGGAGAAGTAAGGAAATGGTTTAAAGGTTTGACTGCAAACAATATTAGTGATCTTCCTGCATTCCATCAGACATTCCTTAATAGGTGGGAAAATAATAAAAACCCTCTTCATATTTTATCTGAATATGAAAGCATTAGGAGGGCTCCAGGTGAAAGTTTTCATGATTACTACACTAGATTCAATAGTTTATTTAATGCAATTCCTGCTCACATAAAACCACCACAAGGTTTATCCTTAGCCAAATTACCAGATGGTTTTGAGGCAGAAATGTCTTACCAAATTAGAGAGAGAAATTCAACAACATTAGAAGAAATGTAGAGGGATGCAGTCAGTGTAGAAGCCAATCTATTAGCAAAGAGAGCTATCATGAGAAATGAGAGAAGAGTTACCATAAGAGATGAACCTACAACTTCCTTAGTTGATGCCAAGATAGATGCCTTGACAAGAAATATAGAAAGAATGATGGAGAGGATTACCCTAAATGAGAGGACTTCTCCTAGAGAAAACCAGCCTACACCTCAAAATCGTAATAAAAATCCCAGAAGAAATCCTCCTCAGATAAGACAAAGAGAATTGAGAGGCCCTACTCAACAGATTAGGCCTCCATTTCAGGAGAATTATGCTGATGAAGATGGGGAAATAGCTGAAGAGGTGGAAGAAAACCAAATCAATTTAATGGGCATAAATTAAGATGATATTATTTTTCTCACTCAAGATGAACAAGAATTATTCTTGTTAACCCAAACTGAACTTGAATCTGAAGAGTTTGATGAGTGCAAACAAGGATTTGAAAATTCCATCATGGAAGTTCATAGGCAGTACAATCTTAGGAGCAAGAAAAATTTAGACACCTCTAATAAAAATAATAATGAAAACTCTGTCAAAAAGGTCTTTGAGTCAGATCCTAAGAAAAGTACTTAAATTCCTAAGAAAGGTGTATACAACTCAGGAAAAAAGACCATAGAAAGCCCTGCTAAAAAAATAGTTGATATTTCTTCCAAAACTACCCAAACTAATGTCCCTACCATTAGTCAACAAACAGAACTTGCCACAAAGGTGGCTGCTGAAAATTCTAATTTTTCAAATATGCTTAAGAATCAAACATCGTTCAGTATTGAACATGAAATTTCCAAATTTAAAATTTCTATCCCCTTAACTGAACTAATAAAAAAAAATGTGTACAGGACTCAAGTCATGAAAGCATTAAACATAGGGGAAAACACAGATACTGTTAATCTAAATGATGATCAACATGAACTTTTGTTTGGACCAGAAGTTGATGGTAAACCATAAGGAGGTGTCTCTCCATTTTATGTCAGTCTCAATGTTTATGACAAGATTATCCACAATGCAATGTTGGATTCAGGTGCATCTCATAATTTAATGCCAAAAGATGTTATGGAGAAACTTGGCCTTGAAATTACTAGGCCTTACAAAGACTTATATTCATTTTATTCTAGAAAATTTCGATGTTTAGATATTATTAAAGGCCTTTTTGTCACTTTAGCTCAAATCCCAGCTAAGAGTATAGTAATGGACATAGTAGTATTTGATCTTCCTCCTAAATATGGCATGTTGTTGTCACGCTCATGGGGAGAAAAGTTGCAAGGGACCCTTCAAATGGATATATTATGCCACAATACTAGTGTTTGGTCAAAAGAGAAGATTATATATGGAAACCTTAATGAATTATATGGTGAGTAGTCAAGAGAAACCACATAACTACCCCCTTTACTCTGTTCATTCTGACCTTGAATCTGTCATTCTTTATAATGATGGAGACATTGATGCACAAGTTATGAAGGCATAAATTGACTCTGATGAAAAATAGGAAAATCAATTACAAATTATACAAAAAACACTGAAACTAAGCCTTTTTTGAACATGAGATTTGATGGCTCTTGTGGAAAAGCAGGTTCAGGGGCGGTGTTTGGGTGTTAAATTCATGGAATAATCATGCAGAAAGTCATTCCTACAAACTCAATTTTCAGTGCACTAATAACATAGAAGAATATGAGGCACTTCTCTTAGGGTTACAATTGTTGAAAATATTAAGAGCTAAATTAATTTTTGTTCACGGGGATTCTAAATTAATTATACAACAGATCAAAGGTGAATATTCTACAAAACATCCTAGATTGAGAGCATACAACAATGTTGTGCTTGACTTTCTAAGAACTTTGGAAGAATATGATTGTTGTGTAACCAACTCCAAAAATAGAAGAAAAAAGATATCAAAACCTTAGAAATAAGCCACTTCGAGGGGGAAACCTCCAATACATTACATAAATGAACAATTCTTGGATGATACAAATAAACAAACCTCCTTCTATATATAGGAGTCCATGGGGCCACAATATAATCCTAGTGAGGCCACAATGTAATCCTAGCCGACCTAATGATAATAATGTAAGGGCACAATAATAACAATATGGGGGTTACAGGGGTACAATAATAACAATAAGGGGGGCTACACTAACATAATAAGGGGCTATACTATTAATATACGGACTTAACATGCCTCTCTCCTTCAAACAAGTGTTGTCCTCAACGCTTGATTATTTCTTGATGCTTCTGTATAAAATTCTCATCCTCCCATGTGAAATATTTTATAGGAAAGTTCTTCCACTTGCTGAGATACTCTGAAATTGATCGTACTTGTCGAGTTCTTGTTTCTATGACTGCTTCATAACTTTTTTCGATGTGATGTTGATCTTCCTGTTGTTTCATTAGATTCTGCACCAAAGTTGGGTTATCCTTTGAGAGTTGGAGAACTTGTTGTTGATGCTCGATGTGATATTCCATTAATTTATCATCCATATTTGCTATTATTTGATCCTTCAAACCATCCAACTTAGCCTCCATTTCTTCTTTTAAACCATCTATGTCAGCTTCGGTTGCTCTTCGTAAGATCGAAATTTGTTGCACTTGGTACCGTAATTTTGATATCTCATACTGCAATTCTTCCACTTCATGCATCATAGTATAGATTTTTGAGGGCTTAATGGGTGTTGAATTCTTTTTAGGAGGAATTTTAGAATGAAATACTGAAATATATGCTCAATAGGCCCTTGGAATCACTTCAAACTGATTTTTCAAACAAGATTTATGCAATTCGGGAAAAACAATACACACCTTTTACTTGCTTTTGAGGAGCTCGATATTGGAATTGGATTATCTCTGTGATTGTGATTCTTAAATATCTAAAATTAAGAAATGAAATAGCCCTCTGAATTATCTTTTGAATGCCACAGGTCTGACCTGATTTGGATTCTCCAAGACAAAGTTGTGTCCAATCTCCCACAATGACCTAATTATGGACTGGTTCAGTAGAGCGAACTTGTACGACTTGCCACGTGTCACTGTTTCATCCTTTGTCTCTGAAATTGATAGCCAATAAACTACAGTCTGTGCACTTAATGCCACTTTTTACGGCACTCCAATCCAATGCCCAGAGAGAGAGTTATTGAACTTTTCCCATGATCACCTCTTTGAGATGCAATTCAGGAGCCTGAAAAAGCACTACCTTCCACAGATCATATCTCCAAAAATATTGCGAACCAAGCTCTGAAATTTTTTGACGAATTTCCTCAGGATTTCAGCTTCGTACCATATGAATTTCAGATTCTGAAACTTCGTAGAAAAAACTTTATAGCGGAAATTCCACGATGACCTGTTTAGGAGCTTGAAAAAAGACCTGACTTCCACAGATGATATCTCCGAAATATTGCGAACCAAGATCTAAAATTTTTAGACAAGCTTCCTCAGGATTTCTACTTCGCACCCTAAAATTACAGCTTTTGAAACTTCGTAGAAAAAAAGTTATAGCGAAAATGCCACGATGACCTGTTTGGAGCAGCGAAACCCTAGAATCCAAAGCTCTGATACCAAATGTTGTGTAACCAGCTCCAAAAAATAGAAGAAAAGAGATATGAACGCCTTAGAAATAAGCCACTTCGAGGGGGAAACCTCCAATACATTACATAAATGCACAATTCTTGGATGATACAAATGAACAAAACCTCCTTCTATATATAGGAGTCCATGGGGCCACAATATAATCCTAGTGAGGCCACAATGTAATCCTAGCCGACCTAACAATAATAATGTAAGGGCACAATAATAACAATATGGGGGTTACAGGGGTACAATAATAACAATAAGGGGGGATACACTAACATAATAAGGGGCTATACTATTAATATACAGACTTAACAATGATCTTGTTGTCATTCCAAGAAATCAGAATAACCTAGCTAATGGTTTGCCTTTTTCAACAAGCACATGCAAGTTGCCTCATCCCAACAGACAATACACAGTGGAAGTTAAACATTTTCCAACTATACTTGATAACATGAGATATTGGCAAGTATTTGGAAATGAGAAACAAATTGAAAGTTTTTTCAGTCAAAGGATGAGTTCGAAGATAGTAGTAGAGATTTAGATTGTGAATTTGAAATTCAAACTAATGTACAGGTTAGTATAGATAAATATTTTGATTTCTCTGATGTAAATATTTCAGCAAATAAAATTGCACATAAACCAGAATTTCATGAAAAAGTGTAATATTCCCAAATGGGGAATGCAATACAAGACAGTTATGCAGAGAAATAACGTTGATCATCTCAAACGAAGTAGGAGGCCAATAAGGAGACCTTCTAAATTTATTTACAGCAACAAAATAGATGTGCAATAAGGCCCATAAGATGTACAACAGAAATTATAAGTCTCCAATGAAAGAAAATCCTCAAAAAGAGGTGTTGCAACCATGTATTAATACTGAAAAGATCTTGACAACGTTATTTTATTGGCTGCAAACATCTATTGATTACATTTCAGATCTAGATAAAAAAAATGCATGAAAATTCAGATCTATGACAGATCCATACACTATATTGGCTCTTCTTTAGAATCCCCTTGGGGTTTTTAGCATTATACCATGTACAATGAGTATATCTAAGTTTTAAGGCTGCATATTTGCATAAATATTTAGATCTGGAATTGGATCTTATCTGATATGAAACAAGAAAATGTTCCCTCCAATGGATCTCCAAAGTGAAGGGCAGATCCTTGGCACTTGAAAACCAACTCTCCAGATGGTATGCCAAAAGACCCTGCAACAACACCTATAGGAAAAACGCAGATCTGGAAGTAAAATTGCGCTATAGGGTTTAGAACATAGTTGGCCACATGCCAAGATCTGAAAATGATGCTCCAGTGATCCAATACTCTCTTGCCAATCGGATAGAAGCCTTCCCCACTGAAAAGGAGCACTAGAATGGTCTAGATCTAAGTAGATCTAGCCTCCACTTGCTACAGCTTTCAAAGACAACCAAACCCTCAACAGGATCTCCATTGTAGTTAGAAGAAGAAGCCTGGCCATCAGCCAGATAGTGGACTATTCAATACAATACTCTCCTAAGAGCTACTCAATGGGAAGAGGTGGGATTCCTGATCAGGAACACCCAATGCTAAATAGAATTTGCAATCTAGGATAAACAACCAAAGAAATATGTATGTCTAAACATACAATACTTTAGAAATCCAATATCATTCAACAACCATCTCATGCTACCATCCTCTTCCTTTTATAAGTTAAGAGCTTGTAAACCCTAAACCACCTTCATTGAAATCACTTCTTTCACACAAGCCATCTCCATCTAAAATTGTGTTGTGCCTCATTGATGGCCACTCCTCCAAGACAGTGCTATAGATTGGTCAAGGTTGACCCAGTCAAAACATCCATCCCCTTTCACACCTAAGGGTGCTTTCTTACATAGCCAAGATTTAGCCTTTTTCACATTTGGCATTGATTTATTTACTGTTTAGGAGTTTTATGAACCTCCTTTACACTTTTATTCATGAAACATAAAAATAAAACAAAAATGAATATTCCCATTAGCTTAGGACTAATTGGGAATATTACAAAAAGACAAAGAAAAAGAGGAATTTGAGGTACTTCAACTTAAGGATAATGTCCTACCTAGAGGTCTTGTCCCATTAGAAGAACTTTTTGATTTCAACGATGTAGCAAAAAAGCCAAAAATAGAACCCACAGGAGAAAACACACAGGAGTGTAACATAGGTAGTGAACATAATCCCAAAATGACAAAACTGTCAAAATCACTGCCTATTGTTCACAAACAAAGGTACATAGCTTTGTTCAAAGAATTCATAGATTTATTTGCATGGAGTTATGAAGACCTGAAAGCATATGACACTAGTATCACACAACATAAAATCCTAATCAAAGAAGATCAAAAACCATTTAAACAAAAACTGCGTAGGATAAATCTTGTGCTAATGCCTTTGATTGAGAAAGAAGTGAAGAAAATGTATGATGCTAAAATCATAGCTCCTCTTAGATATTGTAAATGGGTATCTAACATTGTGCCTACAAGGAAGAAAACTGGAGAAATTAGATTATGCATTGATTTCATAAATCTAAACAATCTCTCACTAAAAGACAACTACCCATTACCAAAAATGGATCACATGTTACAAAGGGTGGTAGGTTATAATAGGATTTCATTATTATATGGTTTCTCAGGATATAACCAAGTCTTAGTGCATCATGATGATCACGATAAAACTTCCTTCACTACTCCATAGGGAATTTTCATGTATGTGAAGATGCCCTTTGGGTTATTGAATGTTGGAGCCACTTTCTAGAGAGCAATGGATATTGCTTTTGTTGATGAAATTAGTCATTTTATTTTGATTTATTGTTGGACACCTAATCCTCTATGGGTAGGTGTGGAAGCCAAATAGTCAAAGAGGAGTCCAAGTGACCTTGGAATGTGGAATCCAATAATCACGCCAATGTAATATAAATACATATCTATGGTTAATAAAATGATAACTCACGCTTATCTTATTTCCTTGTGTGTGTTTATGATGCATTGTTTAACATGGTATCAGAGCCTGGTTGGTCACACCTTAAACCTTCTTCCATTTAGATCTGTGATTCTAAATTCTCAGTCAACCAAATTTTGAGTTGTGTTTTCTGCCTATGGTTTTTTCTACCTATGGTCCCATAGCTGATAAACACACCCAAGGATTCTTATGAAATGGTTAATCTATCTTATTCTCAATGTCATTTCTTCTTGCGCTCCATCTGTTGACTGTTTACCTTCTCTACTAACAAAAAAGGCATAGATTCCCTCTCGATGATAGAGTGTTTCCTAATGAATTGGTAGAGCGTGTTTGGGAGATTGCCTGCAATTTCTGTGGAAAATATTCACATGCTATGACATTCTATTTAATGGGATGTCCACCTCTTCTATGTGTGTTATGAATCTCAAGAACCGTTACAAGCTGGAGTAGCGCATTGAACGGTGTCCCAAATTATGAAACACCAACAGCTTATGCTTCTCACCATTTCCAAATGGTAGTTGAGCCTTGCCCCATAGCATACCTACTTACCATACGCTTCCACTAAGTTTTGAGATTGACCTATTTGAGGTCTTGGCTCTGGAAGTAAATAATGCAAGTGGGAGTCGAAGCCTGGTCGACGCTTATCTCAAAGCAAGATTCAAGGTGAGATAGAGGTCACACCCAGATCCTCACGCAGTCATGGTATAAGATCGACCTCTCCCACAGATCCTCGCGCAGCTCACTCATAATTCCACATCACTCCAATCCTTGTCCATCCAAGGGATGCTATGAGATTTCTCTTCATCCCTCCTCCATACAGTCAGCCCTCCTCGGTTGTGGCATCACTCAATCCGTTTATTTTTTCAGAGAATCTTACCCAAGGCCTCTCTCTCACACCTCAAAATTGTGTTTGCTTAGAAACATATGACGTGGTTTCTTTTTAAGTAGAGAGCATCAAGAGTACATAATTATGTAAGAGTACCGAATTATACATGCACAATATTTAAAATGGTGTCGACATACCCTTCGGTCCTGTGTGAAGGTACCATTCTAGTCTTTGAAAAAATTGTTAACGCACAGTGGCCTCTCGACCCATTGACACACAATCACTCCTTCGTGTTAAAAATCCACCGCTCCATATGGTGCCATTTCAAGTTGTTTAAATTGGTGTAATAGTGGAGGCTCGAAAGAATTAGCATGATAGTTGATTGTGATAGTGAACAATCAAACTAGTATGGCGTTGGGTAATTTTCCCCTGACAGAAAACGTTCTACCACTTAGTTGCAAAATTAAGGAGTAATTCCTCTAGTCCGAGCATTGTTTACTTCCATTTCAGGGGCTTGTTCGAAAGGGCATCAATTCAAATCACACTCTTGGAAACAAGGTGTATTTTGGCTTCTTACTGAAGATATGAATGAAGCAATGTAAGGCTTTACATTTGGGCAGAGGTTTATAGCAACTAGATGATATTTTTTGAAGTAAGCACTACCATACTGCTACACATAGATGATATTTCTTGAAGTAAGCACTACCATATTGCTTCTATAATTCTGCCTATTTTTTCACGTTCACCTCCATACAACGCTCCAGTGAGCACACGGAAACTTGTGTCCTCAGTGGGAATCTTTAGGTTTACTACTGTGGCTAGACATGAAATATTGGTGTTATCTTCAATAAAAATTATGAACTTGCGGTCGTTATTGCGAATGGTGAATGGAGCACATTTTTTAAGGGCCATGTTCATCACACCCTTTGCAAGTAGTATGTGGTATGGTGGTTCTTCTCTTTGCATTGAAATCTTGACTAGTATGTGTTGGGTGTGGAGCCTGATTATCTTGTTTATTTTGTATCACAGCATTGGACCCCTTGTACCTTAAAAGGGGCGGCAACGCCGCCCATAATTAATCGCTGCCGTGGGGGGTCCAGGGGGGGCGGCAGCGCTTTTCGGAGCCCCCCCTGGCGGGGGCTTTCGGGGGCAGCGCCCCCGAAGCTAAAAACATATGTAAAATTGCCTTGTAAAAGTATAGTAATTTCTAGTCAATCTGGGCCGTTCATAGGCAAATGATTTGACGGTAGAATTTATGTTTAGATTAGGGTTTCTTGCCCTAGAAGGCAACCCCTCGTTTTATGAGGATATTGTATTGCGGCTGTGTATTGTATGTGCATTCTCGGAGCGAGAAATAGAGAGGGAGACTGTGAGAGAACAAAGGATATTACAGCGGATCTGTTGTAGGTTGTGTCTCTTCATTTTGCTGGATAATAGAAAGGAAGGACTGGCTGTTCGGGGTGGACGTAGCCCAAACTGGGTGAACCACGTATATCTGTGTCTCTCTGGTTTTATGTGTTTTGTGTGCTTGTATTTTCCGCATATTTTATGTATTGCATTGCTTTGTAATATATAATTTTCTAACAACTGGTATCAAATCCGAAGGTATATTTGGCTGATAGACTCGCAGGAAAGAAGGGTTCTTGGTTCGAGTGGGAGCAATGGCGGAAGATGGTAAGTTTAGGGTCGAGAAATTTAACGGCCAAAACTTCCCATTGTGGAAGATGCAAATGGAAGATTATCTGTATCAGAAAGATCTATACCTACCATTGAGCGGAAAAACAAAGATGCCGACGACCATGACAGATGAGGAATGGAACATTCTTGATAGAAAGGCACTCGGAGCAATACGGTTGTGCCTTGCGGCGTCAGTTGCCTTCAATATTTCGAAGGAAACAAAAACAGAGGGTTTGATGCAGACGTTGGCGAAACTATATGAAAAACCCTCGGCATCAAACAAGGTATTTCTTATGAAACGACTATTTAATATGAAGATGTCGGAAGGTGGATCTGTTGCAGACCATTTAAATGAATTTAATACAGTTACCAGTCAGTTAAGTTCTGTAGGGGTAAAATTTGATGATGAAGTTAGAGCTCTATTATTCTTATGCTCATTACCAGAAAGCTGGAATGGTTTGGTTATGGCCATTAGTAACTCTGTCTCCGGATCTAGTACTTTAAATTTTGATGATGTTGTCGGTGCTATCCTTAGCGAGGAAATGCGACGGAAAAGCTCCGGTGAGACATCGGGTAATGCGTTGAGTGCAGAGTCTAGGGGAAGAAGAATGGAAAGAGGAAAGAGCTCAGGATATCGAAGTAAATCAAGGAAAGGCAGATCCAAGTCCAAATCGGGGATAGTGTGCTGGAAATGCGGAAAGAAAGGACACCTAAAGAAAGACTGTAGATCTCGGAAGGGAAAAGAAGGAGACACACAGCAAGAAAACAATCATGAAGCAAATGTGATAGGTGATGTGTTACAAGATGCTTTGATTCTTTCTTTCGAAAATGTTACTAATTCTTGGGTTGTAGATTCAGGGGCTTCATTCCATGCCACACCCGATAAGAAATATTTTCATGACTATGTTCAAGGAGATTTTGGACAAGTTCATTTGGGTGATGATAAACCCTGTAAAATTGTTGGAATGGGTAAGGTTCTTGTAAAACAGCAAAATGGAAACCAATGGCTATTAAAGGAGGTAAGGCATGTTCCAGATCTAAAGAAAAATCTGATTTCAACAGGGCAGTTAGGCGGTGAAGGTTGTGTGACAACTTTCATAGATAAAGCTTGGAAGGTCACCAAAGGAGCCCTGGTAATAGCAAAAGGCGAAAAGGTTGGTACATTGTATTTATGCAATGGTATTTCTAACTCTGTTAATGCTTTAACTTCCAAAGGAGTAGATGCAACATTATGGCATCATAGGCTCGGACACATGAGTGAGAAGGGGATGAAGATTCTTCACTCAAGAAATTTGTTGCCAGGTTTGAAGAATGTTGATTTGGATTTCTGTGAGAATTGCATTTATGGAAAACAGAAGAGAGTCAGATTTCTTAGAGTTGGGAAAGAAAAGAAGAGCGAAAAATTAGAGCTTGTGCATACAAATGTATGGGGACCTGCTCAAGTATCATCTCTTGGTGGCTCTCGTTATTATGCTACTTTTATTGATGATGCAACTAGAAAAACTTGGATTTATTGTATTCAAAATAAATCTGATGTATTTGATACTTTCAAGAAATGGAAAGCTTTGGTTGATATTGAGACAGGAAAGAAGTTGAAGTGTCTCAGATCAGAAAATGGAGGTGAATATTGCAGAAAAGAGTTTGATAGGTACTGTTCAGAGCATGGAATTCTTAGAGAGAAGACAGTTCCAAGAACACCACAAGAAAATGGTGTGTCAGAAAGGATGAACAGAACAATCATGGAGCGTGCAAGGTGCATGAGATTGCATGCGGGATTGCCTTTACAATTTTGGGCAGATGCTGTAGATACTGCTGTTTATCTAATAAACAGAGGGCCTTCAAGTTCCTTGGATGGTGGTATTCCAGAGGAAGCATGGACAGGTAAAAAGGTAAAATACTATTTTTAAAATCCTTTTGGTTGTGAGGCCTTTGTCCATATTAATAAAGAAAATAGAACAAAGCTTGAGGCAAAATCAAAGAAATGTACCTTTACTGGATATGGTGTTAATGATTTTGGTTATCGCTTATATGATTATGAAAATCACAAAATCATTAGGAGTAGAGATGTAATATTCAATGAAAAGGTCTTGTATAAGAATCAGTTGCAGGAAAAGAAACAGGAAAAAGAAAGCAAGGAATACGTGGTTCTTGATGAGATAAATGAAAAAGTAAAGGTGCCTGAAAATAATAATAATCAACAACCACAGCAGCAGCAACCACCACAACAGCAACAGGCACCTCAAACACCTGAAAGTGGTGTTAGAAGATCTACCAAGATAAGTAGACCCCCTGAACGATACTCTCCTTCATTATATTATTTATTGTTGACTGATTCTGGTGAACCTGAATGTTATGAAGAAGCAATGCAGGTTGAAAGCATGAAGAAGTGGGAGCTAGCCATGGAAGAAGAGATGGACTCCTTAATGCATAACTAGACTTGGGACTTAGTCAGGTTGCCTGCAGGTAAAACTACATTGCAGAATAAATGGGTTTACAGGCTGAAGGAAGAAGATGGAGGAAAACAGAAGTACAAAGCTAGACTTGTGGTGAAGGGGTTTGCACAGAAGAAAGGTATTGATTTTGATGAAATATTTTCTCCTGTTGTTAAGATGAATTCAATCAGAACTATCTTAAGTCTTGTAGCAGCGGAAGATTTACATCTTGAACAGTTAGATGTAAAGACAGCATTTCTCCTTGGAGATTTGGAGGAAGAGATATACATGCAGCAACCAGAAGGATATGTGGTAAAAGGGAAAGAAAAATTGGTGTGTAGGTTAAAGAAGAGCTTGTATGGCTTAAAACAGGCTCCAAGGCAATGGTATCTAAAATTTGACAAGTTTATGTCTGAACAAGGTTATACTAGATGTCACTCTGATCATTGTGTTTATCTAAAAAGGCAAATTGATGGCAACTATATTATATTGTTATTGTATGTAGATGACATGCTTGTTGCAGGATCTAACATGCAGGAAATAAATGTGCTCAAAATAAAATTGGCAAATTCATTTGCAATGAAGGATTTGGGAGCTGCAAAACAAATCCTTGGTATGAGGATAACTAGAGACAAGAAAAATCACAAATTAACATTGTCTCAGAATGAGTACATAGAAAAGGTGTTGAAAAGATTTAATATGCAGAATGCAAAACCAGTTAGTACACCTTTTGCTAGCCATTTCAAACTTAGTAAGGAGATGTGCCCAAAGACCCAAGAAGACATGGATTATATGTCTAAAGTTCCATATGCATCGGCAGTTGGAAGCTTAATGTATGCAATGGTCTGCACAAGGCCTGATATTGCACATGCAGTGGGAGTTGTAAGCAGGTACATGAACAATCCAAGAAAAGAACATTGGATGGCAGTAAAATGGATTCTCAAATATTTGAGAGGTACCACAAATAAAGCATTATGCTTTGGTGGTTCAAACATTGCTCTACAGGGATATGTTGATGCAGATATGGCAGGTGACAGAGATAACAGGAGGAGCACTACAGGATATGTATTTACTGCAGGTGGAACAACTGTCAGTTGGGTTTCAAAAATCCAAAGTGTTGTTGCACTTTCAACAACAGAAGCAGAGTATGTTGCTGCTACAGAGGCTAGTAAAGAAATGATTTGGTTACAACAGTTTATGGATGAATTGGGTAAGAAGCATGATATGGGCACGCTATAAAGTGATAGCCAAAGTGCTATTCATATTGCAAAGAACTCAGCATTTCATTCCAGGACTAAACACATACATCTCAAGTACCATTTCATACGGTCAGTATTGGAAGATGGAGAGTTGAAGCTGGAAAAGATACATACTAGCCAGAATCCTGTAGATATGCTAACAAAAGTTGTAACCAGGGAGAAACTGAGAATGTGCTCAGTTTCAATTGGTCTTCAAGGATGACGATGAAGATGAGAAACAACCAGGTCCAAAGAGGAGTCATTGTCCAACAAATGAAGCAGCGGTGGAGTTGCTACAATTAGTCTCCAAGTGGGAGATTGTTGGGTGTGGAGCCTGATTATCTTATTTAATTTGTATCACAGCATTGGACCCCTGTACCTTGGGGTGCGCGCTCGTAATTAATCGGGGCCGCCCCCGGGTTCAGGGGGCGAGCCGCTTTTCCGAGCCCCCCCCGGGGCGGGGCTGCGGGGGAAAGCCCAAGCTAAAACATGTAAAATTTCCTTTGTAAAAGTATAGTAATTCTAGTCAACTGGGGTCAAGCCCATAGGCAAAATGATCCTGGGATTTATAGAAGTTATGTTTAGATTAGGGTTTTTTGCCCTAGAAGGCAACCCCTCGTTTTATGAGGGTATCAGAGTTGCGTCGGTATTGTATGTGCATTCTCGGAGCGAGAAATAGAGAGGGAGACTGTGAGAGAACAAAGGATATTACAGCGGATCTGTTGTAGGTTGTGTCTCTTCATTTTGCTGGATAATAGAAAGGAAGGACTGGTTGTTCGGGGTGGACGTAGCCCAAACTGGGTGAACCACATATATCTTTGTCTCTCTGGTTTTATGTGTTTTGTGTGCTTGTATTTTCCGCATATTTTATGTATTGCATTGCTCTGTAATATATAATTTTCTAACAGTATGACAAATAACAAATTATAAGTGTATATACTTTGTGTTGATATGTTGAACCTCGTGGAAATGTTGGAAGTAGTTCCAGAAAGTGTCATTTAAGGAGTGAGACAACATGGTATAATATATTTTTTTGTTCCAGATCGTGAGTTATTTTTTTCACTTTATAAAAAAATATTCCTTTGTAAAGGACAAAATAAATTTGTATTGAATTCCTACACATTAGTTGTTGTTATTGCATTTGTTGTGAAATGGATCCATTGGGTAATATATTAGAATTATTGAATACTTTAATACATGCCAATGTTGATGGGATGGTAAACATCAACAAAGACACTCTCTTTAACATTCATAACTGCCTACATAATTCACAAGATCATAATGAGTTTTTGTAGCTTGAATCTTAGCGACAACAAAAGGAGTTATAGAAGCATAGCTATCATTCTAAACTTTTTTTTTTCAGAACATTGAGACAAACTCTCATAAAAAACAAGAAACTATTCAGATCATTGAACCCAATACAAGAGCAGATTTGCACGCATATGCAAACAACCAGCCTGCACTTCCCAAGCCCATCATAAAACCTTGGGAAGAGCTTGTCCATAACAAGCACAAAACCAATCTTGGATATGACAAGGAGTTGTCCTTTCATATTCCGGACTACTCCAAGCCCATCAAATTTCAAAGTGCCGGATTTCTTCATGATAGCTCACCTATAGTTGTTCTAGATTCTACTCCTCTTCCACAACAGCAACAACATATTGTAAAATTCCAACACTATGATCGATTTTGCCATATGAAAGATCATTATTTCGATCTTCACCCATGCAAGAATTGTGGTCGGCACACCCATTCTTCACAAAGATGCTTCAGAAACAAGCCTGCTGCAAGAACAAAGATTCATCTTGGATGGATCACTTCTTGGAAATGGGCATCAACAACCAAAAAGATGTTTAAGTCATATGTCAGAACTTTTTCTAGAATCTTGAACAATATTGCAGTTTAGTTTTCACCATCATGTCACCTTGTACCTGACAGGGGGGAAAATGGTGGTCATCTACAAGCTTCAAAGCCACATCAAGCGAGGCTAGCCACAATATCTCATTCTAGATTTAGAGTTGTAGCCAGAGACACAACAGGTCAAGCGAGATTGAGCCACAATCTGCCATTGCAGATTGAGAGTTGTAGAAAGAGAAACGGATGCCCATGAGCATGTATTTGGCTGATGGTAAGCCTTAAACCATCTATGTGAGATTTAGCTTCTCCTTCTTCAAATAATTCGAGACGCTTCCTGTAGCAGAAGACTTCAGCTTCTTGCCAGTTTTGGTATAGTTCCAGTAAATGTATTAAGCATTCCAGAGTTGGTGGTAATCCTTAAACCATTGCAGGTTGTAGACCTCCCTTCTTCTAGGTTGAAGGTCTACCTCTTCAAAATATAAGGAGCACTTCAATCTTCCTCTAGCAGAATACCTCAGCTTCTTACCAAATTTGGAAGATTTCAGGGAACTACACTAAGTGTTCCAGTGTTGGTGATCATCCTTAAACCACCTCTTTTTGCCAGCATTTCATAGAGCTCATTCAGCCTAAGTGCCACCATGCATACTTTTCCATTTTTGTATTACAACTCTCTTCTTGGACTCACACATACCCCTTCAAATTAAGGGGGAGAATATTGGACACCTAATCCTCTATGGGTAGGTGTGGAAGCCAAACAGTCAAAGAGGAGTCCAAGTGACCTTGGAATGTGGAATCCAAGAGTCACACCAATGTAATATAAATACACATATATGGTTAATAAAATGATAACTCACACTTATCTTATTTCCTTGTGTGTGTTTACGATACATTGTTTAACATTTATCTTGATGAAATTATTGTCTATTCAAAAATTGATCAGGAACACTTGGCACATCTAAGAAGAGTCTTTGAAAAATGTAGAAATTTTGGCATCTCATTCAATCTTAAGAAAACACTTTTTGTTCTTGATTAAGGAAAGATTCTTGGTCATATTATCTTTAAGGATGGTATTAGGATTGATCCTAGTAGGATTGAAGGTATACTTAAAATCAGTCACCTAAGAAACATCAAAGAACTTCAGTATTTTATTGGCAAAATCAATTTCCTAAGAAGTTTCATTCCTAACCTTGCAGAACTTCTTAGAAACATAACCAACATGCTTAAAAAATATTCAGAAATCAGGTGGAATATTGAGGCTAAACAATCTTCTGATCTAGTAAAACAGACATTAACAAAAGCTACAGTGTTAATTAGCCCAGATTTTACCAAAGATTTCATAATATTTTCCTTTGCCTCTGAACACACTATTGCAGTTGTCCTATTGCAGAAAAAAACTGAAGGATTTGAACATCCTATTGCATTATTTAGCAAAGCTTTAAGAGATTCCTCTTTGAAATACAACATTATGGAAAAACAAGCCTTTTCATTGGTTAAAGTAATAAAATATTTTAGAGTATATATTTTACATTCCCATATTATTGTTTATGTGCCTAATTTAGTGGTCAAAGAAATTTTAAGGTAGAATGGACTTGATGGAAAGCGAGGCAAATGGATTTCCATCATTTTGAAATACGACTTAGAAATCAAGCCCACCAAATTGATCAAAGGAAAGGTACTAGCCAAACTAATGGTTGAGTCAAATTTTCATGCACTAGATATCAATATGCTTTATTCATTGGATGATCAAGAGGAACAGGTGACTCCAAAAATCGATGAAGAATTCCTGAATTCACCCTGGTATGCAGACCTCTTATATGTTTTATTCAATTTAAATGCTCCTCCTGGTCTGACAAAAACAAAGGCAAGGTTCCTGAAATTAAAAGCTGTTAAATTTTGCATTATAGAAAATGTCTTATATTGGAAATATGTTGGGGGTATTTTACTCAAATTCTTGTTGAAAGATGATGCAAAAAAGGTGACTGTGGTGGACATATTTATTGGAAAACCATTGCAAATAAAATCCTTAGGGCTAGTTTTTACTGCCCTACTCTTTTCCCTAACATACATAAGATGGTAAATACATGTGATAAATGCCAAATATTTGAAGGAAAGCGAAAATTGTTGCCCCTGCCATTAATGCCTATCTCTATTGAAATCCCTTTCCAAAAATGGGGATTGTATTTCACTGGTGAAATTCATCCTCTGTCCTATGCCCAACACAAGTGGATTCTTACTGTCATAGACTACTTTAACGAATGGATAGAGGCCACCCCTTCCAGAGCTACAACTGATTTTGTCATTATTAAATTCCTTGAAACTAATATCCTTTCCAGATTTGCCTGTCCTAGAAAACTCATAACTGATAATGATGTAGCCTTTAAATCCAAGAAAACGGTTGATTTTTGTCATAAATACCACATCACTTTGGGACATTCAATAGCTTATTACCCTCAGGGTAATGGGTTGGCTGAATCCTCAAATAAAATTTTGGTAAACATCATGAAAAGGCTATTAGAAGACAACAAGAAATATTGGAATAACAAGTTGGTCAATGCACTTTGTGATCCAGATTTATGCAGGAACACAATAAAATATAGAAATAGGCATAAAAATAGAGATGCGGCAGAAATAATACTTCACTTCATTAATATCAAATAATAGAAATATGCTTACAGACATAATGGAAATAAAATAGCTAGGGCATTGGTAGCTTATCTCTAAGAAGAGATGTGGTGGCTACATGCCTCTGAACTGTGTTACAATGAGGCTCGAGGGCCTATTTATTATTAAGAAACAATGGAAAACCCTAAACATCAAAAAACCTAACCCTAGGAGATGAAGCGCAAAAAATATGGGCCATGTTTGGGTAAATTGGCGTTTCAACTTCCCGGGGACGTAACTTTGGCATATGATCTTCATTTGACATGCACCATACCTTGTTAGAAAGATATATCCAAGGAATAAAACTTTTTATGTGAGCAACATCGATCCATGGGCCCATGTTGCTCCCATTTTTCCCAAAAAACGTCGTTTAGGGCCTCAAAATAGCTCTGGAAGTTCAGGACCCGAAAAACTACTAAAAATAGTAAGTTGTGCCGAAATTGAAAAACTGAAAAAAAATGATGGTGGGGGTTCGAATGAAATAGGTGGGTCACCTCCAATATCTACCTAGATCATTAGGGCCTCCAAACGGCTCTGAACATTTAGGACCTAAAAACTTGCTAAAAATAGTAAGTTGTGCTGAAAGTAAAAAACTGAAAGAACTGATGGTGAGGGTCCAAATGGAATAGGTGGGTGGCCACAAATATCCACCTAGATCATTCCTCCCTCCTTAGGAAGTAATGGTCCCCATTTCTTTAATTTCCTCCATGAGAGGCAAATTCTGCTCAACTTGGTATTGGATTTGTCCAAGATGTCGTGGACCTGCTGGCAGACATGCTGGATGCATTCAATAAATTTGGTTGCCTCAGATGGTACACGTGTGGATTCTATCTGTGTAATTACATGAGGTATGGCAATATCAAGCAATGGTGTGTCGAGGGTCAGATCAATGAAGTGCTTGTCCTGACAGTGTAGAGGAACCTGTATGGGTGAGGAGAAAATGTCCTTGTATTCCTCCATGACTTTTTCCATCTGTTGCATCCATGTAGGGGAGACTTGTTTCGACGTTGTGGCCACAATCTTATTCTTTCCCTGTGAACGAGTTGTAAGGAAAATAAATTTCCTGGTTTTGGAAACAATCTTACTATGTTGTTTTTCAATAGTCAAGGAGATGGTAGGAGACAATACTACCTTTGGTATCCCGTACAATTTATTTCCCAAAGTAATAAAAATAGAACGAGGCCTAGACTCATACACAACATGGTGCCTCCATAAGTATGGTTGGCCCAATAATACATCAACTACATCAAGAGGAGAAACATCACAGAATACCTCATTCGTGAATGGCTTGATGCTGTATGGAAGGTGACACTGCTCGTGGACGCGGAGATCACTCCCTCAATGAAGCCACCCGATGGTATATGGTTGTGGGTGTGCTAAGGTTAGTAGGTCTAGTTGCTTCACGACCTCTACTGAAATGAGGTTCTTTTGGTTTCCATTATTGATAAGAAATTGCAGTGGAGAACCCTTCACCCACATCTGCGAATGGAAGAGGTGCACCCCCTCCTCTGGATCCTCGGGATCCTCCCTCTGGATCTTGGTGGTGGAAACAATGGCACTGGGGTCTGCATCAATGATTTCTTTCCTTTGTCATCTCCCTTGTCTGGTTCTGGCTCAGGATCAGAACATGCATTTGATTCAGGTGCCTTCAGTTCGACCACCAGCAATTGTTTGGCTCGACACTTGTTTTTGAAGTGAGTGGGGCTATTATGAAATTCACACAACTTCCTTGTTTCCTTCTTTGGATTTGTGGTGTTGTTATGAGTTTCCTCGCTTTGGCTTTGCCCCCTGTTCTGTGTTTTGGGGACACCTTTCCCTAGCTTCGGATTCACAGATCCAAAGTTTCACTTCTTTTGCTTAAATTTATGCTTGATCTTGGTGGCATACCGATATGCCGTGCCAAGCGAGGTAATGTCGAGGAACTCCATTTCCTCCTGAATGTGTCTGTGCAGAAATTTGCGGTAATTTAGCACCAAATTTCTCTCCGAATCTTTATTACCCAACTTTGTGCGTAGGGTATGGAACAAATTCATTAGTTCGTGCACATCTTGATCCCTTTGCTGTTGCAGCGTGGTCCATTGGATGTACTTGTGCTCATAGCTCCCCACGGGGTAATATTGTTCCTTGATGCCATCTTGGAATGAATTCCAAGTGGGTGCGGCCGAGAACAGAGCGGGTTCCCTCTCATCCTTTTTCTCATAGTAGGTTTCCCACCAGTATTTGACATGGGGGGCAGCTTTGAGGAGTGCAAAAATAATCTTTTCCCAGTCGGAGAAATCATGGACCGAGAAATACCCTTCCAGCAAATTCAACCATCTATCTACAAAATTTGTATCTATCTGGCCTTCAAATACAAGAATGTCAAAGTTTACCTATACCTTAAAGGGAGTGGCACCTCCAGAGTGGTTGTTGGATGCAGATGCATCGTAGGTGGGCAGCCGTTGAAGGATCTGAGCAAAGTTATCCATCATCGTGTTCCTTTGTTTCTCGAGGGCCTCCTCAAGCAATATTTTGATAGGATGTCTTACTCCGTTGTATTTATTTTCATCCACCATGGGAGGTTGTTGGGGTTTGCGAGGCTGATCTTGTAGGGGTTTAACCAGATCGAGCCCTAACTCCTTATACCCTGACCTCATTGGGGACATGCAAAGAAAAATAGAGAAATAGTAGACCGCTCTGATACCACTGATTTGGATTTATGCAGGAACAAAATAAAATAAAGAAATATACATAAACAAAAAGATGCAACGAAAATAATACTTCATTTCATTAATATCAAATAATAGAAATATGCTTACAGACATAATGGAAATAAAATAGCTAGGACGATGGTAGCTTATCTCAGAGAAGAGATGTGGTGGCTATAGGCCTCTGAACTGTGTTATAGTGAGGCTCGAGGGCATATTTATTATTGAGAAATAATGGAAACCCCTAAATATCCAAAAACCTAAGCCTAGGAGATGAAGCGCCAAAACTATGGGCCTCGTTTGAGTAAATTGGTGTTTCAACTTCCCGGGGACGTAACTTTGGCATACGATCTCCATTTGACGTGCACAATACCTTTTTAGAAAGATATATCTAAGGACTAAATTTTTTGATGTGAGAGACATTGGTCCATTGACCCATGTTGCTCCCAATTTTCCCAAAAAACGTCGTTTAGGGCCTCAAAAAGACTCCAGAATTTCAGGACCTGAAAAACTACTAAAAATAGTAAGTTGTTCCGAAATTGAAAACTGAAAGAACCGATGGTGGGGGTTCAAATGGAATAGGTGGGTGGCCACCAATATCCACCTGGATCATTAGGGCCTCCAAACAACTCCGAATGTTTAGGACCCAAAAACTTGCTAAAAATAGTAAGTTGTGCTGAAAGTGAAAAATTGAAAGAACTGATGGTGCGGGTCTAAATGGAATAGGTGAGTGGCCACCAATATCCACCTGGATCACTTTGGGCTGACATACTTACTACCAAAAAATCAATTGGCATGTCACCATACCAATTGGTTTATGGAATGGATGTAGTTTTTCCATCCTCTTTACGAGTTCCAGTCATGAATATCATTCAAGAAATACAGGCTGAACCAAATGATGTATAGACAAGGATCAATCAAACTATCCAATTACAACAATCTAGGGAGGAAGTTTATAACAGGACCCAAGTTTTTCAAGAAAATATTAAGAATATCTTTGACAGAAGAACAACAACTGATGATTTTAATATTGGAGATCTGAAGTGGGATTCTAGAAGCGAAGACAAAGGTAAACATCACAAATTTGACAACCTTTGGAAAGGACCATACATTGTTGATGTTTTCAGAGGAAAAATGCATTTTTCCTTATAGAGCTAGATGGAATAAAGATACTTGGAGGTCCTGTCAATGTCAGGATGTTGAAGCATTACTTTTCTTAAGCATACAAATTTATCTTTCATCATTGTAAATATCATAGTTTTTACAATTTGGATTGGGTAACTTATTAACAAAGTTTGAAGCTCGTAGAGAAAGCCTTAAGCTTGGTTTGATGAGATACCATAAGTATTTTAAAAAAGAAAAATAAATCATATGAAGACACTGCAGAAATGAAGTACTCAAGGCTACTGATCTTATGTTCTTGACACTTCACTTGGATAAGGTCCATCCCCAGCTAGAGCCACTATTAGGGTCCTATAAATTATAGGATCTTGATGTGATTGAGTATTTTATATTTGCAATTCCATATTGTACATGAATTTAAATAGTCAAATGATTTCCACAAAAAATATGAAAATTAAAAATAAAAAGAAAAGAGGGTATGTTGAAAAATAAATAAAAATGAACAAAAAGACAAAAGAAAAAAGTTGTTAATAATGAAAGAAAATAAAACCCCACAAAAGAATAATACTAAAATTGTTGCAAGTCAAAATGCCACTACTAATAAGTTAGTTTGTTCAATTCATACAGTCTAAGAATGATTGAACAAGTTTAAATTTCTGTTGAATAGGATAGTGAATAAATATTTACCGATCAGTTTAAACTTGGTAAATTAGTAGCTAGGTAGAAATGAAATTGATTCAACAGTGTAATCTGAACAATACGTGAAATAGGGATAGATTAGGGTATATTTTCATAAAAAAATATGATCTATGTCTGCTAGCTCAAATACACCCTGCAAAAGAAAAGATAAAAAATGTTAGCTTAAGAAAGGGTAGGTAGAAAGAGAAAGGTGACTTTGGAAAAGGCATGAAATTTTATCCTAAGTTGCATGGAAAAGATATTTCATATACTAGAGGACAACAAAGGGATAAGAGTTTTATCCTAAGTTAATAATTTCGATCCATTAAAATGGTTTTGTGCATTATTTCCCATTTCCCTAAGTTTTCACCCTTTCATAACATCCTGTTCATATTTCATTCGATCCCCGACCCCACCATTTATCCCATCCCGTCATATTAAAAAATGCCATATTTTCCTCTCATCTTAAACAACATCTTTTAATCCGACGGCCAACATCATTTTTCGCCCCCCCCCCCCCCCATACCATCTGGAATTTACCGGGGTGGGGTGTTTGAAACAGGCAGTATCAAATTCAGGACCCACAGTGACATGTCGAGCGCTGGTGAGTTCACACCCTGCCCCTACCGAAACCATTTACCATGCACTACCCCCTCAGAAAATGGTTTTCTCTGCCAATAAAACCATCCTCATGACCGTTATATATCTTCCTATCCCCTTGCACCACCTCATCCATCCATTTCTCCCATCAATCACCTCTGCTCCCGCAAAAATCAACCCATTAAGTAATTAATTTACTTAACCGTTAATCCAACGAACCTGCTCCATGATCGAATAAAACGCAAGGAAACTATAAATTACTCCCTCTCGCCGGTTTCAAATTTTTTTTGTGCTCTCCTAATAATTTTTATGCAATAGGTTTTCATTTTCAATAGTTACAAGTCCAAGAAAATCCTGGAAAGACATCAACTATCTGTATATCATAGTAATGTCCTCCATTATTCTGCTTTTTCTGTTCTAATTTCCTTAATGTTCCATGCATACCTGCACTATCAGTAAATTAATCAGTTTTTGCAGCATGTACGAGTCATGCCTCCCAAAAATAAAGGTCAAGAACCCTTTAACCTTATGGTTCACCCTCCTGTCGACCTGGACCATATCAAACTTGCAGGAAGAGACTTCAAAATCCACAATACCCTCTATGAATTCGACCTATTTGATGTTTAATGCTGGTTATAGGATAAAGTAAATGGTGTTGTTGACATTGGATTGCGAGACACCAATTTTCCATACTACATTTTCCTTAGAACCCACAGTGCCCCTGAATTCATTAGAAACTGATGTGCATGCTATATCCCTAATCAAAGAGTTGTAATTTCTCCTAGTGGCGAAGTCTTATTTACAGTCAATGCACAATCCATTATCAAAATGATGCAGGGACCCTCCATAGAAAATACAACACCTTTTCCCCATGAAGCCCTCATAGAGTTATACCATAAACTAGATTTTTCTAAGAGAGCCATAACTTTTGAGTTGTTCTTGGCTGAAAATACCCCTTTACCCAAGAAAAACCCTCCATTTTCCTCATCAATATTCCCTGAAATAACAAAGTAGATAGTTACAGTCCTCTCATATCTTCTTGGGTATTACTCTTGTCAATGGGTAGATGAGGCAATTATAGGATTTTTGACTATATTGTCTAAAGACTCTAAACCCTCTATTATCTTTAACTTCATCAAATTTTTAGCAGAAAATATCCATGACCAGTTTGTGAAATTCCATACAGAGGGGGTGTTTAAGTATACTTCTCTCATTGTTTACATGTTTTTATATTTTCAGGCAGAAAGATTTCAATTTTCCATGAAGAATATGGATGATGATGGACACCCACAGCTTGTCATCTTCTGGACCACTCTAATGAAGGAACAAGAAGAGTACAACTATAAACAGTTCATTGAGTTGTTTTTACATCCAGCCATGAGTATTCTAAGAGGCACAGTTGAGCCTAGAATAAGTGAAGACATCAAAAGGATTATGCAAATTTTAGATCAAGCTAAAACAAGAGACTGGTACTTATACCAGAATTATACAGAGCTGAGGATTTATGGATGTGAATTACATCCCTACAAATTTCCAAAATTCCTCCCAATGAGGATCTTTTCCTTGGAGTATATAAGACAAATACTAAATTTTGATGAGGTTCATTTTGTTTCAGCTAAGAAGAAGTCACAGTTCAAGATCAAGTCTAAAATTGGAACATTAATATGCAACAACAAGGAAGAAGGAGAGGAAGCTGATAAAAGATTGAAAGAGTTGAAATTCACCCATAACTTTACATTGTCCTATGATCCATTTGGTATAATTTCTAAAATGAGGGTGGAAAACAAATCCACACCCTACATTCACACTCATAGGCCATAAATAGAGCAGTTCATGAATCAAATAGAATGGGCAAAGAACACTTTGCAGGAGGCCGAGGAGCATGCCATATCAATTTCAGTATTACAAACCCCTATGCCACAACAAAAAAAAGACAAAGAGGATAAGCTACAAGCCACGGGAAAGAGGCAGAGGGAAGATCGGTAACCTTCAATGACTGATACTTCCAATAGAGAATTTAAAATTAAATACAGGAAAAGAGCCAGGATCCATATGGATATTGATCAGGGAAAAGAGTTAGAGCAGGAGACAATTATCAACATTAGAGACACACCAGGATCTTCTCCAATAGGTGGTCAGCCCATCTCTTCCCCTACTACTTCAACTAGTGTGCCAACTCAGCAACAAGCTCCTCAGACATCCACATTGAGTGTTGCTACAGGAGAAAAGGAAAAGATGATTTTTTATACCTTCATGGAAATCAAACTAAGAAATGAAATTTTGAAGAATAGCACATAAACCTAGTTCTGGAAGAAAACTTCTAGCTCTCAGAGCAGACTCTTATCAATGTTTGACTCAAAAATAGGGAAAATGCATATGGAATTCCTGGAAGCTCAAGTTTCAAAGCCTAAGATCGCAACAGACTACAATAAGACTTCATTTGAATTCAGCATCAAGGATATTCATCCCATCGACCAGATGGAATTTCATAAACAAACAGGTGAAATGATCACTTCCACACTAATCAATACAACAGTTAATTTGTCTAGGATACATGTTTCATTAGCAAATGTTCAGTCACAACTCAAAATGGAAAATATCTCTTCTTTTTCCAAGGATACAATGATAAAATCCTTAGAGGAATTGATTGTAAAGATGGGATATGACCCCTCCAATGTGCAGGTTGTGGAAGAGATAATCAAAAAGTAAAATGTAGATATAACAACATTAAGGAGGCAGCTAAAGATGTCAGCCACAAAATATCCACTCACAAATAAAATTGAGGAAACAGAGTCCCAGAAATTAGAGATGATAAAACTCATCATGGAGCAGATTGCCCAGCTGAAACAAATGGAAACTAAGATGGAGAAAATGATTAAATAAAAAGAGAAAACTGCAAAAACATCCATTGTCCCTTTAGAAGTTGTACCCCTTACAACCATTCCTGCATGAAAAACTTCTCTGAGATAGTGAAGATCAGCTAGAAAAATCAGTGGAGAATATGCCACTACAATCAGAAGAAATTAAAAGGATGCAGGCTCAAATCAAAATTTTGCAAGACCAAAAGGCAAGGACTGAGACTTCCCATGCAACAGATTTACAGAGAAATCAGAGGTAAATAGAAAAAATACTTTGAAAGGGAATCATCCATTGGCAACACCCTGGTTCAAGCTAAAGAAATTATATGGACCAACATTACTGAAGCCATGAATTAAATTTGGCCATATATCCAAAAAAAATTAGCAAAAAAAATTGATTGAGAAAGCTAATAAGGCCATTTCTGCTGTAAATGGAGAACTGGGAGATATACCTGATATGGCCAACAGAATCATAAAGTTTATGAATTCCAAAAACATATATGAACTTGATGATATGGGAGTACATGATAGGACAAAAAAAATCTTGGAAGTGAAAAGGGTTCCTACAAAAAATAACTTAGTTCAATAGCTTGAGGAAAAATGTCATGGGTTGGAAATTGCAGTCAACAGGATTTTAACAGAATTTAGCCATTAAATAAGAGGGGCCTACCTTCTTTGTTTGTTTTGAATGAAAAAATAATAACCAGGTACGATTATGTAATGAATATTAAAGAAATTGCAAAATATGTAATCAAATTTTCAAACATCAAAGGTTCTATAACAGGGAGAGATTTTATAGAAGCTATGAGTAACAACATTTTCATACAACATGAGATAAAGCATATCTTTGTGGTCAAACCCGCATTTGATAGATATACAGAGGTAGATAATATCTATCAAAGGGCCAAAAGATAAATATTCCCAATAAATATCAGTGGGAGAAGTTGTGCGAGTATCAGGAAGAGTAAAGACCAGCGACATCCAAACAAAATCCAGTGCAGCAATCAGGTTCGATCGTTGAGCAACTGTTTCCTAGATAAAAGTGTCAGATGTCCAGATGTATTTAATGATTCCACATTTTTTCGTCATGTTGGTCAAATACTGTTATTTTGTAATTAATAAGAGATTGCCTATTTGATAGGGAATTCTTTGTATAATTAGTATAAATACTTCATGTATTCGAAGAATTCAGGGGTTGGACTCTGATCATTGTAATAATTTTCTATTAAGAATTGTACTTTTTGAGATGTTGGAACATCAATAATACAAATACCATTCACAAGATGCTTGTGCTATATATTACTGGTGATGTTTTTCCTTTTGTGACAAGTTGTTTTCATTGTTTCTCTTTACTGTGCATCATTTTAATCTAATTGTAAAAAAGAAAGTGAAGAATAAGATTTGTTATCTGAACACCTTATTTATGGTTGTATTTACAATATATATGTTTTCTTCCGATGTATAACTGATAAATAAATAAATTATTCTCAATCATTACTGATTTCACCATTACCTCATTTCATAATTCATTTAGAATTAAAAGATCCAGTAATTGTAACTAGCTTGCCCTGTGACTACTCTTTAAAATTCGGCGCAACATCCAACCTTTATCTGACTCCATAGCCCAATGGAAAGGAATTAATTTAAACAGACCCACCAATCCAACCAATCAAACCAAACAATCCAACAAACAAACAATAAATTCAGCACTATCATAACTAGCCTAATATCAACTCAAAAAAAAGCTAAAACATAATGAGAGATCCCTCTCTGAATTTGGCAGGGCTAGATCCAAGCTTCAAAAGTGGTTTTGATGTTGTCCTATATAATTAATTTTCCAATCTTAAATTATAGAATGATAACGCAATCCCTTCTAGAAGAGCTCATATGTGTCATACTTTGAATACAAGTGTTCATTCATCACCATTGAACTTGGAAACATGTCTCACCTATTATTAGAAAGCCATTCAATTCCATTTATTGAGAAAATACCTTCCGTTTTATTATAAATTGAGCACTCATCTAAGCTATAAGGAAGAAGAATTTGTGTAATTTTATGTTGCTGGATTCTCAATTGACGAGAGATGGAAGAATTGTTGTGTTGCTGAGATGATGCTTGGGGTGATGAGGACAGAATGAAGTTGGAGCAGGTTGACGATGAATCGATCTATTGGTTGTAATATTCTCCTCCTACTTTGTTAATAAAGATATATGTTCATTTTCTCATATGTATGCTTATATCTTGTGAATTTCATTCTCAATTGTGTATGTATTCTCAGATCTAATCGGTTTGATTTGGTTAAGATAAGTAGATACTTGTATATTGGTATGTTGTTTGATGTTCTCTGTCTTTGATTGCAGGAATCGATTTAGCAGCTTTAGTTGGATTGAGAGTGACGACAACAACGAGAGAAAGGGAACGAGAGCGAAAGAAACAAGTAGGTCCCTTTCCTTTTTTTCTATCTATTTGTATTAGAGAAAAGAATAGTTGTATTTCTTCTGTTTTTCTGAGTGAAGGAACACCACACTCAGGGAATCTAGTTTATCCGTAGATCATAATTCTGTATAACAAATTGGAGACTCCACTGGGGATAAATCCATCATTCCTGGTGTTTCTGTCTCTATTTACCATCATTAGTAGAATATAATTCATCTTATCAGTCATTTGAATGAACATTTTTCCTTAGAAGTGTGTTTCAGATGCTTGTTGTCCAAACTTAGCTACGCCCAATGCATTGTTGGTAAAAGTACAGTGCACTGTCTTCCTTTCAGGGGTGCACTACAACACATTGTCTACCCTTACAGAGTGCGTTTCCCCCTCAGCCAGCCAAATTCCATCAAAATTTGTCTTTGCATTCAGTTTCAACCAATTGTCTGTTGTATTCTCAGATGTCTGATTGCTCTTAGAGATCAGTAAACATTACTCGTTCTTCCTCCTTTGAATAGTTTCTTGCTCAATGTTTCATTAGATGTTTTCTTTATCATTGGAAAATTAAATTCAAAGTTGTAAATTTTTGCATTAGATCAATTTTGTTTTCAAAAGGAAATTGTCATTCCATTCTTAATTTCCTAAAGGGAAATTGTTGTTTCATTCTTCATTTTCCTGAGAGAAAGTGTTGTTCCATTCCTCGTTTCTCAAAAGAAAACATTTGTTTGATTGATTTGTGCATTTAGTTTCTTTTACTCATTCATATTAAAGGAAATTGAAAATAAAAACATGCATGTTATTTTATAGATTGTGTGTGTTGCATAGCAACAGATTAGGAAAATCTGCATTTAGTTTATGCTCTTTGTTGTATGCTCAAAATCTGATTGCTCTTTCCCTTAGTAGCTAAGATTTTCATTGAAAAACTGAATTGAAAAGTTTTCTTCTCATTTAGTTTGAATTTTAGGAATTTCCCATTACATCACGCGATGAACCTGAACTATAAGACTTTTAAACAAGATCAATATAAAATTCATCTCACTAAACCTAAGAAAGCATTGTAACATTAACAATAACAATTATAAGGTTTAGGCTAGAGATGTGTTTCAGCATCGTTAAGCATAGCAGTTGTCACTAACTTGTCTACGATACATTTCGAGTGTGAAATCCCACTCCACGTATGTAAGTATATCGGAGCTTGTCCACGTACCTTTGGGTATATAGGGCGGTGTTCTAGTACAAAACGTATAAGGGGGTGCTCTCATTGTGCGATTTCGCATTAGACAGTGCTATAATGGACTTGGGCCTCCACGTACTTTCAAGTATATTTGGGAGGACAACTTTAGGTTGCTTACCATTCATAGGTAACCAAGTCGGCTGCCTTGTAACTTGTGATACACCGAACACAAAATTCAGGGAGATTGCCTACCCATACTTCTTGGTTTGCCAGGAAGTATTTTGCAGTTCACAATTACTTGGTAATCCTTTTGCCTAGTATCACCATTTTATTTGTTTATTTGTTTTTGTAATAAAATCAATCAGTCATCGTGGAAGAAGAATATCCCTCTCCCCATCGTTCGCGTAGAATAGCACTTAAACCACCTTTACCACCGAAAGCCATTTCTGGTTGGCGAAGGTGACCTATTTCTACCGAAACCAGTACCATCAGTACCTCTGGTGCTTCATGTTTGTCACATCTACAAGAGTCGTCTCGAGTCGTTTCTACACATCCTGATTTATCTACTGTTGTTGAAACGAAGTCCTCAGAGCTACCTATTGACACTGTATATCCAATCAGTGAGACCATACATCCAGAACCCGATGTTGTTTAGCTGGAAGTTGGTCCAAATCCCATCATTCTTTAACCAAAACATCTAGATCCCGAAGTCAAAAAATTGGAATTTGTTCCTGTATCGATCACTCCACAGTTGATCGTATCCATTGAGTCTTCCCTTTCGCACAGTCAACCACCTAAAATAAATCTTGGGCCTGACGGTAAAATTATTCCACCTAGTTTGATTTTGATTGAGGAAGAACCTCAACAAGAAACACACCCCTCAACTCCGACTCATTTTGGGTTGGGGCTTTATCTTTACGAGTCTATTCATCGATTGAATTACACTGCTATTTTTTATCATGTTTCAAATCAAGTTCTCGTAGATCCTATAGGGCACACACTGGGTCATTTAACCATGGTTGAGTCAACATCTCCAGTTGTACCATCTGTTATAGTTGCGACAACATCTACTGTTGCTAATTCGTCGATTTTTACCATGTCACTCGAGTCACATCTTTATGGTGTTCCTTCTGTCCCAACAGGTTACCAATCATTATCTAGAACCTACTCTAGTGCCTCCTCAAATCCATGGAATTCACCCATGTCTTCTTCTATTATTTTATCTGGTACATATCTAATGAGTACTGAACGGTTTGATCCTTTATACACATCTTCAGTGCAACATCAAGTTGGTCCATTTAGGTACATTCTATCCTGTTCAATCTCGACTAGATTCCCACCATTTGGAGAACAATATATTCCATATTATTATACTCCTCATGATGGGGGGAAACCTATGGTCACCCATTTTGACAGTACTCTGTCATTTTATGCTCACCCAAATGTTGGAATGAATTTTTTTTAGTGGCAACCTATCTTGCTCGTTCAACCACAAACGATTGTGCATTCATATCAACTAGTTCAACCTGTTGCGCCTACATCTACTCCACTTGTTAATACTTCATTACCCCATTTACAGGCTCAGTTTTTTGTACCTCAACTGTCTCAGGTGGGTCCCTCAGCCCATTACCCTCAATTTTTGGGCTTCCAGACTCCAATTCCTCTGGCTTGTTTACAACAACCACCTGTATCCAGAATCTTTCAATCACATGCTAGTTTACCCTTTTATGGGATGTCACAGGCTCCCATCGGTCTTACCTATTCAAAAATAGGTCAAAGATATTTTGGTTTGGGCTATAATATTAGTGGAAAATCACCTCTACAACCACAACATCAAATTCCATAACAGCCATTCCAACAAAAACCAGCTTATCCAAGTTTTCGTCAACATATACCTCAAGTGTTTGGTCATCAAAACAAGCTCTATCTGGGTTACTAGTAGAAAATTCCTTACATTGGTGCTCAAAGGCCTATTACCCAAGAAATTCCATCATATCCTAGTTATGCTCTGACTTGAATCAACAATTTCCCTTTGTCACAACTTTAGAATTACCAGATTTAAACCAGCTTAGCAATGATCCCATTAGCTATTCTCCTTGGTGGTCGGTGATACCATATAAATTACCCTCTGACATTCCTAAATTTAATGGAAACCCTGGAGAATACACGTCAATGCATGTTATGACTTATCATTTATGGTGCTCATCAAACTCCTTAAATTATGACTCCATTAGACTACGTATTTTCCAAGAGCACTCTCACTAGTCCGGCTGCATGCCTATGAGGATAGTTCTTTTACTAGGTCAACCTCGTTAAAAAATGAATCAGGTCTTGAGGATAGTTATTTTACTGTGTTAACCTCGTTAAAAAATGAATCAGGTCTTGAGGATAGTTCTTTTACTATGTCAACCTTGATAAATGAAACATATTTTTGAGGAAATTTCTTTTACTGTGTCAACCTCGATAAATGAAATAGATTCATGAGGAAAGTTCTTTTACTGTGTCAACCTCGATAAATGAAACAGATTCATGAGGAAAGTTCTTTTATTATGTCAACCTCAATAAATGAAATAAGTATTTAGGATCGATATTTTACTATGTCAACCTTGATAAATGAAACATATTTTTTAGGATAGTTCCTTTTCTTGTGTCAATCTAGTTAAATGAAACAAGGTTCCATGAGCATAGTTATTTTCCTGTGTCAAGCTCGTTAAAAAATTAAACAAATCCTCTCCTAATTAAGACGAGTCTTCCATTTGATCTCGTTAATGAACCTTCATTCCATACAACTATTAGGAACCAGTAGTCTACTTAGGAGAATGAAATGAAGCTTGGGGGGCATGTGCTTTTGTAGGGGGCATTCAACATGTGCTCTTGCAGGGGGCATTCAAAATTTCAAGCATAGTTTTATCTGTTTCAATATTGTACAAAAATGAAACCTATCTCGAGTCCATTTCGGTTATTATTTTCAAGACTCGTAAACTCATGAAAATCCTAAGCTTCTTTTTCTATCTTTCATGCTCATAAAACACTTGAAAATGCCGAGTTCTTTCTGCCTTTTCCTTCTTGTAAATTAAATTGAAAGTCGGCCAAAGCACACTTTTATCCTCTTTTTTTGAGATTTGATAAAAATGAAAAAGGAATTAAAGCGTACGTTTATCTCTTTTTCAAGATTTGATAAACACGAAAAAGGAACCCCCTAGAGTCTTCTTTTAGCTCTTTTCAGACTCCAATAATGTGAAAATATTGCCGAGCACTTGTATTTTCGAGCTTGTAAAAGTAAATGACACAAAATCTACTCAGTATAAGTTTAACCCTTTTCCGGACTGAGATAAATTATTTATGAAAAAGGAAAACCTTAGTCTAACATGGCTAAGAGGTTTTCTCAGGTATTATTTTACACTTTTTGGAACCTGAGCAACAAATTTACGAAAAAGCACTCATGGAGTTTTCTTTTCTTCCCTTTTTCAAACTCTCTAAATATGAAAAATGATCGGGTTTTCACTGTCATTAGACTCGTTAAAACATAAAATAGCGAGGAACTTTTTGATCATAGCAAGATCGAGTTTCATTATCGCTAGACTCGTTAAATCATTAAATAGCAATGGATTCACCCGAAGGTTGAATTATATATCAAGAATATGTTACCCTCCTCAAGCTTGTTAAAAAATAAAGAGTTACTGGTCAGCAATGACTGGGGAAAATTTGGGAAAAATCACAGAACACTTTATGGTAGCAGATTGCTCTTGAACATGACACTTTCACTTCATCACTGTGGCTTTGGGTTGGGTAATCTTCTTGACACTCTATCATACCTATGGTCCATCATACCATCACTTCGGTTTTGGTTCAATTCTGCCAACTCATTTTCAAGAGAAGTCATCCAATAATTCCTCATGTTTCGCAATACTCATAAACCTTCATTTTAATGACCACCACCCCTGAATATTGCTACATCAAGCCACATTTTGTCTCCAAAATCATTACTCTCGTTTCGCGATCAAGTTGATTCTTGTCGGTATCAACTCATCATCTTGGAAGCTAACTTAGAAACATCTTTCCAGTACCTTGGAGCTTGCTACATCATCAACAGGTTTCTTGCTTATGGACCTTTGACCAAAATATTTTGTTTGGTGTTCAACATCAAATCATCTATTCACGCCTTGCAAATTGTACTGCAGTACCTTGAGAACCATTAACATCAAAGGTGGTTTCTCTCGTGTCAGTTAACAACTTACATCAATGGCTAGTAATCAGGCAATTTCTTCCCATGTTTGAATTCAGATCATATATTTTCATTGTTAGACTTGTACTTGAACGATCGAGTGAATGAGATAAGAAGACCTCGGATCTAGTTTCATACATTCGGGCTGCAATTTCAGGAATTGTACCACTTCATCCGTATGATGGCTTTACATACAGATGGTCATCTGAACATGGGCCTATATCTGTAGGCATGTTTATATCTATAGACAACTTTCTGAATTATGTACATGTTATGATAGTTTATGTGTTGAGCATGGGTATGCCTCCCTCAACAATTCATGTCCAAGATGTAAGATATCATGATGTAATGTATTGAAAATTGATGTAGGTCATCGTTCGCTTCAGATCCTACTCCTAACATCGTAAATCATCTCATCTAAATATTATCATTATTTTGACTTCATGTTTTATGGGGTAGATGTTACAGGTCAATTTGGGCATCATCCCCCAAGACCAGTATGTACAGGGTCTATCATCCCCTAATTCAATACTAATAGGGTCTATCATCCCCTAATTCAGTTGCTATATGCCCTAAGAGAAGTCATACCATTAATGGATTTGATTGTGAGATTTCTAATATCTGAAGTATAGATAATGTGACACATTGACTCATCAATGCACCCCTACATGGGCCTAAGTGCACTGTAGTGCACTTACCCCCATGCAAGGGTTCACTGCAGTGCACTTCCGGACACTTAAGGGTGCGTTGGTCTCCTGGGAGAAAAATCATCATTGTTCCAGAAATCTCCACATGTACAGTACCTTCTAGAAGAGCTCATATGTGTCATACTTCGAATACAAGTGTTCATCCATCACCACTGAACTTGGAAACATGTCTCACCTATTATTAGAAAGCCATTCAATTCCATTTATTGAGAAACTATTTTCAGTTTCCCTATAAATTGAGCACTCATCTAAGTGCTATGGAGGAATAATTTGTGTAATGTTATGTTGTTGGATTCTCAATTGATGAGATTAAGAAGTATTGTTATGTTGCTGAGATGATGCTTGGTGTGATGAGGAAGGAATGAAGTTGGAGCAGGTTGATGATAAATCGATCTATTGGTTGTAATATTCTCCTCCTACTTTATTAATAAATATATCTATTCATTTTCTCATATGTACGCTTATATCTTGTGAATTGCATTCTCAATTGTGTATATATTCTCAGATCTAATCGGTTTAATTTGGTTAAGATAAGTAGATACTTGTATATTTGTATGTTGTTTGTTGTTCTCTGTCTTTGATTGCATGAATCTATCTAGTGGCTTTAGTTTGATTGAGAGCGATGGAAAAAACGAAATAAAGGGAATGAGATTGAAAGATCACAAGTAGGTCCCTTTCCTTTCTGTCTACCTATTTGTCTTAGAGAAAAGAATAGAACTGTATTTCTTTTGTTGTTCTAAGTGAAGGAACATGAAACTTAGGGAATCTAGTTTATTCGTAGATTAGAATTCCGTATAAAAATATTCTCAGCACTTTTCCCAAATTGGAGAGAGCTTCCTGGAAGTCATCCCCATAGGGTGTGAAATCACCCATGTCATGGACTAGCTCAGAGAAAGTGCTCAAGATAGCTCTTTGGAAGGTATCTGGGGCATTTCGCAACCCAAAGGGTAGGCCTCTGTAAGTGAAGGTACCCAAAGGACATGTGAAAGTATTATTTTCCTGGTCTTCAAGGCTAATTTGGATCTGGTTATACCCACTAAACCCATCTAAGAAAGAAAAGAACTTCTTTCCTGCAAGGCCATCCAGGGCTTGATCTATAAAGGGAAAAGGGAAATGGTCCTTCTTGGTGGCTTTGTTTAGTTCTCGATAATCAACACAGAATCACCATTTTCCACTCTTATTCGGGACTAGGACAAGAGGAGATACTCATTCATTGTCTGATATAGCATAAATGAAACCTGCATCCAACAGTTTCTTCAGTTCCTCCTTGACTATGTCTTTTAGAGCTAGGTTCATATGCCTTTGGGGCTGGTGCACAGGCTTGCCTCCTTCTTTAATGTAAATATGATGTTTGCACACCAAGGGATGCACCCAAGAAAATTCATCTAGGTTTTCTTTCAAAAGCTGGCATAGCTTCTCTTCTTCTCTATCTGAGAGGTTTGAATTAATTTTCATGTCCTTATAATCCCAAGAAAATGCATCTAGGTTTTCTTTCAAAATATGGCATAGCTACTTTTCTTCTCTATATGAGAGGTTTGAGTTAATTTTCAGATATTTGGATGGGTCAAATTCCACAACCTTGGTGGTTCCAGAGGTTGAATCAACTGAGTGCAGTTCCATACAAGGGTGGCTTTCACATTCTTTGACTAGGCTTTCATGCTTGATATTGTTAGGTATGTGTTATATTCTTTCCACGATTAGTTGCACATGTAGGGAGGTCATAGGGGGTGGGTAGCCCCCTATGCGGGGTCCGGTACAACGCCTCGAGAAAAAAAAAAATTGGACCATATTTTTCAATGGGCATACCCGCCCATGGTTTTGTGCATGGGTTTGCACATGGTTTTGGGGCATGATGGTTTTCGGACCCTGGTATTTTGTAGATCCAGTCAAGGGAATTACGGTTATGTTCTAATCCAGGGTTAATGGATTGGGGTTTATGAATGCTACAACATGTATATATATTTGTTGTAACACTAAAGGAATATAATGAAAAATCAAGCTAGTAGTCCCAATATGGGATCCAGGGGAAAATCTCTGTGTATATATGTTTTATGTTTTATTCTCTCGCTTTTGTTTATTTTCTTTCTTTAAGATTCTTTTGCAGATAATTTATGTACAGGGTTAAACCTACAGCTATCAGTGGGGGTCTGGTTTTTAATGACTCGATCAATGAGTTCATCTTCATCAAGTTGCCCCCCTCTAAGAACAACATCTATGCTACAAATGGGGTAGGGTGTAGTGTTGTATACTTCATCTTCTTCTTCATCCTCCAAAATATAGGTATGTCATCGTCAATAGAAGGCTGGGCTGGAGGATATAATACTAGCTATTTAGACAAGGACTCATTCTTAATAGTCATTTCTCTGGCCTGTTAGCTGATACATGCATCGACAGTGGCTAGCCAAGGTCTCCCTAGGATGAGATAACATCCATTAAACTTGGTTTTTGGCTGGAGAACTAGGAAATCTATAGGATACTCCCAAGAGTCAATTGAAACCATAACATCCTAAAAAATTCCTTCTGGAGTTATTATGGACCGATCTGCAAGTTGCAGAACCATTGTGGTTTTCCTCAAAGTCCCTTAGAGGTTTAGTTTAAGCATATTTTCCTTGGTCATTACATTGATGGCAGCCCCGATACTAATCAAATTATTGGGGACTATGACACCATCTATGTGAACATCTACAACAAGACTACCAGGGTCCAGGTACTTTGGGAAGATCACCCTTCCCAACATTAAGTCGAACAGTTGTCCTACTACATTGATGGTGTGGGTATCTTTCTTCTTTCTCCCAGGTTTCTTGAAGCACTTTTCCTTGATGAGCCTATTGTAAATAGGGACATCCTTAATGGCTTGTAGAAGGAGTATTTTTACACACAATTTTTTCAGCTCTGCCAGAAGTTTGGTCTCCTTTGGGGTGTGTTGATTGGAGTGGATCAAGCGCTCAGGAAAAGGATGTTGTTGGATCTGAGTGTTACTTTCTTCAATTTCATCCTCAACCTCTACAGGTGGAGATGGAGGGTGTTTGTATGGGAGTACTCTTCCCGACCTAAGACTAATCTCTTGTATCTCCACAACATAAGCTGGATAAGATGTATGTCCACTATAAACCTGTTGTGTTGGTATGTTGTTTTGATTTGAATTGGGTTGTGAAGGAATCGGGGGCATCTTGGGTGGAGCAGCATGAGTAAGTTGAGGTTGAGGTTGGGGTGGAGGCATTAGAACAGGTGGTTGATTATGTTAAGGCCTCCACCCTTGGGATGGGTTGTTCCACTAAGGTTGTTAAGGAACATACTGCTGAAATGGTTGGTTCACAAGCTGAGGATGATATGGAGGGTTGTAAGGCCAAGTAGGAGGTGTAGGCCAGGATAGAGGAGTGGGGGTGTACCAAGATTGCATAGGTGCATTCTGATTGTTGTGATAGCAGGAATAAGGTTCACCTTGCATACCCTGCTGATATGACTGAGGGCCTTGACACCTTCTCTGGTTGATGAAATAGATTTTCTATGGTCCTATTTCCCCACCTTGATATACAACTTTGAGTCCAGGTAAGGAGGAAACTTGTCTATGGCATGATTCTCCTCACAAACTAAGAAAACCTCTATGGAATTAAATGGGCATTCATTTCAAGGGTGTTTTCTAGTACATATAGGGCATAATATATCCCATGATATTTCTTCTTCCTCTTGCTTCCTCTTGATCTGCATTATGTCTATTTGAAATTCAAAGGTGTGCAGCATCTCACTTTTGAATTCCTCCAACATATTTCCAATCTCATGCTTGATGGAGTTGGAAGAGAAAGGGGTATTGGTCATACTTTGGCTAGCTCTACCTTTATTTCTAGCTTCCCTAGAATGGTTCCTGAAGACATTTTTGATTGTCTCATAAGGCAGCTAGTATATATCTCCTCGTGATAACATATTAAGGGATTCTATCACCTCCTCCACGATCCCTCGAAGAAGTACTAGTTTAAGTGATCTGGGATCAAGGGTATTGTTGGCTCTTTTATAGTTTATCTGGAACCTCTCTTCATAGTCCTCTAGGGATTCATCAGACCCTAGAGTCATCCTGAATATTTCCTCTTTAGTTTCCTTGAACCTATAGTAGTCCATGTAATTTTTGTTGAAGGCCTCTTACATCTATGCTCGGGTAGTGACGTTGTTCCCAGGTAGACTCATGAACCAACGCAACGCTGCATCCTTAAGGGTAGATGGGAATAGCTTCAGATTTTGATCATATGAGGCATAGTCATAGGTCCTACAGACAACAAAAAATTCAAACATGAATGTGTCAGGGTCCTCAGAGGTCAGTCCATGGAAATGTGGAAGGGTTGAGGGGTTGTTGTTCTTCATTTTAGTTTCCCCTCTGCCTCTCTAATGGGAAAGAATCACTGGCCTTCAGTTTCAGCCATGGCTTGAATAAGTGAAGCAGGTTCCTCTAGTGAAACAAGCTCTTCTTCATCCCCAATAGGTTCTTCAAAATTTTCAAAAGGCTCACCTATGGTGTGTTCAACCTCATAGTCACTGAGGAAGAGTGAAGGGTGACTATGTGGGGATGTGGGGGTTTTTGGTAAAAAAAATCCTTGAGTATACCTACTGCTACGAGGCTGAAAATCATATTTTTTTTTTCAATATTTTTGAAACAACATGTAAAAGTAAAGCAGAAAAGAATGCTAAAACATAATCAAAGCATCTACTAGACACCTCCCCGACAAAGGTGCTAGAAAGTGGTGAGCCCTAGTATTGCACCAAGAATGCTGCAACTCCCAGAGGCTACTCTACTTTACTTTATCAACCTGAGGTTCTTGCAAACTTGGAGGTGACAGTTTTATATACACATAAGATGCATTCTACTCATGTCATCCTCTTCTGGGTCCTACAAAAGGGTGTTATTTCTAGGGTTTCTGAATGAATTTTGTCACACTTCTGAATTTAGACCTAGGGATAAAAGTGATTCAAAGCCATTACTCTATTAGTAATCAGAGAACTATTCTACAACAAGAAAGTACATCTAGCTACTCTACAGTGGAAGAAATATACAAATTAAGCTATGGCAAGAAATGGAAGCAAACTAGGCATTTTTCATGAAGTAAATTGTTGAATTGAAATTGCAGAAAGAAGACTAACCTAATCACACATTGCTGGGCCAAATGGCTAAAAACACCCTATCTATTTCCTGCTTTAACTATCATGCTTTTACTCTTGCATCTAATGATGACCTAATTATGCTTGTAAATGCATTGTTTTGCAAGAAGGAGGAGAAAGCGCTAAGGTGTTTTAGGAAGGTCTTGAACTCATGGGTACAAGGTTGAAGGTGTCTGGGAAGTTTTGGCATGTCTGGATGATGGTTTCTGGGCTTAAGGAGAGGCCCACTAGTGTTGTTACAGGTGCTGCTACAGGTTTCTTGTAGTGCTACAGGAAAGTCCTGAATTGCTACAGGAAATAGTCTGAGGGAATATGAGGCCAAAAATTATGGATAAAAGTGTAGGGGAGGTGGAATGAAGGTGTTTTTTATGAATGGGGGGTGTCAAACCCCTTGGAAAATCTTAGAATATCTTGAGAAGCTCATCTTTCACTTCTAGGATTGCTCACGGTGTGAAGGTGAAAAGTCTGAAAAAAAAGGGACGATGGAGATTTGATGGAAATAAGGTTGATGATGGGTGAGAAATGAAGCTAAGTATGTTGGTAAAGTCCTCCTTTGTTTTTCTACTTGAACCTGCAAACAAACTACTTGTTCATGCAACAAACATTAACAAATTCATGATGAAGGAAATGGAAAAAAATATTTGGAAAGAAAACCTACTCTAGCCTTCAAACATAAATCTAACTCAGTATTCTATACATGTTCATGACACTACAACAACCTAAATATTCTTTCCAATAAATCATAAGCTAAAGAGAAAATTTGGCCTGTGGGGAAGGTCTTCCCTCATCAAGCTCCAATGAAAGAAATGACAAAGGAATTCTTGACACACAACTTTCTAAGTTTAACAATTATTCTACCAACATTTATGTAAGCTTAACTACAACAAAAGACAAATGGAAGAAAACTAAAAACAATGAATTGAAATGTAAGCAAACTAGCTAAAAAATCCTAAATCAAACTAGCTACAATGACATAAAAATAAGCATGAATACACAAGAGAGACTAAGGCCAATGTCAAAAGAGTGGCCTTCACTAAGTGGGCCTGCAGGCTATTTTTGGCGCAAGTATATTTTTAGACTATGTCTATTTTTTAGACATGATGATCATATTTCAGAAGTTCCAGGATGCTATTTGTGGATGGTTGATCAAGTTGGAAAAATAGATGAAATTCTATTTTTAGAATATTGGGTGAAGTCTATTTATAGATCGTTGATCTAAAAATAGATGCATGTCGATTATTATTAGCTCTTAATAATAATCAGACACTAAACAATAACTTATTCTCTTGGAGCACTTTTTTTCAGTGCACAGATGTGGCACATCGGCTGACGAGGGAATGCAACGATTCCCCAAGGGTTTACTAGAGCTAATGCATGGAGGACTTAGTTAGAACTCAAGTGGCAGAGTTATGACACAGTTGGAAGAAGTAGTTATGGAGTTGTATTTAGATTAACTCAGTTAGACTCAGTTGAGCTAGTTGTATCTAGTCTAACTGAATGATACACTAGTGAGAGTGGAGTGAATTAATTAGTTAATTAATTCACAAATAATAACTCATTAATTAACTGAACAATACAATAGTTAACTACAGTGCATGGCAGTTTCAGTGGAGACCCAGTGGAGAGATAGGTGAAAGGGCAAGATAGACTATCTATTGTGACTATAGTGATGCATTGATTGCATCACACACACATTGGAGTTGCCAATGAGGATTGCGCAGTCAAGGCAAGAGTAATTTCGAATTCATTCAGAGCTATTCTTCAGTAGGGATTGCGCAATGGAGGCAGGCTAGCAGGTGGCAAAGATCGGTGCATGGATTTGCAAGATTGTTCCTCATTAGTGTATGACAATTGTACTGTACCAAGAACTTGATAAGCTTTGTATGAGGATTTTCATATGATTCCATGATACATAATATGTATTTGGGGTTTTCAGCTTCAGGCTTTCCAGTCTAAAAACTGTGTTATGTGCGATTGATTATTTTTGTTTATGCTTCACACGTGTGTGCAATTAATTTTTCCGCAAGAGATTAACAAGTGGAATTGATTCAGTATCTTGCATAAATTTAAATAGTGTGAGATCAGGTGAATCAAGGACATATGCATGCTTAGTGCATATAATTTCTACATAGCATCATACTCAAGAGAGGTGGGAACCTTATTGATTTCCTTAGTATCAAAGATTGGGTCTCTCCTAAAATAAAATTTGATCACTTCCAACTTGCCCTCTTTGTGTGCGGGAAAATAAATATTCCCCTTCCCAAGGGTATAAATTGATATGTCATCATAAATACTGCTCGAGAGAAAGGGAGGACCAATCTCAGCCTCATCCTCCTTGTTAGTGTCATAAATGGGAGCACAATCAAATTGAGGACCAACAATTTCCCATTTCTCCTTTTCAATATGGAAGTAATCTCCAATGTCACCTTCCAAGGGGCTAATGGGATCACCTTCCTCAAGGTTATCGAAAGGAGAATCATCGGGAGTAATATCCTTGAGAAAGTTAAGGTCAGTCTCAAATTCATCATTCCTAACACATTTTTCCAAAGGCATCTTGTTCATCATGTGGACCTAGTGAGGAGCGATCTTCCTACTCATCACTAAGATCCTCAAGTTTATCTCCAACTTCTTCATCTTGACTAATGAGACCCTCCCTTCAGATGGCTTCCTCTAGGCTTTGACAAGAAACTTCAATAGTTTGGAACTCTATCAATTTGTTGATAAACTTGATAAATTATGAAATTATTTCAGGCTCACACGAGTCAAGACAACCTCGGTGCGTGTATTCAATAGAAGCACTAAATAACTCCATGATGTTGTCTATATGAACCACATTGATTTTGTAAGCATGTTTAATAAATTTTTCTATGTGGTCCATTTTTGTGGATGGATCATCCTTGAATTGTGGCATATTTTGCATAAACTTCCAATCCAAACCATTTGGGTATCCTGAAGCCCATATGATATCCAAAGCAGGAAACCACTCATGAAGCTTTTCAGAAGTCATTGATATTTATATATTGATATATGTGGGAGTCGCAAGGGTGAACTAAAATTTTCTTGACAAATGCTTGATTCACCCTACAAGCATTGACTTTGAAGTTCAATGAAGAACTAGGTCATTTTACTTCCAATGGATTCAACAATAATGATATGTCAATATGTCGTATGGGGGAAAAAACACATCTCATGTCCTTGATAACGACGCCAAAAATGTTACCACTCAGACTAGCGGGGGAATCCTAAAGGGATGATTGATAGGTTAAGGGAAATGATGGATACTTAGCCCACTGTCACCTCAACTAAGGCTCCCTACTCTTTACGAAATTTCACCGATGGGAGGATACCTAGAGTTGTTGATGAAGGATATATCAACAAATGGATATGAAGTGACCTCAGTGATCCTTTACTAGAAGAGGCTTAAGAATAAGACTTGCTTGCTCCTTAAGCAAGGTACAAGGATTTCTAGGATAGGGGGATGATGATATAAGGGATAGGTTAGGGGATTATTACTTATGAATAAGCTTCCCAATCCCTAAAATTTTTGTAAAACTTGAATTTTCGAGTTGTTTTTGAAGAATTTACTTTGATGAGAAATGGAACCACACAAGACCAAGTGGACCCAACCTAGGTTAAGAAGAGGGGATTTAGCAACCAATGGTGGAATTTACCTAAACAAGGAGAGGACGAGGATCAAAGACATAATTTCCACCAACATATGCCCAAATGATCCTATGAGGTACTAGCCTATGGAAACACAGGGCAAAGTTTGTTCTCAGGATTATGGATTGGGATATCTCACAATCCCACTATCGAAATTTCTTCAAATTTGGAGGATACCTTGACGACACACCAACGCAGGAGAGGCCAGGAGATCAAACTATTTCTATGGCTATTTTTTCAAGAAAATGATGCCTTAAGTGGATGTTGTGGCCAGAACACCCCCATATTTTTCAAATAAGATATGGGGACGCTTCTTGTAAATTTTGCTAAGATCGTTCTTGGTTTTCTTTGCTTAACAATTTTTACTTCTTGCGATCACATCTATTATCATGGGTTCTCCAACACCTTTCCAATATTCAGTTTACTTGACTTCAGCCTTTGAAGTAAACCTTAAAACCTTTTAAAGTATTCCATTGGTTTTGTCATCTTAACAAGATGTCTTGATGAACTCCCTTCGAATTATTTAGTTTTGACTTGTTTTAACCTCTTTATGACATTTCATAATATTTATTTCATAATGTACATATATTATGACATATACATTAATGTATATATAATGTTTATATTATGGTCATATGTAAATAAATATATTTTTAAGTTTTCATTTACATAATAATAAATATATTATTACAAAATATTTTAACATAAAATGTATTTATTGTATATAACATAAACCAAAATGCTACATAAACTTAAATGTCATGCCAAATACGTCCAAGAATGATATCAAGTTCTTTTTTTTTTTAAATGCTCAACGTAATGGAGGGTTAATGTTTAATTTAATGGAGGGCTCCACGATGGCTTTATGCTTCGCTTCAACTTTCATTTGGAAATTTTCGCAACGTATTGGTGTGAAGGCCCACTAATGACAGGTTTCAAACAACGACTTTGACGTATTTTCTCTAAAACAATTACGCAAACGCAGGTCAACAAACGAATTTCCACAATTCTTCAAACAAACAAGAACTTTGCTTTCTATCTAGCCACTCCAATAGTGATTTGACATTTGTTTAGATCTGTTTCACACGTAAACGATAAAACTGATGGTCCTCTACGCATTGCAGGTGTAATGATCCGCTATGTTTGTAATATTAATGCATGTTTAGCGTTTATTTTCAAACAACAAATTCTGCATATATAAACTTTGGATCACTTCAAAATAAAAGCTTGTATTCACCCACGCATGTTATCATGGTTTCGATATTGCAGGTGGGAATAACTATGGGAATGAAGGGGATTGTTAATAAATTTTAAACTGTCTAAATGCCTTATCTGAATCAAGGAAAAAATGAACTTAGCATATGAGGAGATAATTGGACCACTCATTGGCTCACTTTCTATAATATTCTCAAATGGGAAAAGCAAGAATATAGTGCATAAACATAGAAATAGTAGTGAAGATCAATGCATAAATATAATATACCAATATGCAGCCTTCTTATTCATCATAACAACAACAAACATGTACAAAATAATGGGACACAAAACATACAACAAGAACTAACAAGCCTCCAATGAGTAAATCCCTCAAGAATGAGGTGTTGCTACTATATCAAAATGCTAGAAGACTGCTACAACACAGTCATAGGAGCACTGCTACAGCAAATGAATCTGCAAAAGATGGAATGGCTTATATATGCCTCAAAGATAATATAAAATGAATAACAAAGCTCTATACAAACTCCAAAAAGAACCCAAGAGGGTTTTCAGAAATACACCAATATACAAGATGGGAACCCAAGCCCTAGGGCTGAAGATTCACTGCAACAATACAGCTGGAAAGAAGTGGCTGATATGATATGGCAAAGAATATAGCCTCCTCCAATAGAATCTCTAGATAAAAGGCTAATCCCTTTACTGGAAAACCTCCTCCCCAGATGGTGTATTGAAACCACCCCTGCAACTCCTCCTTGAAATAACGTAGTCCAAGACAGAAACTGTGTTGTAGGGCCAAATGATAGTGTGGCCTGGTGCCAAATGTTGTAATAAGTTTCAAGGGCCTTCTTCAATAGCCTCCCAATGGAAGGAAACCTTCCTCCACTTAAAAAAAGATCAGAAAACACCCGAATGTATTCTCCACTGTTGCACCCTACAACTCAGCACATCTCTCAACGGAAACTGCATTGTAGAATAAAGATGGAGCTTGGCCTAATGCCTAAATGTGGAAATATAGTGCAAATACGCTTCCTGAGTGGACACTAGAAGTTCCCCAAGGACAGAGGTGGGATTCGTGCTCAAGAACACCTTGTGCTAAACAGCACTGCAATCTTAGCTAAACAGCTGAAGAAAGCTACAAGTCTAAACAGACCATAAAATCTAAAATATCATAACATAAACATGATCCTCTATGGCTGCCATCCTCTTCCTTATATAAGTGATGAGCTTCCCCACCCTTGGCCCCACTCATTAAATCCACTATCTCCATGCATGAGATCTCCCTCCAAAACTCCGTTGTCCCATAATGAATGTCACTCCTCCGTGACAGTGTCGTTGATTTGGTCAAAGTTGACCCAGTCTACATGCTCCAGCCCCTTTTCACACATAAGGGTTCTTTATCGAACCACTAAAGTGACCTCCTTTTACATTAGCAGTGATTTTATTCTTACTAAAGAGATTTATGGGTCTCCATACCCTCTTATTCATAAAACAAAGAAGCAAAAACAAAAATTAATATTCCAACTAGCTCATGGCTAATTGGAATATTACAGTCCTCCCATCCCAAATGTTGCTTGTCCTCAAGCAACTATAAAGGTGAGTGCTACAACTCTTCTCCTCCTTCCTTGGTGACACCTCCATGTGATAAGTTCTCCTCATATACCAAGTGTCTCCCAATCAATCCCTCCATGACATGCTCCTCCCAAGTTCTCAGGAGATGCAAAGGACTCATCCCACAAGGAAGTAAAAGACTCAATGAAGCAATCATAGTTTTCCCAATGTTCTCCCTGAAACATGAAGCATAAGAAACATGGAGAAACTCTCTCCCAAAGGGCATGCTCAATCTTCCCATCCTTCCTCCATTCATTCCCATAATAAGAATAAGAACATCATCAATGTATGGGATCAAAACCAAGTACACATAGGCTGCCATATGTAATAATGGAGGTGGATCATAGTCCCACATGTGGAACCAGCGCAGTATATCTCTTGACTGCCTCAGATAATGATATGGTAAGTTGTTTCCCCACCACTTACTTGCTTCCATATTCTTCTCACATGTTTTGAGAATGTGAGTGATGTTTGGTGCCTTTGGAGTACACCTTGAATGATATTCCATCTCCCTATATCCTCCTAAGGAGTGGCCATGCTCAACATTGTTTATGGCCCAAATTTGATCATGAATTTTATATGGAAGAATGCTCCTATTGGGAGCAATGGCCTGCACATATATGGTAAAGGAATGCAAATTATCATCAATTAAATCATTATGCATATAAACATGATCCTTACCATAAACCTTGCTCATACTAATGCAGTGGCTCATGGGTAGGTCCCCTCTCATTCCTAAAGGGGAAAGAGGTGGTTGTGATAACTCCTTCAAAGAGTTATGCATCTCCTCTATCTCCACATGATCCATGCATCTTTTCAAATGCTAATATATCTCCTCTTCAAAGCCTTCCCAAGTAAACCCCTCCATGATAGAATGGTATGACCTCATGGAATAAGTGTGGTTGAAGAGAAAATCCATATGTGTTGCTTGTAGTAATTTCTCCTTGACCTTGGATGATCTAGATAAGAAGATCCTACCATGATAGTAGATGTCCTCATCTCTGACTGAATATCCGTCCTCTTGTAGCTGGTCATCAAGTATCATGCAAGTAAAAAGATCCTTGGAATAATCCACCAACAGCTGGGATTTCCAATATGGATCTATCTTCCAAAGTGACAGCGTTGATGATCTATCATATAAAGCACTTGTCATGTGGCTGCTCCCTTCTTTGACATATCCTATGCCAAAGTCACATATTGGAAGGCTGATATCCTCCCTCTGCTACTCCTTTCTTAGCGCAAGATCTGTGATGACAGTGGGTAATGATGATGTTGGGAGAATTTCTACCTCATCCTTGGGTCTACCCAAAACTCTCAGCATTGTACCATGACCTCCCAATGCCTCCACTCCTCCTAGATCTATGAGTGGTGCACCATGTTGTGAGACATTTCTCACCAACTCCTGATCAAGTGGCCTCCCAGGTGGTTTGCCACAAAACAATAATGTCTCATGGGCCAAAGTCATATGCATAATAGATGGGACTGTTAGGTCCTTACATCCACTGCACAAATCCATCTCTATTTTCTGTGTGGAAGTTGTATGTGATGGATATGTGTGCATGCCTTTAATCATATGATTTTTTCCACTCTTTCTATCCATCCATTCCATCTGCAAAGTCTCCCAATTAATGGTGACCTTCCCCAAAGTAATCAACCACTGCACACCCAATATCACATTGGTGTCAGGTATGTCAACCACAAAGAATTTATCAGTCAATGTATATGTCCCCATGGTGATAGATAAATATGGAACATAATGCATGCACTGCATAGTTCTAGCTCATAGGACCAAAATAGAAAATCCCTCATAATCATCAGTGGGTATTGCCCTTCTCTGCACTAGTTGGGCATCAATAAAGTTGTGGGTAGCCCCACTGTCAATAAAAACTAAAACCCTATGATCTAAGATGGAACCTTGAACCCTCAAGGTCAAGTACTTGGGTACTCCTCTCAATGATGCAAGAGCCCCTCCAATTGGAAAATTTGATCCATTCCCACCCCCTGGTGGTGGTGGATCTTCTCTGTTTATTCCAGCGCTGTGACCTCCTTCTGGTTCTTCTTCTCCTTCCTCCTCATCATCTGAGAAGACCTCCATATCCTACTGCACATCTATGTCTGGGTGCCCATGATTCTTGGCATGTGAAGCAAAGCTTCCTTCTCATCAAATCTCTTCGGACATCATCACTAAGAGGTACCTTGTTTTGGCTCTCTTTTGAAAAAGGAGCCTTTTCTTCTTTTCCCTTTGATGGAAAAATGGGCTCATGCTGAAATGTTGCCTTTGCTTTTGGCAAGGCATCTTGTAGATCTCTAGCCCTTTCAATGGCATCTTGAAGGGTAGTGGGTTTGGTAGATTTAATCAAACCATGAAGAGGTTCTGGTAACCCATCAATAAACATATAGACCCTTCTTGTTACAGATAAATCAGGAACCATAACAGAAAGTTTTAGAAATTCAGAAATGTAAGTTTATGGATTACCTGATTGTTTGAGATTTTCTAACCCCATGAAAGGTGCCTCTGGGTCTCTCCGATCAAACCTCTCCACCAACCTCCCTGCGAACTCTGAATATGCAGTCACATTGGCATGACCCAATGTATACATCCCATGAAACCACCAACCATGTGCTTCACCCTCAAGGTGGAACACTGCTATTTTGATGGCCTGCATCTCCGGTACTTGGTTCAACTGGAAGTAGATGTCTAGCTTCTCTACCCATGATTTGGTAATGCATTTTAATGACCCATAAAATTTGGGTAAGAAAAATCTGCCCATAGTTCGGTGTAGATCATGATTATGTATGAATCCTACACCTCTATTGTGATGTCGGGGTCTCCTATTGTCCTTGATCTGACATAATCCTTGAAAACTCAAGTGATCCTTGAATCTCTGAGATTGAGACTCATACTCCAGAAAATAGTCTTCAAGAGTTTCTTGTTCTTGAAACCCTCCATTTCCCACTGCTAATAATGTAGGCATTGTGGAGCGTTGGGAAACCTTCTACTTCACTGGTTGATCACTCTAGTGATGAGAAATGATGGAGCCTTCACCATGTAGAAACCCTTTAGGGGATTCCTTATGTATATCCATCATCATCTCCTTTATTTCTCTTGCAATGTCTTGCATAGTTCGAAAAAGAAGCTTGGGATACTCCTTCTCCTCATCTTCTCCTGATAAAGGGGTTTTACCCTTGTCTTCTTTATCATTTGTATAATCAAATCTCTGGTTCCTTCTTTTGAGATACCTCTTCTCTCTATCTGTGAGAGGATCTCCTTATTCTGATGACATATTGGCTTAAGATGAATAGACTGAGCCAAGATTATGCTCTGATACCATTGTAATATTCCCAAATGGTAAAAGAAGGAATATAGTGCATGAACATAGAAATAGCAGTGAAGATCAATGCATAAATATAAGAGACCAATATGGAGCCTTCTTATTCATCATAACAGCAGCAAACATGTACAAAATAATGGGGCACAAGACATACAACAAGAACTAACAAGCCTCCAATGAGTAAATCCCTCAAGAATGAGGTGCTGCTATTATATCAAAATGTCGGAAGACTGCTACAATGCAGTCATAGGAGAATTTCTATAGCAAATGAATATACAAAAGATTGAATGGCTGATATATGACTCAAAGATAATATGCAATGAAGATCAAGGCTCTATACGACCTCCAACAAGAACCCAAGAGGGTTTTCAGAAATACACCAATATACAAGATGGGAACCCAAGCCCTAGGGATGAAGATTCACTGCAACAATACAGTTGAAAATATGTGGCTGATCTGATATGGAAAAGAATATAGCCTCCTCCAACAGACTCTCCAGATAAAAGGCTGATCCATTTACTGGAAAACCTCCTCCCTAGATGGTGTACTGAAACCAGCGCTGCAACTCCTCCCTAAAATAACATAGTCCAAGACATAAATTGCGCTGTAGGGGAAAATGATAGTGTGGCATGGTGCAAAATGCTGAAATGAGGCTCAAGAGCTTTCCTCACTAGCCTCCCAATGGAAGGAAATCTTCCTCCACTAAAAAATAGACCGGAAATCACCCGAATGTATTCTCCATTGTTGCACCCTGCAACTCAGCACATCTCTCAACAGAAACTGTGTTGTAGAATAAATATGGAGCTTGGCCTGATGCCTGAATGTGGAAATATAGTGCAAATACTCTTCCTAAGTGGACACTAGAAGTTCCCCAAGGATAGAGGTGGGATTCCCGCTCGGGAACACCCTATGCTAAACAACACTGTATTCTTAGCTAGACAGCTGAAGAAAGCTACAAGTCTAAACATACCATAAAATCTAAAATATCATAACCTGAACATGATCCTCTATGGCTGCCATCCTCTTCCATATATAAGTGGTGAGCTTCCTCACCCTTGGCCCCACTCATTAAAGCCACTATCTCCATGCATGATATCTCCCTCCAAAACCGTTGTCCCATAATGAATGCCACTCCTCCATGAAAGCATTGTTGATTTGGTCAAAGTTGACCAGTCTACATGCTCCAGTCCCTTTTCACACATAAGGGTGCTTTATGAAGCCACTAAAGTGACCTCCTTTCACATTATCAGTGATTTTATTCCTACTAAGGAGATTTATGGGTCTCCATACCCTCTTATTCATCAAACAAAGAAGTAAAAACAAAAATTAATATTGCAACTAGTTCATGGCTAATTCGGAATATTACACTTTCATAATTGAACAGATCTGCAACTAATAAACTCAGTTGCATATGAGATGTGAATGCTCTTTGTGATTCTTAGAATGATTATGGGTTGTTGCTAGCACTCTTCGACAGTTAGAAAAGCCCAAATTTTTACATTTTGCATTTTTCAAATGCAGGAATATTCCCAAAGAAGTTGTTGTTGAAGTTTTCAACAAGAAACAGTGAAGGAGGCATCCTGAAACATCATCCTTGATCCTAGTTGGAAAATAATCACCTAAACTAGGTGGGGCCCACACAGGCTATTTTTAGGTGTATGTCTATTTTTAGACATGGTGAGCATATTCTATATGTAGCAGGGGGCTATTTGTAGATAGTTGGTCAAATGTGAAAAATAGATGAAATTCTATTTTTAGAATATTGGGCGAAGTCTATTTATAGAGCACTGATCTAAAAATAGATGCATGTCGATTATTATTAGCTCTTAATAATAATCAAACTCTAAACAACAACTTATTCTCTTTGAGCACTTCAGTTCAGTGCACAGATGTGGAACATCAGTTGACAGAAGGAATTACGCAATTCCTAAGGGTTTACTGGAGCTAATGCATGGAGGAATTAGTTAGAACTCAAGTGGTAGAGTTATGACACAGTTGGAAGAAGTAGTGATGGAGTTGTATTCAGTTTAAATCAGCTAGACTCAGTTGAGCTAGTTGTATATAGTCTAATTGATTGATACACTAGTGAGAGTGGAGTGAATTAATTAGTTAATTAATTCACACATAATAACTCATTAATCAACTGAACAATACATTAGTTAACTACAGTGCATGGCAGTTTCAGTGGAGACCAGTGGAGAGATAGGTGAAAGGGCAAGATAGACTATCTGTTGTGACTACTAGTGATGCATGAATTGCATCTACATATACATTGGAGTTTCCAATGATAATCATGTAGACAATGAGAGTGGTATTACATTGAATTGGTCTTTGTAATAAGCTTGGATTGCGTAGTGGAGGCAGGCTAGTAGGAGGCAAAGATCGGTGCATGGATTTGCAAGATTGGTCCTGATTAGTGTATGACGATTGTACTATATTGAGAGCTTGTGATAAGCTTTGTATGCTTTGTATGAGATTTTCATATGATCTCCATGTTACATAATATATAGTTGGTGTTTTCAGCTTCAGGCTTTCCCGGTTAAAAACTGTGTTATGTGCGATTGAATATTTTTGTTTATGCTTCACATGTGTGTGCAATTAATTTCTCCGCAAAAGATTAACAAGTGGAATAGATTCAGTATCTTGCATAAAGTTAAATAGTGTGAGATCAGGTGGATCTTGGACATATGCATGCTTAGTACATATAATTTCTACAGTTGCTCACGCTTTTGAAGACTGTGTTCATTTGCTAACAGTTGGGTTCGACTGTCTATTAGATAAGGAGGAATCCCATGATTATTTTCATGAAGTTGGGCTTTCTCTATGCTCCTATTCCAACAAAAGCAGTCAAGGTCATTAAGAGAATTGCGAAATATTCCAAAAATCCAGAATGTTTAACAACATGAAAATTTTGGGTTAGTGTGGCATATTTTTCACAAAAAACTTAGGGAGTTAAATTTTTGACATGTTGGGTAATCTATTTAAGAATGGTTTTGAATATATGTAACTTGTTTGGAACCATATAAGGATGAAAGGAGATTTCACAGAGACAATGTTTCAATTTGAGTTTCCTTTCTTGCTCATTGAATCAGAGGTCGATTGTAAATTTTGATGGATTGACTTTACACCAGTATGCTGGAAAAACCACTTTGTACACTTTAAATGAAATCAATTTCATTTGATATATGGAGGTACAAATTTAGTTTCACTACGCTCTCGAATGAGTGATTTTCATTGTATCATTATGTCACACAATTTGGGACAACCATCATAATACTATGTAATTTCTTCATTTTTATTTTCTAATGGATTTTTAGGACAGGGGATGGTGAGGCCATTGGAGCGGGTTCGTTTTATCAGGGGTTCTGAGGGAGTTTTAAGGAATTTTTACGGGATCAGATGGCATTTACTTTGCATATTTTAGCATCCACACAATTTTTATTTCGTTCCGTTGCATTCCGAAAACTTTCAAAAATTAGAATTATTATGGAGCTTAATTAATTAATTAATTATGCTCGAGGTGGCATTTCGAGAAGATTACTTGATGGAACACCTCAGTGTAATAGCTCGTTGGAACCAGAATGAGAATATCTTCAGGATGGGATGTTGAGAAGTGACTTATAATGGCTAGAAAAATTATGATGGGTGATTTACCATTTCTATTAAAAAATGACTTTAATTAGTCATTTAATTAAAGGAAAAATAAATAAATGAAGGAAAAGGCCCAAAAGTGACTTGAGTGAAATAAAATTAAATCAAAAAGTCACTAAGATAAATTCAATGGAGGATCTTCTAGAATAATAATAAAATAATAAAATAATATGCTTCTAGAGGCTTGGAGATATATCCTTCAGATCTATAAAAGGGAAAGAGGAGGTCATTTGGAGATATCTTGGATTTATGTATTGTCTTTGTGGTGAGGTTTTGAGAACTTGGTTCTCTACTTTAGGAGTAACCCCAGGACGAAAACCCTCGGGTGATTCAGTGAGAGTGGGCGAGCACCCATCTCTTCCCTTGGTAGATCCCTTTAGGATTCACAGGTTGTAGTTTATTGCTTTTCAATTTTTTTTGGAGGCAAGTTGCAAAATTATTGTAGATATATTTGGGGCCATTACCTCAGTCATTTCCAGTTTGTTGTTCGGGATTTCCTATATTAATAAAATAGGGTTGATATCTTTTGCATGTTTAAATTGTCTATTATTCAATCAAATATTCTATTTTCCCTTTTTTCCAATATATCATGGTTTATATTGTTTATGGTGTTGATGGCTTAAATTTCTAAGAATATTTTACATGGAAATTCTATATTCTTGAATGAAAAATTTATATGTAGTATTTCTAAGTTGAAATTTCAAGAGCGTTCCAAATTTTTGGCATTTGGGACATTACATACAATGTGTTTCTTACTTTGCAAAGTAATTTTTTACATTTTTTTTAATAATATGCATATTATTACTTTTATCATATATATATATATATATATATATATATATATGCATGTTATATAAAAATAAAACATTACTTTCTTTTTTTTGCTTTATTGATAATTAAAAAAAAAACATATAAATTTGGACTTACATGTCATGAATGTATTTTAACTTTTGTTAGAATCTAATTCATTTATTTTTCAAGACTAAATTGAGTCAATAATAGATTCATGGAGTTGATTTGTAATTGTTAAATAATTATTCAGTTTTCTCATTATAAATTAATTTTGTTTTACCCTATAATGAGCTTAGGAATTATTTATTTAGTTTGATATAGATATCATAATGATTCTATGTTACATGATTGGATTTGGGTATGTGTTTGGAGACATTTAAATAATTTTTTATTAAAATCATTTTTATTACATAAGCACATAATGTTGGGTATGTGTTATATTCTTTCCACGACTAGTCACGCGCAGGGGGGTCACAGGGGGGGCAATAGCCCCCCTTGTACATTGGGCCGAGCATAGAAACGGGGTCATAAGGGGCGACAGCCCCCCCCTGTAGAGGTCTGGGGCAGCGCCCCAGGAAAATTTTTTTGGACCTTATTTTCCGGTGGGCGGACCCGCCCATGGTTTTGTGCATGGGTTTGCACATGATGGTTTTCAGCCCCTGGTATTTTTTAGATCCAGTCAAGGAAACTACGGTTAATGTTCTAATCCAGGGTTAATGGATTGGGGTTTATGTATGATTCGGCATGTATATATATGTGTTGTAACACTAAAAGGAATATAATGAAAAATCAAGCTGGTCGTCCCAATTTGGGATCTAGGGGAAAATCTCTCTGTATATCTGTTTTATGTTTTATTCTCTCGCTATTGTTTATTTTCTGTTTTTAAGATTCGTTTGTAGATAATTTCTATACAGGGTGAAAACCTACACATAAACCATTTGTAACTCTTCAAATTATTTTGAAGATTTACAAGTGAATCCTTATTCTAGGTTAAATCACAATGCTCTCCCTCGTCATCTATTTAGCCCTCCTTGATTGAGACTAAGGTTATCATTTTCTTGATTTAGGTATATCTCCTTTTCTTTCTCTTGTATCTTAGGTTGAGTGTGCATTTTCTTTTAGCTTAAATTATTTTATTCTTCAAGACTCCTTGCGTAGGAGCAAGCCTCATAGTGGCTTGACTGAGCCCTGGTTTCATTCACATCATAAAGGATCATCTCACCTAAACAATATCAAACATATGAATCCTTTTTTCCTTCAGTTTGTTAATATTGATAATTACCGCTCATAAAGAAATTGAAGGTTGTTCTTGTGCATGTTTCACATACTAGTTTAGGCTCAGTTAACTTAGAATAATTTTAGGACACTGGTAGCTGGAAACCCATTTGAACCAGTCAGGGTTTCCATCACAATGGAAATGAGGCTAATCGAGACTCTGACCGAGAAATTTCTCATGTGTTGAGACATGAAATTTCCAGGCATCAACATTTTTGGCACTAGAAGGAAGGCCACAGATTTCCATTGGTGTGAAATTTTATCTTTTTAATCATGGCTTATCCTTTGCATCATGCATTTAGTACACCTGAACCTGCCAGAGGCTTTCTTAAGAAACCTATCATATCCTTGATTAAACCAAGATATGCTGGTGAGAGTGGTGTTACTATTGTAGATCATATCTCACAATTTTTCGTCAAATTTAATTCTTAAAATATCACTAATGATAATGAGATATGTAGGTTATTTTCTCTCATGTTTAAAGGTCATATTAGAGGATGGTATACTATAATTACAGACAAATCTATACATTCTTGGGAACACTTTGTTGAAACTTTCCTTTCAGCACATCAGTTTGATGATTCTGACAAGTTATTTTTATATATAGGAACTCTTACGATGCAATAAAATGAATCGATTGATGAATTTTATAACAGATATAAATCTCTTTGCTTTAGATTTCCCCTCAATGATCTTCCTTTTGAGTATTATTTATTACAATGTTTTCAGTTTCTTGTTTCTTCTTCCAGTAAACATAATAGATAAAATATGGAAGAACAAGATGTTATTTATTTATTTCTTAAACATGTTGAACATTATAACAACCTCATTCAATTTCAGCAGGAATTATTATACCCCAGGAATTGAACAATGGACATTGTGATAATCCTCCTTTGAAGGCAAACTCAATTCTAAAAGAAGATCTACACACTACTCAACACATCCATTAGGAGGAAAAACATGTGGATGTGCATAATATGATATACTCTGGAGTTCATTATTTTTTGTACCCAGACCTTTTCACAGATCAAAGTACAAACTAGAGTGATATTATAGATCTTTCTGACAAAAAATTGCTTTTAATAGGTTCAATTTTCTTTGAGGACCATATTTCTTGTGAGAAATATTCTTTATCCATCCTTGATAATTTTCAATAACCTTTCTTTCTTTTTCTTGATTCTTCTGAATCATACCAGTTACATCAATTTCAGGAAAGGGAGGCCATATATGACAAATACTTTGATGATGAGATCGTTGGAATACCTTTTTCACAAAGAGATCTTAATTTAGATTTGTCAATAGTTTCATCTTTTACTTTTTCACGTCTTCCTGTAGATAAACACAAATTTTTATCTTCTGATGTACCTAATGATCAGGTTTCCAATTATTTTCATATTCATAATCCTATGGAAGCTTGTCATGATAAAATCTCTTTGTCTTGTCTTCCTAGTGTTAGGTCTTCCAGTTCTATTTATCATTTCAATGACATTAGTATAGATAATCATGTGTATACTATTGACATATTTCAAAAGGCTTCAACATCTAAAGGTATACCATCTGATCTAAGCATGTCGATTTCTTCTCCTTGGAATGATCTTCAAGAGGTATCAAGTATTCACCGTTACTTCTATGATCCTTTTGAAATTTTCTTAGCGGAATTGTTTCAAGAGAAGACTGTTATACATAAAACATTTTTTATAACTTTTTAAGGTTAGATGTACATAGTTTTGTTTTTGTTTCTTATCCCTTTGTTCTATTGCCTTTACTGATGCATGTTATATCTCTGATTGCAGGGATAAAACTGATGCGATGGTTGCATTGGAAATATACATATACTTGATTTTTTTTCTTGATACAAATTTTGTATAGCATGTATATAGTAGGACTATAATTAGTTCGATTTTATTTAATTAGGGCTTTAATCATCATAAAGGTAATTATTTTTATTTCATTTTAAACTTTATCTTAAGTTTTTCTCGTTAACAAGCTTATTTTAAATGAATATAAATATTTTGGTAATAACATCATAAACAAGTTTGTAAACATGATTGCACCATAATAAACATTTGGAAAATCCTTATTAATCACAATCCTAAAAGACACTTGCATCACCGTCTCAACTTATCAAAACATGGGTTGGATATTTTTGCTCTATCTTGTCTTGTTTCCTTTTTAGGCTTAACCGATTGATTTTAATTTTACTTAGTTTTGTTTCCTTGTGTTTTTTATTCTCTTTTTGGTTGTGTACATTTCCTTTTGTGGTTTGATTTCAATCTTTTATATGGAGGAGCCTTGTTTCAAATGGCAACAATAGTTGGTCCACCTGGGGATATCCTCAGTCTCTATTTATAATTAGATATAAGTTTCCTACTTCTCATAGCTTAATCATTTATCATGGGGAACATAGAGTCTTCATTCAAGTAGTTTGAACCCATCTAAATAGATGAATGAATTGTCATATGTCTGAATTTTGAATCCCTCTCATTCCCCTGCACATATATAAAATATGTTTATTTGGTAGATGCGAATAGGTCTAGCGAAGTCAATCTTTAATAACCTTCCATCTGTTTTTCAATACATATCCTTGTATACCACCCCGCTCTCTTCACCAAATTTCCAAATAAGAAATAATAAAAGAAATTCTCTAAATTTTAGTCGTAACGACGGTTAAAAGAGAGTTGAAAGCACACAAGTGTGGAAAGTACAAGTAAATACATTGGGGTTATGGACGCTCGATGGCAGCGGGGCCATACTTGTATGGTACCATGAAAACTTCACTGGGGTATTGTCTAGGCTCGCTAGAAGCGAAGCAATGTCATGTAAAGGAGTAACACTATATCAGATGTTCATTAATCTAGCCATTTTCGCTATTCATTAGTAGAGTCGTAATTTAAATTAAATAATATTTATTTTGTTTGGATTCACTATTTTGGAATGAGACATTTTAGTAGTGTTATCATTATTCGCTCACTCCATTTCTTTCCAATCTTGTGTGGGACCTTTGGGAAGGGTATAAGATATTAAAAAGATTAAGACAACTTCCGTCTAATTCTATCAACCAAAACGAGAGATAATTGTTTCTCTCATGTGTGTCTTCAGTTGTGTAGCCACAACACCCCCATATTTTTCAAATAAGATATGGGGACCCTTCTTGTAAAATTTTCTAAGTTCATTGTTGGTTTTCTTTTTTTTAATAATTTTTACTTGTTGCAATCACATCCATTATAGTGAGCTCTCCAACAACTTTCGAATATTCAGTTTACTTGACTTCAACCGCTGAAATAAACCTTGAAAAGGTTTCAAGTATTCCATTGATTTTACCATCTTGACAAGATAGCTTACTGAACTCCAAATTATTTAGTTTTAGATTGTTTTAGCATCTTTATGTTGGGAATCATGATTGTTGTTAGACCAAAACCCGTAGGTGTTAGTCAACGATTGCATCGCCAGAGATAAGGATCCACAAGAGGTGGTTAGTCCATGTCACGAAACACACGGGGAGTGTTGGTTTATCCAATTTCCAACAATCTCCCCCCCAACGCAAGCCGGGTGTGTATCGAACTCGTGACCTACGCTCTGATACCACTTGTTGGAAATCACGATTGTCGTTAGACCAAAACCCACAGGTGTTAGTCAACGATTGCATCGTCAGAGATAAAGATCCACAAGAGGTAGTCAATCCATGTCACAAAACACACGAGGAGTGTTGGTTTATCCAATTTCCAACACTTTATAACATTTCATAACATTTATTGCATAATGTATATATATTATATCATCTACATTCATATATATATCATATGTAAATAAATATATATGTAAATTTTCATGTACATAATTATAAATATATTATTACAAAATATTTTAAGATAACATGTATATGTTGTATTCTACATAATCCTAAGTGTCATGCCAAAAGCGTCCATTTTTTTTTTAAATGCTCAATAAAATGGTGTGGCTCCATGATGGCTTTATGCTCTTCAACCTTGTCTCCACTAACTTTCATTTAAACCTTTCATTTGGAAATTTTCGCATTGTATTGGTAATGAAGGCCGACTAATGCCACGTTTCAAACAAAGAATTTGACGTATCTCAGGTTGACAAACGAATTTCCTAAATTATTCAAATAAAGAATAACCTTTGCCTTCTATCTATCCATTCCAATAGTAATTTGACATTTGTTTAGATCTGTTTCACACATAAACGATAAAACCGATCGGTGTTTGCAGTACTATTAATGCATGTTTAGCGTTGATTTTCAAACAGCAAATGTCACATATATAAACGTTGGATCACTTCAAAATAAAAGCTTGTATTCACCCACGCATATAGGCATTAATGACGTTGTTGATTCCTTGCTTGTTTTTCATTTTAATTTGCTGGCTTTTAACGGTTAAATTCACTAACAACGCGCTATCATGGTTTCGATATTGCAGGTGGGAATAACTACGTGAATGAAGGAAATTATTATTAAATTTTCACCCATCTCAATGCCTTATCTGAATAAAAGAAAAATGAAATCTGCGTATGAGGGGATAATTGGAGCGCTCAACTGGCTCACTTTCATAATTGAACAGATCTGCAACTAATCAACTCAGTTGCATATGAGATATGAACACTCTTCGTGATTCTCGGAATGATTATGGGTTGTTTCTGGCACTCCTCGAGAGTTATAAAAGCCCAAATTTTTAGATTTGGTTTTTTGCAAATGCAGGCATATTCTCAAAGAAGTTGGTTACACTCATGAAGACCGTGTTCATTTTCTGTCAGTTGGGTTCGGTTATCTATCATATAAGGAGGAATCCCACAATTATTTTCACGAATTTGGGCTTTCTCTATGCTCCTATTCGAACACAAGCAGCTGAGGTCGTTAAGAGAACTGCACTGTTTTCCAAAAATCTGGAATGTTTAACAAAATGCCCATTTTGGGTTAGTGTGGCGCATTTTTCCCAACAAACTAAGGGAGTTCAATTTTTGACATGCTGGGTAATCTATTTAAGCAGGGTGTTGGCTATGTGTACGGTGTTCGGAACCATAAAAGGACGAGGGGAGATTGCACATAGGAAATGTTGCACTCTGAGTTTCCTTTCTTGCTCACTGAATCAGAGATCAATTGATTTTGATGGAATGTCTTCACACCAGTATGATGGAAAAACCACTATGTACGCTTTAAATGAAATCAATTTCATTTGACATACGGTGGTACAAATTCAGTTTCACTTCGCTCTCGAACGATTGATTTTCATTGTATCATTATGTCTCACAATTTGGGACAACCATTGTAATACAATGTGTTTCTTACTTTGCAAAGTAATGTTTTTATTTTTTTAAAGCTGTGTAAGTCTTTCATTCATTCAAGTAAAAGCAAGTTACAATCTTGTAAAAGACTTGTGATGACCTTAATCTTCTCTATGAGAAATCAGGATTGTGGGCCACTGAAAAGCATTGTATGTCATCCAAAATCTGAAAATTTTATGACTGTCCATCAAGGCTTTATATGCCTGAAAGTATGACCAACAGTTTCTATTTATATATCTACAAAATTCTATAATAACCAACATATATAACCGTCAAAAACCAACACAACTAGACATGAAAATATCAACTAATCAGAATACTCCACTAGGGTTAGGTCCTTTGCACACTAACCACCAACCTGAACCAGGTATTGTTCACGCAATCACAAAAGACACTCTTAATCAAAATATATGCTATATAGCCATTAGAGAGCGTCACAAGACAGTCAGGGTCTGAATTAAGCCACCAAAACAGTGTCCATTTCATCCCATGTGGACCACTGCATCATATATCAACTGGGTGAAAAACCCAGTGGACCAAGGAGCCATAAAAACATCCTTTATGATTGCAACACTGACCTTTAACATTATCAACACTTATGAGCTCCTCGTTATACCGAGGCCTCAACCAAACCATGCCATAAAACACAGACAACCAGAACAAACCATTTCCCAACCAAATTTGAAGAAAACCCCACTGCTTAAAGAACTCACTGCCTTTTCGAGGCTGCAAGGAGCCTGACCTACCCCAACACCCACGAAAAGAGAGAAACATGCCCATGCGGGATAGAATAATGCCAAACACAACTGAGACTAGGATAAAAACATCATACTTTTTTATATAAATTCACGCCAAGAAACCCAACACAAACGACTACCATACTAAACCAGTCCAGGCCAACTCACAACCTTGACATTTTCGCGACTACAACATACAATCTTCTGGTCGAGAGGGGAGGTAAGATAAGATACATACCCAATAGTGTTATCCATACTTTTTGGTAGTAGTGGCAGTTCCTGCGAGCAACACCTCCACCACAAAATCTCCAACGCAAAACACCAACACCACAGAGCAAACCAACTAAACCTGCCCAAGGGATAAATTCCCATCGATTGAGGTGCTTCCCACCAAAACGTCTAGGCAGGGTACCTCTTCCCACGTGTGTCATTTCTCTTCAATAACTGCGTGTCATAAGTCTTGACTCCACATCATCTTCACATGCATATACTGACGGTTGGCCACCTCCCGACCTTATCTCCCAATGTTACTCCCATCTCCCAAATACCAAAGCGGATTTCCTTGCCTTCTCTCACCCCAATCGAGTGACATTTTTTTTTAATAATATACATATTATTGATTTTAATATAATATTATATATCATATGTAATTTACATTACATTATATATATTATAATACTATTATGTTATAATATCGTATAATACATTATAATATTTTGTATGCAACTTATATAAAAAGAAAATATTACCTTTTTTTTCCTTTATTCACATAAAATCCCAAATTAAAATATATATATATATATATATATATATATATATATATATATATATATATATATATATATATATATATATATAAAAGTTTGGACTTACATGTCATGAATGTATTTCATGTTTTGTTAGAATCTAATTTATTGATTTTTCTAAATTGGGTCACAATTAGAGTCAATAATAGATTCATGGAGTTGATTTGTAATGGCTAAATAATTATTCATTTTTCTCATTATAAATTAATTTTGTTTTACCCTATATCTAGCTTAGGAATTATTTCCTTAGTTTGATATAGATAGCATAATGAGTCTATGTTACATGATTAGATTTGGGTATGTATTTGGAGACATTTAAATAATTTTTTATTAAAATTATTTCCATTGCATAATAACATAAACCATTTGTAAGTCTTAAAATTATTTTGAATATTTAAAAATGAATCCTTATCCTAGGTTCAATCACAGTTCTCTCCCTCGTCATGTATTGATCCCTACTTGATTGAGAGTAAGGTTATCCTTTTCTTGATCTAGGTATATCTCCTTTTCTTTCTCTTGTATCTTAGGTTGAGTGTGCATTTTATTTTAGGTTAAATTATTTTATTCTTCAAGACTCCTTGCGTAGGAGAAAGCCTCATAGTGTCTTGATTGAGCTTTGGTTTTAGTCACACCATAAAGGATCATCTCACCTAAACAATATCATAAGATGATTGTTTTTTCCCTTTAGTCTATTAATCTTGATAATTACCACTCATAAACAAATTGAAGGTTGTTCTTGTGCATATTGTACATACTAGTTTAGGCTAGGTTAACTTAGGCTACTCCTAGGACACGGGGAATTGGAAACCCATTTGAACAAGTCAGGGTTGCCATCACAATGGAAATGAGGCTAATCAGGACTCTGACCGGGAAATTCCTCATCTTTTGAGCCAATACATTTCCATTAGGGTAACTTTGAGGACTAAAATGGGCATCCTAAGGAAATTATAAAATAATAGTGGAAATAATAAAATAAGATTTGATTATATCATCAAATTTTAGAGGGAAAAAAGAAGAAATTACTTTTTCAACTTATCTCCTTATGGGTTTACTCAAATTTCAAACGAGAACACTAATTGGATGCAAAATTTGATTATTCATGCAATGATTACCATGTTGCATACTTTTGATTTACCTTTCTAGACGAAAAATGAGAAATACATGAAAAAACATTATTGCAATAATGTTTTTTCATGTATTTATTATTTTTCGTGTAGCAAGGTCCATTGAAATATATGCAACATGAGTACTCCTTGAATGAGGAATTAAATTTTACATCCAAAGAGTACTCATGCTCGAAAATTGAGTAAAATATTATGGAGATAAGTTGAAAATACAAGTTGAAAAAGAAGTTTTATTATTTTATTATTTTTTAATCTTTTTATTTTTTTACCTCAAAAATGGTGAATCATCCCCCATGGTTGACACCATCATTTTGAATCCTATTGGTTCTTATAAATTTTATTTTGGTTATACATTTTTCATAGGAAGCCCATTTTAGATCTAAAAATTTCTCTAATGTAGGCATCAACAATGACCCAACTTGGCTAGATATAGAGAGAAGGAGAAAAATGTGAAGAAAATGGTTTAAGGTGCTCACCTTATGGTGGATCAGTGCCTAATTCCTTTGGGGATATGGATTCAAGAAGAAATATGAGAATGAATTTCATTTTTAGCTCAAGAAGGTTCTAAGGACAACTTTTTTTGGCATTAGGGTAAAAGAGAGTGATCCCTTAAAGAATTTATACTTTGTTTGAAAATCAAGATATCTTATCAAGATAACTTTGATCTCTAGGAAAATTCGTTCAACAAGCATGACCCATACATAGAGATATGATTTATAGAAACATAATTCCACAATCAAGCAGTAAATACATGAAACAATTAACTCTAAAATAGTGAAAACCCCATTATCAATGTATATGACAAAGTAAAAGAAAATAACATCAAGTTTGTACTTACATGTAAGAGAATATATCCAACCATCAATATATTTTCCAATCAAGAAGCTTCAAGATAAGAAAATATAATCCAAACATCAAAATTCATCCATGCTCCAACTTCGTCCACCAAGAAGGAATAGTGAAAATCTCGAGAGAGAGAATGATCTAATCCAAGTGATGATTCAAGATGAATTCACATCACTTCAATTTATACACTTATTAGGAGTTTGATTTAACTAATTGGGCCTACATTAGCCCCTAAAATAAAATAATGTGAAAAATAACCAACTTTTGGTGACAAACCCACCAAACTAGCTTGTAAACAAAATAATAAGCCTCTCATGAGGTCAAATGATGAATAATATGTGTCGTTGGGATCTCTAAGAGGAATGATGAAGTCCATAAGTTCCATATTGATGAATAGGACTCTCAAAAGTTATGAAAAAGGGGTTGGCCCCTTATTCTCCAAACAATAAACCTATGGTGCTCCCAGTGGGTGTGGGGGAACAAAAATAACCTCATGGGTCTCCAAGAAAGTTGAAGATACATGTAGACCATCTACAAGGGCTCAGATGATGGTGTGAGTGATGCCACATCAAGATACAATTCCAAGGTCATATGGTAATTGCATGGTACAACTTTGGGGCTGGTTGGGCATGGTGAACCAAGTGCATCTTCCTTGTCTAGTAGGTGAATCTTGAGAAATATTTGAACATCTATGGGGATCCATGGAGTGTTTTCTATTGTTGTGGAGGATTGTAGCTCTCTATACATGCCCTAAATGTGCCAATGTAGCCCTCTTGAGGGTTAGGACCCCATATAGGGAGACCATCTACTTTCTTGCATAAGATCCAATGCATCCCCTAGCCTTCCAGCAAAACAAGTCATTTAAAGTAATCGAAATAGATAACTTAAAAACCATGGACATCAGGTGGGAACTTCATAATGGCATGCCCTTCCATAGTGGGCTTTGGAATGTGCTAATGTCTCCAAGCTCCAAAGGGGGTTAACCAAGTACACTATTAGGTGGTTTCTACCTTTAAAGGGGATATTATTTGCAAGGTACATCCTTCAAGTGGAGGTGAAATATGATAAAGAGATGAATGGAATAGGGAGTGAAAGGGGAAAACCTAAGCCACATGTCAAGGTACAAGGGTAGCTAGTAAAAAGGGAAGCCCATACTTGAGTACATAGAGTATAGGAGGTATAAATCGTGGTGCATGAGATACCCCAACCTTGATTTTTCCACCCTTATTTATATGCCTTTTTCCTTTTATGTTTTTTCTTTGATTAACTACTCGGGGCTCTAGGATAAGATCATGATGTGTAAGGTGTAGTAGTGGGTACCCCCTTTATGGTAGGGTGGTTCATTTCCCACCAAGGGTTGGGGCAATCATGGGTTCCATAATGATATAGGGGGCTCATCTAGGGCCTATGGAACCAGGGTGATGGAAAATGGTATGGGGTAGAGCCCATGCATTGGATTTTTCCCATGTGCTAAATATGTTTGTCCCGAACATATTTTTCATTTTGTGATACATTTTACTGTTGAATGTGGCCAATTATGCTTTTAATTTTTCTTTTTAGCTGCATAAACCTTTGGGGCATCATTCTAAGCCCTACCAAAGGTGTGGGCAAGGGGAAGGGGGGGCTAACCCTATGTGGAACCAGTGGACAAATGTGGACCCAAGTGTGAAATATGATGAATGGGGTTATAATAAATTGAAGGGGAGTGATATATATGGATGAGGGAGCAGGACCGCGCAACCAAAATCGGGGTTTCCCATGTAGTACAACCCTAAAACCCAAAGTTTAGTAAAGGACATCCCACGGGACTTAGATTCAAGGAAAACATCCAAAATAGGTCTAGGGGACAGAAGCACAAACCTATCCCACTCTTTTTTTTGAATCCCCCCATTAATCCATGCCCAAAAGTGTCCATGATAAGAAAACTACAATACTCAATTTCCAAATGAAAGGAATTCCTTTAGGTTTGGGAGGCCCAAATTCAAACATACGGTCATGAAATATGGGTGAGGGACCACATGCCTGGCTCAGGTGGCAGAGAAATGGCACAATGAGCTAGTTGGTGGCTACAAAGGGTTGTTGAATTCCGACTCAGGACCATCTTTGAGAAAATTTTCTCCTAGGGATATCACCCACAAAATGGTGTGTAACAAGGCCTATGGACCCAACCATGTTTGTCTAGTCTTATTAAATATATACTATGTTTTACCCCGAAATTGTGTATGAGGACTGTCATCCGGATCTTAGATTGAGAACAACAATATAATATTTTGAAGTTTATCCCCTAATGCAAAGTTTCTGTTTATGTGAGTTCTGGCTTAGGCTTTTGGGTCAACTGTTATTTTTGGCATTTCAAACCTGCAGTTTTTATGGTTTTCTTTTATTATTATTATTATTATTATTATTATTATTATTATTATCTTGAGTGTTTATACACGTAGGCTAGTTCCTTGTTATAACCTCCTCCATTGTAATTCTTTTCACGACAAACATTCGCTATGTTTTCAATATAAGTGTGCACAACATGTTTAAAATAAGCACTCTAGAGCCCTTAGAATACTAGGTTGCACTATTTTCTTTTGTTGCTTGGAGGCTGAGAGTTGCAAAAGGTATTGGTTACAATATATACATATAAAGAAATACTTCTCTATTATACATAAATTGATTATGCAGATAATAAACCCACATAAGATACTTTTCGAATTTCTTAGACATCCAATGATATTTTATAAATTATGCCAAGGGCCACAAGAACGAAATCACAAAATTTAAATCATTTGTAAATACTAACACAAACTTGTAGGAATTTAATATATAGTAACAATGAAATGTTATAAAGGCATGCTATAAATGGCTCTAATGTTTAACAAGAATTTTTGTTATGCAACAAGTCCCTGCCAAGCAAGGAGCAGGATTCCCATTGTGATCTATTGATTGATAACATGCTCCAAACCAGACCACCACTAGAAGGAAGGAAGAAGATTACAGTCTGAAATTTTATCCATAATATCCCACTAACAATTCTAATTAGAGACCTGCCATAATATAAACCAGTAATAAAGATATACCCCTGAAAGATTTGACTTGTGTTTGAGTTATTATAAATGTTTGTTGGTTATGCGATGCACATCATCTTCCATTACCTAATGTTTGTGTATATCGACACTCGAGCACTATAGGAATATTGTATATAAATAATTTTTTCTTTATCGAGGTTTGGGCTATTTTTTTAGACAGGATTGACATAATGGTTGTCTTGAGCGGTGTTATATTTTGTCATATTGTAACAAGAATGATTTTATAATTAGAATTAAACTAAAAAATACTACCATCCATAAAAAAAAATTGCATCCAAAAAATTAAAATCGCTCACTTGACTCTAATGTATATACAAAATGCCACATGCTAATGTTCAAATGCCACGTTTCAATTTTTCATGTAGCCTATTTGTGATTTTTTCCAATCCCACGCCCAACTCTTTCTTTCTCCCCATGAAGTTAATGCTTGTATTTTCCATGGTTGCAGCTCTCAATTGATATGTTGGAACTCAGTTAATGCTTGCATTTTCCATGGTTGTAGCTCTCAATTGATATGTTGGAACTTTGGCTAAAGAAGCATCCAGAGGCATCCATGAGTTTCAATCAAGAGGCTGGCACTTCGGTATTCAGTGAATTCACTTTGTATCAGGATTACCATGGCTTGCCAACTTTCAGGAAGGTAACATTAATAAACTGCAACTCTTGGAAACACCAGTCTGATATTTTTTCTCTATTTAGCATGCAAATAACCAAGTGGAGCTCAAACCCCACAAACTTGTATCCCTTTCGAAGTTTTGAGGGGAAACACTTTGTCTTAGTGTATCTTTACATAAGAGATGGTGTCCACTGCTTGTGTTGCAGAACGCATTGGAATTCACAAATATGGCACCTCGTTTGTTGCTGGTTGCCCTGCACCTTTGCCATTCTTCTATGGCATCAAGCTCGGCACGGCACTGTGTGTAGATTTGGCTGGATTGCACCGGGTTTCCATGACCGCAATGCTACCTCCTAAAACCAAGTAAGTACTTCAATTCCTTAAACCCTAAGCTGGTAATATTGAATCAAAGCGTTGCATTTTTCATACATCCAATTGTGGATTACGGATCGTCTATTCGACTTCAATGTCAACAATGTGTTATAATTTTGCTTAGTTTATTGAATGTTTTGATTGTTTTTCCCTTTTTTCTGAGGAAGATTTGAATGCTCTGATAGCATTGTGGATATTAGAAAATATATTACTATCTTTAAGTGCCGAGATGCTTATTTTGTGCAATTTCATAACTGGTACTTCACTAAAGGTTTGAGTCGATTTAACTAACTATGATCAACTGTATAAATTCAATCTTAATCTGCTCAGAACAATCCAGTCCAATAATGATTACATTTTCGTTAAAAATATTAATCTTGTTATCAAGGTAACATTATCGATCAAATAACACAAATGTCTAACGCATTGGGTATATTTATATCTCATAGAAAATGGTTTTATAATGACACAGCATTTGCCATTAAAAGAAACACAGATATATGAAAGAAAAATATAGTTATTAATCATAAATGTGGTCTACTTATGTGAGACCCCCTACTCTCATTTATGTCTCGCTGCCAACATCGGAAAGAAGCCCGAAAATTCAGAGAAAAGAACAGACTTTGGACTTTTGGATCCAAGGATTCGCCTCTTATTTGATTTGACTATGCAGAAACACATTATTGAAATAGTTGGTATGAATGAATAGGGATATCCACACTGTAAAATGCAGAGGTCTTTGAATAAATCAAAAAATATAAGAATAACACAAATAATGATGCTCTGTGCTCTAGCGAGCTAATAACATAATTATGTACAGGTCATGCAAATGGTATAATATGGGCCACTGTGGTAGTAGCAGCAGAAACAGAGGAAGGCATGGCAGCAAGCGAAGTAGACTCCGTTGTGGAGGCCGCGGGTTGGAGTGAGGGCTCGCCTCCATTCTCCTGCGATCACCGGGGAGAAGCAGGAACTATAGAAATTACCAGTACTGAAACGATTAACTCGGTAATAAAAACCATATAGGACAGAAGCGCAAATATACATAGCTTAATTATAAAGAAATAATCTTTAAATGTTATCACACCATGTACAAGAATGTAAATAAAAGAAGATTCATATTAATGTATTGTGTAGTACTGTAATTTGTTTTGGGCGACAGTGGCAGAGAACCATAGAAACATTAGAGATGAGAAGACCGACCTGGTAAAGGTAACGATGCTGGGTAAGAATAATTCCAAAATATTATGAAAACGAGTTTGTAAATAGGTAGAACTGTGAGAAAACCTTGGATTTTCATAGTAAATCTTGGCTTTCAAACTTGGTATACATTCATAAATTGCAGAGACAATTCGAAAACTTATTTCCTTTAGATGCAGATATTAGTATCGGACCCGAGCCTTACGCTGTTGGGTGTGCTAGGTGATGCTCCTGACGAAAGCAGTGCTCTATAAAGCGGTGGTTTGCAGGTATTGAAGACTTATTTCCTTATTTCTTATCCTGACGAAATCCATGCTCTGCAGGTATTGAAGACTTATTTTTTATTTGAGCAGTAAGCGACAACAACAATTCGATATGAGCCCAGATGTCACAAAATACGAGCGGTGGAAAAACATGTGTCAGCAAAGCTCACTGGTAGATATGACTATTCTTATAAGGGTGGCATGATGGAATGTATAGACAGTATAACATTTGTTGCTATCGAACTAATGTTAGCATTAGTTCGAATTGTTCGATTTCTGAAATACAAAATGAAATATACTATAAGATTTTTTCCCTCTCTGCCTCGGCAAGAGGCCAAATAAGACCTCAAAGTTTCTTATACGCTGAAATATCGGTAGGAGCAACCTCATACGTTGACCAAACGGTGCACATGAACATTGGGTCACATAGACTAATACAATTCGATTTGCGTGAACAAACAAATAGAAATATCGTTTTTGATTTCAATAGTCCCTACCATGCCGCAGGCGGCAAGGACTAATAATGATAAAAATTAACTTTAATAGATGTAGTTAATAAAATTAAATTGGGTAATGCAACTACCTATGAAGGAAATAAAAGAGGATCAATGTTAATTCACTAGGAGTCTCCACCACTGATAAAATATTTTCTTCATATACTTTTGTTTATCTCATGAGATGCATAGTTAGATTCACAAGAAAAATATACTTTAGAGACAAAGCTGGTAAACAATAAATCAAAGTTCTAAAAGGTCTCGTTTCAATATAAAATCAGTGTTAATTCAATCAAAACCATAATTTTCCACCATGAACTAATTCCAAAATACTATCGCAAAAAAGCAACAAACTACATTTCAACAAACTTCCTTTTTCCTTTTATTGAATACAAGTTGACCTTCTAAATATTTCTCCTTTAAAAAGAAATGGAAAAAAGCTTGGATGTGTTCATCAAATAAAACGACATAACAAGGCAAATGCATAAATTTTGGTCCAAAATAGAAAATGGTGAAAAATAAAAAACATTACTTTTATAGAATTTTTTGGTCCATGTAAAGAGCTACCATTTTTTTACCTACACATACTTCGAATATTAAAAAAAAAAATTATTAAGAAAATATTAATTTTCATGATATATGATATTAGTATCCAGTACATGAAATACTAGAACACTCCACACAACCTTATGTTAATGAGTCCATGCAACCTCCTTAGCTTTACCACTTGTAACTTTCTAACTATGTAATTTTTATGAAACCATCCTAGTGCTTTTTGTATACCATATTTTTATAAAATAAATATAGTTTACTTTAGAGACAATTATTCAACACTTCATTATAAGCCTAAATATTTTCAGTTTTAGAATGCAACTAAATACTATATGAATGTAAGAGAAAATTTTAATCCAAGTAAAAGTATGTACCACACATACTAGAACAACTCCAAGCTAAGATTCATCTTAACTCTGGATCTATCAAGTGTCGAGGGGGATCAAATCTCTGGAGGTGCAAACCTCTTTTTTGAATGAAAAAATTGAGGAAAGGTTTGTACCTCTAGAGATTTGATCCCTCTCGGCAGTTGATAGATCCGGAGTTAAGATGGATCTAGGCTAGTTTCAGTCATGTGCGAGCAAGGAAAATCTATTGATAATATGAGAAACATATGATTAATTTTATCAAAATATGTAAATACATCTAATATAAATATAACCATTTTTAATATGCTAAATATGTTTCAGATTTATCGAGTTATTTTAATTTTAAATTTGCTTAATTTCCTTAGTTTGTTGAGATGATAAATGTTGTAAAATAACTTTAATGATGAAAAATGATGATCTTTTTTTTTTGAATGGAAAGTGACAATGTATTAATATTGAATAATAGAAAATGTGAATAATAAGAATGTACTCAAATACAAATCATCTTCATTGTGATCAATCTCAAACTATTTTTTTCTATTGTTCTTATTGTCACCCTTTTTGTTTTTTCGTCTTTTCATATCGATTATATGAAAAGGACAGTTGGAATCATAAACCATCTAAATATTTAGCTTGAGCTGTTGTAGTAAACATCATACCTTGTCTCTCTTGCTCTCCAATATTAATAGGTTTAATTACTATAACAAAAAAATCAATGTACATTGTCAATAATTTTTTGTGCTTACACTGAAATCAGTTCACACTATTAATCCAATGACTTTAAAATTAATGCACATCATACATCCAATTACATCAAATCAGAAATCAACATATACATTGAAACCAATGCATCTAATGCAAGAAATCAAATAAGATTAGAAAACAACATCTACACTGAAATCAACGCATCTAATGCAAGTAATCAAATAGGATTAGAAATTAACATCTACACTCAAATCAATGCATCTAGTGCAAGTAAGCAACTAGGATTAGATACCAACATCTACACTGAAATCAATTCATTTAGTGCAAGCAATCAAATAGGATTAGAAATCGCCATCTACACTGAAACCAATGCATTTAGTGCAAGAAATAAAATAGGATTAGAAATAATCTACATTAAAATATATGCATCTAGTGCAAGCAATCAAATATAATTAGAAATCAACATCTACAATTAAATTAATGCATCTAGTGCAAGAAATCAAATAGGATTAGAAATCACCATCTAGTGCAATCAATGCATTTAGTGCAATAAATAAAATAGGATTAGAAATCATCTATATTGAAATCAATGCATCTAGTCCAAGTAACCAAATATCATTAGAAATCAACATCTACACTAAAATAAATGCATCTAGTGCAAGAAATCATATAGGATTATAAACACCATTTACACTAAAATTAATGCATCTAGTGCAATAAATATTCTTCCCTCTCTCCCCCCTCCATCTATATCTATATCTCCCTCCATCTCTCCTTATTTGTCTCTTTATCTCACTCTGCCGAAAAAACATGCTCTCTCACTCCATATATATTAATCTCTTTGTCCCTCCCTCCTTGTCTCCATCTATCTCTTCTTTCTCTTCACCTTCCATCTATATCTATATCTCCCTAGGTATCTCTATATCAACCCCAAAACATACACTCTCTTTCTCCAATCTATCTATATATCACTCTCTCCTCCTCTCCCCCTCTCTATCTCTTCCCCTACCATCCCTCTCCCCCGCTTTTATCTCTCTTCCATCCTTCTATCTTCTCTCCCTCTCTTTCCATCTTCCTTATCGCTCCCTCTCTCTCTCTCAATCCACCTTTCACTATGTGTCTTTATTCTTACCTCCCTCTCTCTCCATATACCTTATCACTTCCTCTCTCTCTCTCTCTCAACCTTTCCCTCTCTATGTATTTATGCTTACCTCCCTCCCTCTCCCCCTCCATCTCCATCTCTATTTCAATACCTCTCTTCACTCTCTCTCTTCCTTTCTCTCCCACCTCTCTCTCTCTATATATCTTCACCTTCCAAATTTGTTGCTATATGCCTATCTCTCTCCTTATCTCCCCCCTTCTCTCAATATCTCCTTGTTGGTCTCTTATCTCACCCCCAAACATACTCTCTCTCTCCAGTACTCACTCTCTATGTATTTCTTCTTCCCTCCCTCTCTCCCCATCCAACTCCATCTCTATATCCATCCCTATATCTCCCTCCCTCTCTCCTCCTCTTTTTCAAGTCCCCTCTCGTTTCCTTCTTCTCTCTCACTTTCTCTCCTACCTCCCTCTCTCCTCCCCCATGACTCTCTCTCTCTCTCTCTCTCTCTCTCTCCCCCCATTAGAATCCTCTCTCTTTCCCTGTCACTCTCTTCATCTCTCTCAAGTCCTTTCTCTCGTCCTTCCTCTCTCGCCCCCTCCCCCCCCTCTCTCTCTCTCTATTTTCCATTCAATCCTCTCTCTCTCTCTCTCTTTCTCTCTTTTCCCTCCAATCCTCTCTCTTCCACCATCACTCTATCTCTCTCTTCAACTATGTTACTATATCCATCCCTTTCTCCTTCTCTCTCCTTATCTCCCCCCTCGTATCCATCACTCCTATGTCTATTTATCTCACCCCTAAAAATACACACATTCTATCCATACCTTCCTTGTCACTCCCTCTCTCTCCACTTCTCACTCTTTATGGCTTTCTTCTTCCCTCCCTCTCTCCCTCTCTAACTCCATATCTCTGAATGTCCCTCTCTCCTCCTCCTCTCTCTCTCCCTTTCTCTCCTACCTCCCTCTCTATTCCCCCTTCTTTGTCTCTCTCTCTCTCTCTGTCTCTCTCTCTCTCTCTCTCTCTCTCTACCCTCCAACCCTCTCTCCTTCTCTCTCTCTCCCTCTACCCTCCAACCCTCTGTCCTTCTCTCTCTCTTGCATTTAGTGCAAGAAATAAAATAGGATTATAAATCATCTACATTGAAATCAATGCATCTAGTCCAAGTAATCAATTATCATTAGAAATCAACATCTCCACTAAAATCAATGCACCTTGTGCAAGCAATCAAATAGGATTAGAAATCACTATTTACACTTAAATAAATGCATCTAGTGCAGGAAATATTCTTTCCTCTCTCGCCCCTCCATCTCTCCTTCTTTGTCCCTTTATCTCAACCCGCAAAACACACACATTCACTCACTCCATATCTATCAATCTCTTTGTCCCTCCCTCCTTGTCTCCATCTATCTCTTCTTTCTCTTCACCTTCCATCTATATCTATATCTCCCTATGTCTCTCTATAACAACCCCAAAATATACACTAACTTTCTTCAATCTATCTATCTATCACTACCTCCTCCTCCTCTCTCTCTCTCTTTTCCATTCAATCATCTCTCTCTCTCTCTGCCCTCCAATCCTCTCTCTTCCCCCATCGCTTTATCTCTCTCTCCAATATGTTACTATATCCCTCCATTTCTCCTTCTCTCCCCCCTTGTCTCCATCACTCCTTCTATGTCTCTTTATCTCACCACTAAACATACACACTTTCTCTCCATCTCTCCCTTGTCACTCCCTCTCTATCCACTTCTCACTCTCCATTTCTTTCTTCTTACCTCCCTCTCTCCCCCTCCAACTCCATCTCTCTATCCCTCCCTCTCTCCTCCTCCTCTCACCCTTCCTCTCTCTCCCTCTCTCTCTCTCTCTCTCTCTCTCTCTACTCTCCAATCCTCTCTCCTTATCCCTCCCTCTCTCCTTCTCTCTCTCCCACTTCCATATTTATGTCTCCCTCTCCCTCTCTTACCCATCTCTACCTTCCTCACTCATCTCCTTCTCTCTCTCTTCATTCATCCTCTCCCCTCTCCTTCAGTTTATCTCCATCTCTCCCTTGTCACTCCCCTTATTTCTCCACCTCTATCATATACCTTTGTTATTTCCTCCCCTATATATATATATATATATATATATATCTTCTTAATCCAAAATTATAATATTAATATTTTAATATTAATGTTAGGGTTAATAATGTTTTTTTTGCGATGTATTAATAATTATTTGGCCTATGGTATTTGGCCCATGGTATTAATAATAATGTGTCCCATGTTATTTTTATTTATTTACCATACTTCATGAGTAAGAATAAAAAAAGGTTTTATTTATTTACCGTACCTTTAGTTTATTTATATTTTTATTTATAAACCATATCTCATTTTTTAGTGTTCTTAAACTTTTTATTTTTTAAATTTATATTATTTAAATTTATTTCTAATGAATTTTTAATTGTTTATTTATATGATTATGTAAGTTATTGTTTAAATAGACATTATTTATATTTTATTTTGTTATTTTTCTTTAGTTTTTTATTTTGGATTTAGACATACTTATACATGAAAGTCATACTAGACTATAAAATATACCTCTAGACACAACTCATACATAACTGTAAAATATGCCTCTAGGCACCACTCACCCCGAAACCATAATCTTATTGTGCTATATGCCAAATCGTCTTGTGTTACAACCATACTCGATCGGAAAGAATGGTTACCCCTTCTTTTTTCGAAAAGATGGTTGTGAATATTTTTTAGGTACTTAATTACAATTGTTGTAATAATGAATACCAAGCCTCTTCGTTCTGCCAAGGTCCTGATAAGTGACCCACCAGTGGCGATTTTGAATATTTTAGAAGATCCATGATTTTGTTTCTTTTGCCTGAGCATAGATTAAGCTAATAAATTTCATAGTTTTGATTGTTGATAGGCGCTGGAAAGTCAAAAAATGTGGGCCATATGATTTATGTCTCTTCTGGTTCGATTTTGTACGTATTGTGGTAACATGGAATCTTTGAGAACTAGAATATATGATTTATCGAAGGAGAAGCAACGTCGACACAATGAGCTCATTCGACTTCAATCTAAAGAAAGATGTAGTATTTGAGAACTAGATATGTCTATTCTGGTTGGATTTTTGTAAGCATTGTGATAACATAGAGAATCTTTGAGAACTAGAATATGTGATTTACCAAAGGAGAAGCAACGTTGACACAATGAGCTCATCCGACTTCAATCTAAAGACTTAGTATTTTCATATGGTTCATTCCACTTCTATCCAAAGATGTAATATTATCATATGCAATTATTAATATAATACAATTTCAATAATATAACAATGCATTTCATGAAATTTCCCATCAAACAGTTAGGTCATGGTTACCATGACTAAAATAATTTAAAAAGGACTTATTAGTTACAGACAAGCGCCAATGGATTCACTAGTTAGGTGATGGTTACATAAGTGCTTACAGATAGAGAAATTCATAGAATATTAGTTATTATGTACCCAATGCAAATTTAATTGACGCAACTAGTATATATTAGTATGTTTTTTATTATATATATTATGTTGTTTGTTGTGCCCAACAGAAACTAAGAAATTTCACTTTCATATCTATGATTCAGAGGTTAATATATATTCAAGGACTTGTCATGATATGAAGTTTAATACTCTCTTTCATAAACTTAATGTAACACAATTATTATGCCAGCAAATGAAGGGGTCAATTGAAACCACCAGCATTACCTCAATAAAAAAAATATATGGTTATTAAGATATATAAATGTGTATAGTTAATGAGAATCATGGTTGGAGTAATTTTTAAATAATGAATAACATGTGGTAGACACTTGCTAACTTGATCTTACTTTCATAAGTTATAAAAAGGAAATAAGGGAAAAAAATGAATAATGGAATGACCTTCATTTTCAGAATTACTAAGAGTAATTACCGATGTTTTAGTAGAAAATGGTTAAGCAATAATTTTTTATATAATTGAAAATTTTGGTGATATTGTAAAATATGAATCAAAATTACAACTAATTGTGACTTAAAGATATATATATGTTTATGTATAGTTTCATTATATTGATTTGATTTAGTATTTATCATTTCTACATAAATTTGTATCTCAATGAATTATTACTAGCATAATTACATTTACTAATATGGTTGATCACATTCTCCAATGTGGTTGATATACTCCCATAGACCTATATCCACCACTCAAAACATATATTTTACAAAAATAAATATTATATTATAATATAACAAATGAGATATGTTTAAGCAATAATTTTTTATATAATTGAAAATTTTGGTGATATTGTTAAATATGAATCAAAATTACAACTAATTGTGACTTAAAGATATACATATGTTTATGTATAGTTTTATTATATTGGTTTGACTCATTATTTATCATTTCTACATAAATTTGTATCTCAATGAATTATTACTGGCACAATTACATTTACCAATGTGGTTGATCACATTCCCCAATATGGTTGACATACTTCGATAGGCCTATGATGATGATGGTGGTGGTGGTGGTTAACGTCCAGTGAGACCAAACTTTGGTCTATCGAACCTATAATTTTCTTAGTTCTTAATTGTCTGGCTTCTCGTCTATTAGGGTCCTGTGATTTGGCAGATTGGCATACTAAATGACAAGGCAACATATAAACCAGTCTTTAGAGCTCTAGGATCTAGCCCTCCTAGTCTCAGAGAGGGATCTCTCAATTGTTTGCAAAGATATGACTTGTTTGCTTGTAAAAGGTTGATTTTAGGCTAGTTATTAAGCATGAGTTTGTCTGATTGTTTTATGGGACATGATGATCTAGGCAGCATAGATAGGAAAGAGAAATCTCTAAGTCATTGGGCAATGGAGTCAAGTAGAAGTTTGTAACAAGTTTGTAGATGAATCAGAGGTATCAAAGGGCAAATATAACTTGGCTATTGGATCTACAAGGTCTTTCAGGTGAAATGAAATGAACATTTAGGGTTTAGAATGAAGACCTAAGGGCAATTAAGAATCCTTAATTATATGTACTTCTCAACAAAGGGACTTAAAACATCATTTGAACATGAAAGAGTATTTTATAGATAGGGCTAACTATGAATTCTACAAATCACACTTCAGCAAATAACAATTTCAAGAAAAACTTTCAAAATGAAATCTAGGAGTCGAGGAAAGCTCTATTTCATCAAAGATTTCACTTTCAAGGATAAGAAAACATTCAAGATTCACAAATAACTGCATTCATAGAAGAGGGAACTCCTAGACATCTTTGATTACAACTATAAAGACCTTCAAAACAATTATTTGAGCAAGTACAAAGGGTATGATCAAAACAGACCTCTTTGGCAGACTTTGGACAATGGTACTTTGAAGGGAGACTTCAAAAACAGTTTTCAAGTGGCAGCAAGTAAGCAGGGAAAACCATAAATCATTCTTGAGACCAACTATTTGAACTATTCTTGAAATAAACAAGCTTAAGGATTGAAAAGTATTCAAACTACTCAATAAAACTTTCAGCAGATGAAAACATAAAAACAGTGAAGAGTAAACAGGTCTAAGGTGCTTCTAGGAGACATTTCTTAGCCTAAAATTTTTACTCTACTACAAGCAAGAAATGATGAAAACATAATGGAAAACATGAAAACATTAACAGATTAGAATACTTCACCAACAACCAAGCTCAGGGATCCAATGACAGAGCTTTCTCCATCAACAAACAGGTCACAACATCCACAGGTTTCAGAACATCAAATTTCCTTCAACTTCAATAGAACTATGTATTACTTGAAAGAGTTATCAAATGCCCAACATAAAATGAGTTTGAATGCAGTATTTCTGCTGCAAATGAGGAGGTGGAACTGATCTAGGGTTCAAGGGTTATTAATTACAGAGTAAATGCACTCCTAGCCTTAAAAACCATGCAAGGCATAAGGTAGGAATGTCTCTCAACTACTTCTTTGTGTAATAAATCTATCTTTACTTCCTGAGGATGAAATAGTTGAAAAGATTGACTTTGAGGCCTTTTTTTGTCTTTACATTAATTGTTCTGACAGTTTAAAATATCTCGTTTAGTGTAATAACTGTCAATTTGCCCCTTGGGACAAAAAGCAGGCCACAGGTGGCAGTTTAATTTATCGGATGAATAACTGCCTCTGTTTGATGTTTTCAAGGCTATCTTTAAGCCTAACTTGCCTTTATTTTATCATTAAAATGTGCTTTAAGGCTTAAATTCTCTTATGCCCTTTATAATGCATCATCGCTATCATTTTTCCCTTTATACACTGCTTTAAACTTTTCTTTACTTGTCCTTCAACTTTAAAACCTTAAGCCTTTGGTCATTGATTTTCAAAGGGATAATCTTTCCAACTTTATCCCTTTAAACCATGTTTTCAGCCTAATTCTGCCTTTAGTCTTCATAATTCATTATATCGACTTTATCTCCTTTCGGACCTTTTTAAACCCTTTTATCTGTCTTTAATTGTATTTTCTTCATTAATCGGCCAATTAAGCTTTAAATCTTCTGTCTTATGAATTTGTTTTCTTATGTGGAGGGTATTCTTTATGCACAAGAGGTTTTCATAACCCGTCGAGGGTTTGAACCTTTATACAACCCCTTTGGCTTGGTGCGCCATCAAACTTGCAAAATAAACAAAACAATTAATAAAACCCTGCGTTTTTTGTGGTTTACTGCTTTTCAGAGGTTTATGAGGGCGTAAGGAGTAGTGAGGAGGAAATGAATGGGAATAAGGGATTTTATGGAGAAAACCACGAAAAAATGGGTTTTAAAACAATTTTGGTGGAAAATTTAGGTGAGAGTGGTTTTGCAAAAACCACTGGTGGTTTTCGCACTACCATTAGGCGGTTAGCGATTTTGCCTTGGGGGAACGCGATTCCATTCATCGCTTGCCATGTGCCTCGAGCAAAACCACTAGTTTCGCGTAGAAATGAGGTGTTAAACTTCGGTGAATGATCTCGCACGAAATTAACTCCGGGCCGTCGGATCTGGGGGCTCCAGATCTATGGTGGAGAATGGAGCGCGAGGGGGGGAAGTTCCTGGCGGATGGGAGTGGTGGAATACAGGTGTCGAGCCAGGATTGGGTGATGACTTGTGAGTGGAAGGTGGGCCAGTGATGACGTGAGAAAATTTTTTTGGTAGCGGGGGTGTTTATGGGCGGGGTTTTGAATGAGAGGCTTAACGAGAACCATCGGATTTCAATGATCGACAGTGGAGGTATGTTAGTGGGGAGAATAGATAAAAGAGTTCGGGAAATGGGGAGGTGCCGGATACCGTCCGATTCGATGAGATCGACGGTTAAGATTGATTAGGAGAAAACGTAGTGCGGGGGAAAAGAATAACGAAAGAAGGATGCTAAACAAGGCGGGGGAAAGGTTTTGTGGGAGAAAGGAGGACCAGGGCTAAGGGAATAGGGGTTGTGGGTGAAGGGTTTAAGCACTTGGTTTCGGTGCTCGGACACATGGAGAAAAATGAGCAAAAGGCTTAAGCCCTCAGGGGCTTAAAGCCTATATACAAAAAGGTCAAAAAGGTAAAAAAACAAAGTTTTTTTAAGCCTTTTTGGATGTTCCGATAGGGTAAAATAAGCATTTTTAAACCATAAAAGGGATTTTTACAGGTTTAAAGGGTTTTTGATGATTTTAAAAGGGTTTTTTAGGGAATATGGTGGATAATGAAGAGGGAAAAAAGGAATTTTTAGTAGGAAAAATATTTTTTTGGATAAGTGAAAATGAGTGAAAAATTAGCAGATATAGCCTGAAAACAACTTCTTTTTGAGATGGTAGGATAACTTAGAGGATTTAAGTGAAAATATTTAGTGATTTGATAGGCTTAGGATAATGAAGGCTGTAAGATTTCTAGAAGTCACAATGTTTTTGCAATATTGTTTCTAGAAATCTGGGATTGTCAAATTTAGTCATCTTTGGATAAAGTCAAAATTATGGATGACTAACAGTGGCTCCATTTGGGGAGGACAGTTGTCCTTCTAGGTGTCCAGAACCTCAGTTATCAATCTCTGGCTTTTAGCAGATGAGTGCCTCATCTACTGGGCAATTTTCTTCTTTTCTTGCTGATATTTCTCTGAAAAGGACAACTTTTATTAATCTGCAACATGTAATTTTTTCAAACAGCACCTCTTCCTACCCAATCCTACTTGTCCTAGCATTTCTTCTTCCTTTTTTAGTGCATTTGAACTAGCAAACTCTTTGACATTTTATTTTTTTGAAAACTGAAATAAACTATCTAATCCTATCCTTATTTCTTCCAAGAGTCCAGATTAAACTGTTGAACTCTTTATTTTTCTACCTAAGCTACTATCTGTCAAGATTACGCTGTTTGACAGATTTTATTCTCTATTTCTAAAATAGGAAATTTAAACATAGTCAAATCAGGATTAGACTATCTGATCTGCTATGGTGTCTATGGCTGTATGTACAAGCTGCACATAGACTTTATTTGCAGAAAAATAAAACAAAATTGTGAAGGCTTAAGATCTGAAAATTATAAACATCCTTCTATTCCTTTTCCAACTCTGATTTTGATCTATTTAGAGCTATTTTTTTCCTTTTCTTGGTTCAGATTTTGAGCTTGTTAGAACCATTTCCTTTCTACCCTAATCTATTCTAATGATAAGCCAAGACTGAAAAAAAAACTTATCAATCTGTGCTTCTACTAACTTATCAACATAAATTTAAAGTATATTCAGCCATGATTAGGCTAGATGACTGACCAATATATCATTTTTTAATCAACAGTGGCACTTAGATTTTCTCACTTTCAGAAAATTCTCTTTTTTGGGTATGGGGCTGTACCTCTTTTGAATCTGCCCTCTTTTCTTTTTCTATTGTTTTTGTGTTTTTTATTTTTTTAAATTTGAGAAGAAATGTTATATATAGTGAAAAATAAAAGCTTTGAAATTTAGGATTCTTGGCAGAAATAGTGCTTGAGCATCCTGCCATTGATAGGACCTCCAAATAAATCTTCTCTATTCAGCTCTTGCATAAGGAATGCATTGTGACCCCTAATGGAATGAATAATGTAGGGACCTTTCCATAGATTTTCAAATTTTCTATGTTTTCCCTTTTCTTCCCTTCTAGAATCCCACTTTAGAACTACATTTCCAACTTGGAAATCATTTTCTTTAGTTCTCTTGTCAAATAAATTCTTGATGCTTTCTTGGAATATTTGTGTTCTCTTGTATACTTCCTCTCTGGACTGCTATAAATGGATGGTCTGATTTATCCTTCTCTGCATATCATTCTCTTAAATTTGTACTTCTTGACGGAGTTTCATGACTGGAACTCCTAAAGAGGTTGGGAAGACTGCATCCATGCCATAAAACAGCTGATAGGGGGACATATTTATTGAATTTTTGGTAGTTAATCTATCAGCCCATAAAGCATGAGTAAGCTTACTATGCCATGATTTCTGATTCTGTTCCAAAAGTTTTTTTATAATATTGACAAGGCTCTTGTTGGAGAATTCAGCTAATCAATTTCCTTGAGGATAGTAGGTAGTGGAATGACCCAAGGTAATATGATACTTATGGAAAAAGTCAATCATTATTTTAGATTTGAAGGCAGCAGCATTGTCTGTGATAATTTTTATAGGACAACCAAATATGGATAGTATATTGGTTTCAAGGAACTTGATAAGGACATAGTCAGTACCATTCCTAGAAGGTATGGCTTCTATCCATTTGGTAAAATAATCAATGGCAGTGAGGATCCATTTATGTTGTGCTGATGAAGATGGGTGAATTTCCCCAATGAAGTCCAAGACCCATTGTTAGAAAGGAGCCTCAACACTGATGGGATGTAAGGGTAAAAGTAGGAGTTTTCTATTGCCATAAAAAATTTGACACTTATGGCAAGACAGGACAAGTTTCTGAGTATCTGGGAAAAGGGTGGGCCAATAGTAACCAGATCTGAGGATTTTATTTGCTGTAATCTTCCAATATAGATGTCCTCCACATTCTCCCTCGTGCAGCTCATGCATGATTTTTCCTACATCAATCTCAAGAAAACATTTAAGAAATATTCCAACAGCATTCTTCCAATATAAAACCCCATCTAGTATGCAATAATTTAAAGCTTTCTGTTTCAAAAATCTAGCTTTAGTTTTAGATAGAGAAGGAGGGGTATTCAGATAAAGCAACACATATATGATATCAACATACCAAGGTGAATTCACAAAATTTTCTTCAATAAATGGAGCTGTAAACTCTTATGTTTCCTCTAAGACATCAACCATATTCATATCTAGTGCTTGGAATTTTGACTCAGCCATGAGTTTTGCTAATCCCTGCCCCTTGATTAGTTTGGTAGGCCTGATTTCTATGTCATATTCTAAAATAACATCAATCCATTTTCCCCTTTTACATCAAGGTCTTGAATTAGAATGTCCTTGACAATAGTATATGGGATAAAATCAATGATGTGAGAATGTAAGATGTATACTCTAAAGTCTTTCAATGCTTTTACCAAGGCTAAGGCTTGTTTATCCATGATGTTATACTTGTTTATCCATGTTATTCTTTTGCAGTAACACTGCAACTATTGTATGTTCAGATGCAAAGGAAAAGATATAAAAATCTTTGGTGAAATCAGGTCTTATGAGAACCTGTGTTTGAGTGAGAGCTTGTTTCACTAGTTCAAATGATTGTTTAGCTTGTATTTTCCATTTAACACCTATCTCTTTCTTTAGCGTGTTTGTGATATTTCTCAATAGCTCAGCAAGGTTGGGGATGAATCTCCTTAAAAAATTTATCTTCCCAATGAAAGATTGTAATTCTTTGAGGTTTCTAGGATGGCTGATTTTCAATATGCCATCAATCCTTTCTGGATTATCAACTATGGTAGGAGGATTACGATCTGGATGGGATCTAGTGTTGATCCTATGTGAAGCCAGATTTCAGTTTCCAAAATTTAGAGAGGTTTGAAGTTTTTAGGACTGTTTTTCAAGATTTTTCCTCTCACAGTGATTTCTATAATAGAGACCTAGGCTTCTAAACTTCCTCAATGTTGGTTAACACAGTTTCAAGGAAATATGGAGTACTATTAAGGTAATAGGCCTACTGGGGCTAGTGGAGTCGCCAGGTGGAAATTTTTAGCTTTTCTAAAGGTAAAATGTTTTATGGTCCACCACCAATGGTTTATTTGAAAACCAATATGAAATGTTTTTTGGTATTTTTGAGTTTTATGTGGTTCTCTAGTTATGAGAGTGTCCTATACCTAATTCAACACTTAGCTAAGGTGATGACACAAACAGAGTCTAATCTATGGCTTATCAACTGATTTCTTCAATGTTTGATAAGGGTCTCTTATAATCCTAAGGGTTACTTATATTTCCACTGATTCAGACAGATCCTATCATGATTATCATTATGCTGGTAGTGCTCGAAGAAGCTATATTTCACTTGAATGAATATTGAGTGTCTTATGTAGGGAATTTTACTCAAAAAGGTCCCACCATGATCACTATAATGTTAGGGTCCTGTGATTTGGTAGATTGGCATACTAAATGACAAGGCAACATATAAACCAGTCTTTAGAGCTCTAGGATCTAACCCTCCTAGTCTCAGAGAGGGATCACTCAATTGTTTGCAAATATATGACTTGTTTGCTTGTAAAAGGTTGATTTTAGGCTAGTTATTAAGCATGAGTTTGTTTGATTGTTTGATGGGACATGATGATCTAGGCAACATAGATAGGAAAGAGAAATCTCTAAGTCATTGGGCAATGGAGTCAAGTAGAAGTTTGTAACAAGTTTGTAGATGAATCAGGGGTATTAAAGGGAAAATCTAACTTGGCTATTGGATCTACAAGGTCTTTCAGGTGAAATGAAATGAACATTAAGGGTTTAGAATGAAAAGCAGAACTAAGGGCAATTAAGAATCCTTAATTATATGTACTTCTCAACAAAGGGACTTAAAACATCATTTGAACATGAAAGAGTATTTTATAGACAGGGCTAACCATGAATTCTACAAATC